>JAWWES010000024.1:10928847-10943395 GCA_035583135.1 Lophotriccus pileatus
GGTGGGGAAGGAACGGAGGGAAGGGGGGAGAGGAGGGAGGGAGGGAGGGAAGGAGGGAGGGGGAGAGGGAGGGAGGGGCAGCCCCGCCCTCCGTCCGCCTTAAAAGGGCGATGCCGCGCGGGACAGGGGACGGGTCGGGGTTGGGGGGAGGGCTAAAAGCGGTGATGGAGAGGTGGAAGACCGCAAAGAGCGGAGCCCGGACATACCTGACGGTCCCCGCCGGCCGCCCCCTGCAGCCCACGGCGGGACTGCGTTCCCCAGGGGTGTTCGTTCAGCATCGTCCCACTGGCACCGCATCCATTCTGCTTAAAAATTTAATTTTAATGTACTATTTTTTATATTTTAAAGTATAAAATATAAATATATATTTATAATATCTATACATTGTGATATAATACTATATTATATATAAATATATAATAAATATATTATTTATTTTATATTTAATCGTTTACTTTTTAAATATATTTATTTTAATCTATTATTTTTAAAACATTATTATTAACAAAAATAATTTTTAAATATTCAAAAAATATTAATTAGGGATCTGAAGCGGTTGTTTGTCTTTTTTTAAGCACACTCAGTGCCATGTGCTTTTGGCACCTTCATTCCCCTACCCTTACGCTTTCCCCTTACTTTTCACTCTCACCGTGCCAGCCACTGTGTCCCTTCATGGGGATAGCTGTGCCCCCCTGGAGCCCTGCCTGCCCCCAGCAGGGAGTCCTGCATTTTTGGGTAAGCCTGACCAAAATACTTCATCATCTCCCCGTGGAGAAGGGACTCTGTAAATGCCACCAGGAATAAATACAGTGCTTGTCATTTGGATATCCACTGATTTCGGGAGCGACCTTTGGGACAGAAATGGCAGAGAATGGCTCTATCCTGACCTGCCCATTAGGAAACGGAGCTGCAGATGACCCACCCTGTGCTGCAGCACAGGCGAAAATCAGAGAAAGGTGTCTTGTTCACCCAGGTTTTCAAGGGTGCAGCCAACCAGATCCTTATCCCCACCAGCTCTCGACATCGGGATGCTTTGCCCCTTAGGCAGGGACACACCGTGGGAGTTTGGGAGTTGCCCTATCCATGATGGGAGGTGTGTGGTTACCTTGTGCAGTCACACATGCAGATCTCCTCCCTCGGCATCCCAGCAGGTGTTCGTGTCTCCGTGTGGGCCGAGCTATAAACATGTAGCAGCTCCTTGACCCTCTGACAGGAAGAACTATGGAGATGAGACCTTCTTCAGCAGGATCACCACAGGGGACTTTGGGAGAGGACATGGCTGGAAAACAGGAGGCACCTGGTGAATCTCAAGTACCACAAGAGAAGAAAATGGGCCCTCAGAGGCTCCAGCGAGGGTAGAAAGGAAAATTGAGGAAAAAAGGGTGATTTGGCTGAGTTCAACACCAGAGATGCACTTCCCTTCTGGCCCTCAGCACCTCAATGCTCACAGGTTACTCAGAGCTCACCTGAGAGCAAAGATTATGTCCCTACAATTCAGACAAGAGGGTTTTTTCCTCATTTATCCCCCCATCCTGCCCTCACCAGCATCCCTCTCCAGGAGGCTGGAGGAGCTGGGAACAGGCACATTCCCCCAGGGCACGGCTTCGGTGCCTGCCATTCTCCCACCTCTTGTTTGTGCACAGACACACATGGGGCCCAGACTTAAAAGCTTTCGAGACAGAGGAGACATCATCAAGCTCTGCCGGCAGGGAAGTGGCTGGGATTTGGATCGCTTCCCCCAGACTGAAAGAAACAGTTCTCCTTTTTTTTTTTTCTCTTCCTCCAAGAGACTAAATTTAGTGAATTCTTTTCACATTAAAAACTTGTCAGGTATTCACATCCAAAGAGGCTTCTGCTCCTGTCTCTCGGGGGACTTACCGAGACAGCGAAACCTCTTAAACGAATAAGGAAGGGAGAGATATTCAGGCAATCTCCCACCTCTGCTTTTAAATTTGCTCTCTCCTAGAGCTGGTGCATGGGCACCTTGGTCCCACGGCTGCCATCTCCTGCCACAGAGGCAAGAGGAGAGGAATGAATTCTCCCTCCCCAGAATAGGACTGAGCGATGCAGCGGTGCCGACCCCCAGGCCAGAACTACCATTCCTGTGTGCTCCTGGGACTGGAAACTGTGGCAATTTATTTTTGCTGAAAGGTGGATTCTTGCCCACAGCCTCCATCCAGCGACAAGGGGAAACAAGATGCTGGAGCTGCAAAAAGAACAGGCATCTGGCTGAGGGTGCATCCTGAGCCACCAACAAGGGTCCAGCCCTGACAGAAGGGAAAAAACCAAAACAATAAGAAAATCCAAGAACTCCCATGCCAGAGCCCAGCACAGGGTTAGGAGGGACTTGGCAGGGTAGATCCCGGGATTGTACTGTGTAGGAAGCAGCCTGACTCACAGTGACCAACAGAGCTCACGTGGCTGCTCTGATGGCTCATCCGACACCATGCCCGGCGGGCACTGGGACACGCTTGTCACTCACATGGCTTCCCCCCGTGTCTGGGGAACTCACCCCCACAGAGAGACCCTCGTTATCTCAGGAAACTTGGCCTTTTATCCTGCCTCCCACGGGGCTTCAATTGCTCTGTTCACCCCCAACCTCCCGGTGCATCCTCACCCCCCTTCCCCTACAGACCCCGAGGGCTGACAGCCTCGCCGTGCCCTGAGGACAGCGGCTTGAGTGGCACCTCAAAGGCACTACAGAGCTCCCCGCTCGGCAGGGTGCTGGGAGGAAGGGCTGGAGGCAGGAGACGGCTCCGATGGCAGCTGGACCCAAAGCCCGGCCACGGGGGGCAAGGGGTTCACCCGGCTCTTTCTCATTACGCTGAACGCTGACTCAGCGCTTCTTGCCCACAACGCTGACCAAAATCACATCGAGAGACAATCTGTTCTTGGTATGTCTGGGGCGCTTTCCCTACATTACTAAAGAGACCAAGGGGCATTTTGTTCTCTAAAAGCAGCCTGAAAACTACTTGGTCAAAAAGAGAACCTAACTGAGAGAGGATTGGGTTGCTGGAGAGAGCCTGGAGAGATAGGGAGGCTCTCCTCCTCCACTCGCTGGGTTAACCCAGTCTGAGTGGTGAGGGACCAAAAATAATCAGATAAATTCAGTTTTTTCCACTGTTTGCAATTTTTGACTGCTGAAAATTTCTACTAAAAGGCAGAGTTTTTCACAGTGCACCCAGGTCGTCACGCACGACACTTCCCTTGATTATCGGCCACAGGTCATTGCAAAATGAACCCCCCAGAGCCTGCAACCCTGGTTTTAACCCCCTGCACTGAACAGCAACACACAGGGATGAAGGAAATACAGTTGCCTAAGCCCAGAAGTTTTTGGGTTGTGAAATCTGGCTGGCCCAGAGAACAGTCTGGAACCCAAATATGGGCTTTGGGGACCTTCACACCCAAACTCTGCACTCCACTCTGCCCAGCCAGTCCCAGGGATCCCCCCAAAGGGCATGGGCACCAGGAGGGTATCAGCTCTGCACAGATGGCAGTAATGGGTTTTTTACCTCCTCGGATTCTCACAGGCATCTTCGCTAATCCAGCCCTGGGAGCAGAAAGTCTGGGCAGCTGGGCTGGGGAGCACTGCTGGGTCCAACCAGAGGGTTTGTCAAAGTTTTCCAGGAGGCATCAACAGCTCTTTAAGCTTCTTGACAGCCAATATAACAAACTGTGTCTGCAGAACTCTGGGGATCCAGGGTGGAATTAAAATCAAATGGCTCTATTAATGAATAGAGCCATTTCAGAGGATCACAGCAGCAGAAGTATGAAGGGCAGTGGGCAAAAGGTGCTGGAGAGGCACCCAGGGAAGGGATGCAGCGTGGCACAGGAGCTGTCACCAGGGCAGCACCATTCCTCCTTTCCCAGCTCTGCCCAGGAAGGAAGGCACTTTGCTGCCTGCCAGTGCAGCTTTTATCCTGTGCCTGCTGCTACAGGCACCCTCCAGATCACTGGGGTCCACAAAGGGGCAAGCAGCCCCTTCCTCCACCCCACCATACTCATGTTCCTTGAAATGGGGAATTTTCTGTCAGAGGCCCTGATAGGCAGGCAGCACCACTGTAAATTTCAGCAAGAAGAGAATCTTCTTGAAGGGGATCAGGACAAAGAGGGATCTGGCAGCATCCTCATTTCCCCAGCCTGTCACACTGACAGTGATACACCCTTTGATTTGGGAAGAGGTCTGGTGGGATGGCTGCTGGAGGCTGTGGTTGTGGGAGATGCTCCGGGGACCCTGCCAGGTCTGTAACAGGAGGTCAGTCTGGGCATCAGTGCCAGCATGTGGGACCCAGGGGAGGACATGCAGCTGCAGTGAGGGAGGATGACCTGCTCTGCTCTTCTCCAAGCTGATCCCCAGCTCCCAAAAGACTTGCCTGACCGATGACTGTGTATCCACCAGCCAACAAATCATGCATGCACCAGTCCTTCCCCGGCGGGCAGGGAGGTCCTGCAGAGATCCCCTCTGGCCATACCTGCTCTGGCTGAGCTCCTTCCCAGCTCCTTCATCCCTCATCTCTGTGACTCACAATGGTGCTTAATTAGCAGGATGCCTGATGCAGACACCTGTCAACTCCTCCGAGACAACCAGCATTTCACGTTAGCTGCCCCGGGGCTGTTCGGCAGGAACAGCTCGCTCTCCGTATTGATATTCCTTCATCTCAGCCTATTTTCCAAGCCGTCAAGCTGCCATCTCAACCCTCCCAGGATGCTGGGGAAAGCAGCCTCATGTCCGTCAGCTCTTGGACTCTGATCCCACCTTTGCAGCCACTCAGGAGTGCAGGAACCACTTCGTGCTTCTCCCAGCAGCCCAGTGTCCTTGCACAGAGTTCATCAAGCACTTTGAGTCAGGGCAATTTTGAAGACAGGAGAAAAGTCACTGCCTGACTCTCTAGGTCCACAAAGTGTCCAAGATGTAGCCCTCTACCACCATGGATGTGGCATCACCACCCCACCCACAGTGTGGGGACACCCATCCCAGCAGGAGCCATGGCAATAGCCAGTGGAAGGGACATGGCTGCTTTGATTTATTGCAGCTGGCAGAAGGGCACGGTGCCATCACCAGCATGTTTAGGGCCAGGGGCATTTTGTGATGCAGTGCTGAGTCCTGCACAGGTTTCCTGGTGTGTGCTGACATTCATGGCCAGCCTTGCAGAGACAGAAAAAGGCAGGATAGATTGACCAAACAGTTCTAACTGAAGTATAAAGAGATTCACCGTTAATTGCAAAAGGTGTTAACTCTGAAACCTAATGGTTGAGGGCTAAATAGCAACCTGAGGTCAGTGCTCACCACCTTGGCTGGCCTGTTACCAGTTGGAACCAAGCAGAGCTTCCCTTTTGGGGAAACCTTTTGTCTTTGGAGCACTTGTCCACACCTCCTCTGCTGTAGCCTGTACTTCTGCTTATTCACAGCTGCCCCTATACCCTCTCTCCCCAGGACCAGCTGAGGACCACTTCCATGGAGCAGACTCATCTCTTCCCTCACCATTAGGATGACATGTGTCACTGTCCACTCCCCAAAGGCTTTCTGGTCCTCCACCAATGCCAGAAGCAGAGATGCTGTGCTCAGCGTGTATTAGGGCAAGGGGGGGCTGCAGTGGTCTTCCATGGGGAAAAGATAGAAAATGGCACAATTAAGACTGGATGATGCATCAGCCAGGCTAAATTCCAGGCCAGAGTTGCCCCTATTTCTAGGTGCCAGGCTCCATCCCCAGGATGGCTGTTCTCCCCATGACTCAAGTCAGTGGAAAGATTAACACTAAATCCTTTGGCAGCTCAGAAATTCATCTCCATCACATGGAACAAGTGGGTGGCCACGAGACACCAAGGAGTCCCTTCCCTTTCTCCAGTACCCATGTAAAATTAAAATGGACAAGGAAGAAGCTGCTGTAAATAATGCATTCATGGTGCACTACATGGCTTCAGGAGCACATATTCATTGTCTAGTCTTATTTAAAGAAACCCAGCCCTGCCTGAGTCATTAAAAATGCATCCTGGTTTCAGCTTCATTCCATATACACTCACCACTGTGAAGCAGGTGGCTTGGTGGCTGTTTTCATGCCTTCCCTCTCTCAGCTGGTCCTGGGCAGCCCCATGCTGTTATGAGTGAGGCCTTCGGGTCATATGAAAAATTCACGCGCTTGGCATCAGGCGTTTTCCATCCCCGTGCTCCCTGCTCCTCCCTCACACCTGGGCCCAAAGACCCATTCTCTGCCATGGCCTCCCAGACCCCAGCAGCATCCTCAGAGCTAATAAAGGACTCTAAGGAGAACTGCTTAGTCCCAGTCTGGCCACAGCATCAATCCCACCATTTTTCCACCCCGCTGCCTTCTCCCCACCTCCCTTTAGCCAGTCTTCATTTTCTACCACATGTTCCCCTTGCTCTCACCCTTCATCTCCTCCCACCCACAGCCCAGCATGCTCTTGGCTGGGTGCTAAGAGTTTGTGGGAGCCAAGCCCACAATGAGGCACTTTCCCCCAAAGCATCCTCCTGCCTTGCGGGAGACAACAACGGGCAGTCAGCCTGCTTAGCATCCCAGGGATGCAGTGCCCAAAGTTGGCATCTTGCAGAGCTTCAGGCAGGGACCAGAGGGAATTTAATTTACCTTGGTGCTCTGGAAGCAGTGGCTGGGAGTGAGAAGAAGGTGAAGTTGCCCAATGTCTGGCTGATAATCACCATGTGCCATTCAACAATCAGGTGGACACAAGTTCAAATGTCTCATTAACGGGTCAGCACTTCAGACACCTCAGCCCCAGCCAGTGCTCTCACACCTTTGCTGGGCCATGACTGAAGTATCTGGACTCACTCTTACAAGGACAGAGGGGCAACCCCAAGGTGCTCCCACCTGACCAAAGGCAGAGCCATAAAACGTGCTCAGCCCATCTCTGCCTGTCAGAGGGAGCTCGTGGGTAACCACAAGCACATGTGTGACCACAGCAAAGCCTGGACATTATCCACAGCTTATACCATCCATCCCTGCTTGCTGCTCACTGCCTCCTCCTGTCTGGGAAGCACTGGAGGCAAACCCCAGGGTGGGATAAGCTGGCAGCATCACTCAGACATGTGGACACCCACCCGCATGCACACACAGCCTGTGCCTGCCCTGGCACCCGCCTGGATCCTTTGCATCCCTCCCTGTGGAGCAGCTCCTCCAGAGGCACTGCAGGAAAACCTGGGAGATAACATGCCTGCGACATTAGCAATTAAGGAACATTAATTATAATAATAATAATTATCACAAAATAGCATTTTTATGGCATAATATTATGCTGAAAGATTTACAACATACCGAATCATGAAGTTCGCAATTAAAGTTATTTTAGTTTCTAATTTCGCTTTAATTCTATTCCAATAAAAGATAGGATAAATATACCTTAAGAAAATCTGCAGAAACCATTACTTAAGGTAATTTCTCTATATAGGGATGTTATATTGCAGCACAGAGATCCCTTGAGGAGCATCACAAACCTCGGTGAGGAAGAAGTGTCCTGCCCTGAGAAATACCAAGCTCCACAAGCCTTGCCCCATGGCAGCAGGGCACTGCAGCCCGAAGGCACCAGAAGCTTGAGCCACAAGATCTCCTGAGGTGGTTCTGTACATCATGTTGTTTCATCAGGATGGGAGGAACTGGACAGCCTGGAACCCACCAGGCAGCCACAGGAAGAGCTGAGCTGGGTTTATTCCTCACACTGCCAGAGGAGTCCTGGCATCACCACTGTGTGCATAACACTGGTAGGATGGAGAGGGGATGTTTCGTTCCAGCTCTGACTTCAGTCTGTGCACCTGTAAACAGTTTGTAGAGGAGGGGGCAGGGGCAAAGAAAGGACCCAAACCCCAGTCTTCCATGAGAAAATTATTACTGACTATAGTGGTTTCACAGAACTGAAACATAACTTGCAATTGTTTTGATGAAAGTTCATCAGTACAGTAAGAAAAGGAAAAAAAAAAAAAGGAGAGGAAAATTCTTTAGACATAGTCAAAGCTCTATGTCTTGGAAGAGGTAACACCATTGTAATAGGATTTTTCAGTTCCATTTTGTGAATAAAACCCATAACATTAACAAAGCCTGATGCTTACTACTGCAGCCCATTCTGACAGCCCCATATCCTGCAACACACGAATTTTGAGCAACAACTGTATCACCCCAGTACACGAGATACATTTTTGAATCTCAAGTTCTCCGCCCAAGCAAACAAGTCCAGACTCCAGTTTCCTGGACCGGCACTATAACCCCTCTGGGCTGGTGCTGGTTCAGCCATCCCCACCCTGATGCTCCGCTGCATTAGGAGACCTGGAGCCACCATCCGCTGGGCTGAGCCCCTCTTGCCTGGGAGCTCCGCCCCACTCTCACTGCCAACAACAAATGGCACAAGAGGAGGAAAAAGGACCAGCTGATGGTCTTGGGAAGCCATTTACCTCCGACACCATACCCATGCATCAGGCAGCCCTGCCTCTGCCCCAGAAAAAGCCACCATGGGGCACAAGCAGCTGAAGGTCCATCATATCCACCCCTCAAGAGCCAGCATGGACCAGCCAGCACATGGCCATACCATGGTGGCCATACCCATTTGATTGCCAGAGGATGTGCCACATCTTTTTGCCCACAATGCCACCCCCACTTGCTGCCTTTCAGGAGCCCCCTCCACCTGTGGTCTAATGCTGGGGCAACTCATCACACCAATGGAGCAGCCGCAGGGCAGGCTGGAGGATCCTCCACCCCCTCAGCTGTGCCCCTGCCCAAAGCAGTCAGCACAGCTGACTGCCTGTGAGCTCAGCCTGAGCCCCACTCCCCCAGGAAACTCCCCTGGGAGTTAACTTCTTCATAATTAATTTAAGTGCCTCTGTGCATCGCGCTGCCCACCGGCGCTTCCCGAGCACAGATTACTCAGCCCGCTGCGGACGCAGGGAACATCACAAGTGGGTCCGGAAGACAAGAGGTCTTGGCTCCCTGACAGCACAAAAGTGATGGCTGGTTTGGGAGGCAGCTGAAGCAATGCCAGTTCCCAGAAAAGCAGCAGGTCTGCCAGCGGGTGATCCCGGCACCCACGCTCCCAGATGGCTGGGAGGGAGACGGGAACTCCCCAAAAGTGTGGTGGGCTGTGCACTTGAGAGAAGGGTGAGGGCTTTAACAAGAAGAGGTGCCTATATGGCCAGCAAAGTCTTTAATTGATTCTGGGAGAGTGATTTCTAAATTATATCCTGACGTGTACACTGCAATCAATAAATGCATTAAAGGAAGGAGCCTGTACGTCCTGGGTTGAGCTGCTCCACACCATCCCCACAGCCCATTCTCAGCTCAGTGCCCTGCAGGGCTGCAGAGGAATCCCTGTGAGCAGTAGGGCTGGGCACTGCAGCAGCTGGGGACAAGCCCCATGGAGCCTCCCTCTCCAAGCAGGTTCCCCTCACCTGGGAAGGATGCAGGCATCCTGAAATAATAACTTCTTCAAGGATTGGTGCCACAGCTTGGCGTCGGAGACAGACATAAGGCTCCCTCTGCCACAGTGGGATGATGCTTCCTCTGCGGCCTTGAGCAGCTCCTCTTACCCTGCTGCTCCCCATCTCCTGGGTACTTCTAACAAACTGATTTGATCTGGAAAACCAAGAGTGAGGCGGAGTGGTCCTTTCCATAAGGATGTGCCAGAAATCCTGAAGAGCTTGGCTGCCTGCCTATTCTAGGATGACAGATTTAGGAAGGGGTTTACCATCTTTAGGAAAGGTTTAGTGATTTGGAGAATCTGCCTGGAAGTTCATGTTCTCCCTGCACACCCCCCTGGCACATCCCTGCTGGCCAAAGAGAGAGAGAGGAAAACAAAGACAAATACAAACATGTCAGCCTATTTATTAAAAAAGTTTACAAAATGATGAGTGAAAGACAGCTAATGATGCATCGTATGGTTAGTGCCAAGGAAAACGCTCTAAATTGAAGTCCTCAAATATGAAAAGAATCAACATTTAATAAGACAGTTAATGTATGTTATTTAAATGTCACTTCATTATTAAAAGTGTATATTTTTTGAGGTTTAATAACCATGTAATTGAGGCATCTTTTCTATAGTTAAACCTTGGCAAATATGTTTTTCATAATTAGCCAGTATTTATTTAACATGTAATAACCATCCCATTAAATTTAATGACTTCAATTAATAGGTACAAAGGGGCCTTTTTTAATGTCAATACGTACTCGTAAAGACAGTTCCCAATGTGGGGCCACAAGGAAGCTCAGCTACCTGGGGGGTGACTGAGGAGGGCACGTGTCTGAGCCAATCCACAGGGCTCTGCTGCTGTCCCACTGCAGGAATGGGGATCTCTGGAGTGCTGCATGTCCCAGCCAGAGCTTGGGGGTCACAAAGAGGGTGATGCCAGCAGGCACCCCATGGGGGCTCCAGCCCATCCTTGTTGGGCTCCTCCTCACCACCCCAGCCCTGCTGCCGGGTATGAGGAGTGAGGCCACAGAGAAAACTGTCGGGGCAGTGAGACAACGGAGGCTTAGCCCAGTGTGGCCACAGCTGAGCCTTGTAGCCCACATTAGAGAACAGCCCGGAGTAAATTAACTCCTTTAACAAACTATCCAGTCCAGAGTTATTAACTGGCTCGTAATAAACTCCAGCACAACACTGAGCCCGCTGCAATCCCACCAGGCTCTGGGCTATGGAACTCCACTGTACTAGCAAGAAAAACCCCATTCTGCAGGTATGCACCACCTCCAATGCCCCAGCACCTCCCTGGCCCCAGGCAGGGGCTTGGCTGCGACCTCCCAACACCCCCGCACACCCGGGGGGCTCTCCTTTCTCCATCAACCCTGGTAGGACCCACAAATGCCTCTTCCCCATCTTTCAGACCTCTGCTTTCCCCATGAAACTCAACTGACATGCTGGGGGACTGGAATTTGCCTGATGGCAGAAGCACCTGAGAAACTGAGCAGAAAAAGCACACATTTCTACATGTAGCAAACGGGGAGGCACACTCAGAATCACAGAGCCAACCACTCGGAAAGCAAATCACTGCTTGTGGGAAGCAGCACACTAGAAACACATCACCTTTCTGCTCTGGCAAAGGTGATGGAGCACAGAGTGACAGCAGCAAGTCCCAGGGAGGTGAGGTGCTCCCCCAGGGACTCCAAAATGCCAATGGCCAAGGCCAGCAGCCAGCATGGCCCCCTGGCTTGCAGTAGTGGGAACCCTAGTGCTCCCCAGAGCCCCACAGCCACCCACCCTTCCCTGAGACCTCCTCACATGGGGGTGTGATGCTGGCTGCAGGCAGCAGGTCAGGTCACAACCTCTTGAGATGCAAACTGCTGAAATGATGCTGGAAGTGCCCACCACAGGCGGTTGGAAGCTCTGTCCAACTTTTCCAATTGTTGTGAGGAAGGACAAGGCTTAAGAGACACTAAATCCCTAAAGGCAAAGGATTATAAGTAGAGTTACACCTCTGGCTGGGCTGGCCTATGTTCAGGGTAACTTGGTTCACCCTAGAACAAAGATCAAACTGTAGCAGAGCCCATGTTCCCAGAAATACCCAGCACATGGGACTTCTCCTGCACCCCCACCTTCTCCTTCCCCCTTTCAGCCTTTTCCATTCGGACATGACAAGGGCTGCAGGGCAGCCACTGTCTCACTGCCTCAGTGTCCCTGGCACCTCCTCCTGCAGCTAAACCCCTCTGAGACCGTTCGCAGAGATTGGCCAAAATGCACCAAGGCTCGAGCAGATTGGGGAAGCATATGTCTCCCTGCATTTCCCAGGGCACAGAGCGAGGTGCCAGCAGTGCTGCCAGCCTCTGCTGGGCAACACACCGGCTGGCTGCACTCGCCTGCCCCATGTGCGGTGGAGTAGCAAGATTTAACAATGATCAGGGAATCCCAATTAATTGTGGTATCGGTATTTAAGGGACCCTATTGTGACAAGGCTGCCATGAGCTGGCTGCAGCCATCTGCTCCCCTGGCCCGGGGACCCTGATGCCTGTGGGGATGGATTGGTGATTTCTGGCACTGGGACTGAGCAGGAGGATTCCCATCCCGCTGCCCTCCTACCTGCGGCTCAGCTGGAGTAGCCTGGCTAGGATGGGGATTATTTAGTACCTCAAAACAGGCACAGACTCCTGGCGGCGATGCTGCCAACCTGCGAACAGCTGCCTGCACCGATGTGGCCATAAATTACCCATGGAGCCATCGGGGACCCGCACCGCAGGGCAGGCGGCAGCGGCGTGCAGCCCCGCACGGGAGCCCAGCACAGGCAATTAATCCTCGTTAGCAGCCTGACGGGGAGATGGGCTTGCTGGGCATGCGGCACGGGGCGGCTGTTCCTGCAGAGGGGCTCTCGCCTGCGTTTGTACCCCTCCTTCCCCAGTGCCCTCCCCTCTGCACAACTCCCCCTTTGCCTATCCCTCCCCTGCTTCCTCTCCTTCATCTCCCCTGTTATCCTTGTTTCCTCCTGCCTCTCTCCACCCTTTCTTCCCACCTGTCCTGCCAGCACTGCACTCCAAAGATGCTCTGTGATGCTGTTCCCATCCCCAGAGCAAGGGTGAGGCTGGTCCCTGCCTGCCACACTCAGCTCCCAGCAGGTGACCGAGAGCCCCAAGAATGAGCCAGTGGGACTTGGACACCTCATGACCAACCTGCTGGTTTTCCAGGGAATAAGATAAAACCAGGATGTGCCAAAGCACAAGGCCACCCCCAGAGCCCAAACCCACACTACTGCACCCAAGCCCTCAGGTACACGAGGCTCGCTGGGCACGGGCAAGCACAGCCCAGCCAGGACAGCCCAGCAACGCTGAGCGGGGACGTGTCATCCCCAGTGTGACATCCCTGAAGCGAGCAAATGCTGCTTCTCACACAGCAGATGGCAAATCCTACAGCAGGGAGGGGAAGAGGGGTGCCCATTAGCACCCCCAGCTATCGCCTTAACTCTGCATCTCCCTTTTCAGGGCTGGGAGCCAGCACCAGGCTCCCAGGCTCTCCCCTCCACCACCATCTTCTCCCTAGTTCCAGATATCCCCACAGACATCCCCCCAGGACCAGGGACCAATCTGTCTCCTGCCCCCAGCCCTCTGCACTCAGGTCCATCAGTCATTGCTCCAGGAGGAAGCACAGGGCTGCAGCCAAAAAGGACCCTTATTTTAAAGAAAATAATAATTCTAGAATAAATAAATAAATAACAAGCCCAAGCACAAGTCTGCTTTTAAATTCAAATGTGCAATATGGCCCAGAGCCTCAGAGCCAGAAGGAAACTACAGATTTGGGCAAGGAAACAGGGAATATTTCACTTCAGCTCAGTCCAAGCCGTCATGATTTACCCAGCAGTGAGGGAGGTGGGGAGGGCCGCTCTCCGGAGGCTCTGCAGCTCCAGCAGCCCTGCCCACCACCCCCAGACTGCTGCCCCTGGACCTAAGTTTCTCCAGACTCTCCTGTCCCATATCAGCTCCCCATCACATCCCACCAGCTCCTCTTCAGGGCCACGGCTGTGTCAGGGTGGGGGGTTCTCCCTGGGGCTCCTGTTGGATCCTCCAACACCCACAGGCACAACAGTCCTGCCCTGCTGGGAACCAGGACCTTCCACCCCCAGGGGGGCACCAAGCAGGACCCAACACCCAGCCCTGCACAGGGCCTCTCTGGGGTGACCATCCAGCTAAGGCTGGGCACTTGCACAGGGCAGCAACGCCATGACCTCATCACTCTCTACACCTACCTGAAAGGAGGGTGTAGCCAGGTGGGGATCAGTCTCTTCTCCCAAGTAACAGGTGACAGGACAAGAGGAAATGGCCTCACGCTGCAGCAAGGGAGATTTAGATTGAATATTAGAGAAAATTTCTTCACTGAAAGGGCTGTCAAGCATTGGAACAGGCTGCCCAGGGAAATGATGGAGTTGTCATCCCTGGATCTGTTCAAAAAACACATAAATGTGCATAGGGACATAGTTTAGTGGCGGGCTTGGCAGTGCTGAGTTAACAGTTGGACTCGATGATCTTATAGGTCTTTTCCAGCCTTAATGATTCTATGACCATGGCCCTGCCCTGCCAGGGAGGCTCCTGCCACTGTTGGGAGGGTCACAGCCCCAGCCTGTCCCGGGGCAAAGGACGTTCTCTTGAACACTTGGGCACCACCCGGGGGACTGCTGCCTGCCCCTCGGCACACTCGGTTTAATGCTCAGGATCACGGAGCCGTAGCCAGGATTCTTGTCCCCTGTGAGTCACAAGTGACACGAGTTTGGACTGGCCTCAGCCCAGGTCCCGCAGCCGGCACAGGCGGGCTGTTACCTGTCCCGCACTGGGGCTCGGCCGGGACCCTTACGGAGGTGCCCCTCTGCCAGCGCAGATCCGCGCCCGGAGCATCCCCGGGCGATCCCGGCCGAGCGGAGCGGCGGCAGCGCGGCCCGACAGTGCCACCTGCTGCTGCGGCTGCTGCCGGAGGGACGGAGGGACGGACGGAGGGACGGACGGAGGGACGGACGGAGGGACGGACGGAGGGACGGACGGACGGAGGGACGGACGCACCGACCCCGGCCCACGGTGCGGGTCCGGCCCCTTGGGCAGGCTCTGGGCGCTCCGCACCCTCGGCA
>JAWWES010000024.1:10943495-10955862 GCA_035583135.1 Lophotriccus pileatus
CGGAGGTGCCCCTCTGCCAGCGCAGATCCGCGCCCGGAGCATCCCCGGGCGATCCCGGCCGAGCGGAGCGGCGGCAGTGCGGCCCGACAGTGCCACCTGCTGCTGCGGCTGCTGCCGGAGGGACGGAGGGACGGACGGAGGGACGGACGGACGGACGCACCGACCCCGGCCCACGGTGCGGGTCCGGCCCCTTGGGCAGGCTCTGGGCGCTCCGCACCCTCGGCAGAGCGGGGCGATGGGGTCCGGCGCGGGATGCCCCGTGCGAGGGAGGTGACAGGCGGTGACAGCGAGCCCGGAGCGGGGGCGAAAGTCAGCATAAATCCCTAGACCTGTTTTCCCACCGACAGCAGGTGCCTGAACCCCAGCACCACACGCCAGCACCCTGCACCTACACCAGGTGCGAGAACACGGTGGGAAGGGGCACGGGGGGAGGCTGTGCAGAGGAGCTGCAGGACCCTGTGTCCAAAGCCCAAACACTCCGCTGAAGATGTATTACCCAGACATAAACGGGCCACGCGCCTTCCCACAGCCACAACCTGCAAACAATTCTCTGTGCTCCACACAGGAAGGCTGAGGGCAGCTGCTCCCAGTCCTGCTGGCACCAGGAATGCCGGTGGAGCTGGGGATCGGAGCTCTCCTGGAAACGGCAGGTACCAAGTCAGCACAAGCCACCTTCCCCTAAAACCATGGGGACATCACAATAGGGTATCACCCCTGTGCAAAAAGAGCAAAGTAGGGGTGAAGAGTCAGCTTCTGAAGGGTGTGAAGGCACAAAGGAGGTGTCAGGCACAGCACGTCACCATGTCACCCTTTTTCCATGCACGGATTCCAGGGCATTGCAGACCTGATGCAGACATCCAGGGATATAAGAGCTGCAAAATGCTGTGACATCCCCATATTGTCCACAAGCATGGAGAGCAAGGTGGGGACTGACCACAGGGTGCGGGGAAATCTGCTTCACAAATTACCGTTAGTACCAAATGTCCCTTCTTATCAAGACTGGACGGGTATTCAATTTTCTCTTCAAACGCCTGCCTTCTGAAATGGTAATAGAATTTCAAATCTAGAGGAAAAGGGAGGGGAAAAACTGAATATGCAAGGATTAACAATGAGAGAGAGAGACAAAGAAAGAAATTATACCAAAAAAATATAGTCAGAGCTTTTGCAGGAATTAATTAAATACAAATATAAAGAGAAAATGAAGTCTCATGCTTTGGAGGGGGGAGAAAAGGGATATTTTCTGAGTTTAATTAACCTTTTTTTGCCAAGAACAATGAAGAGGAAGGCGTAAGGGAGGGAACGGAGAGCAAAGGCTCCTAATTGTTTTGCCTTGCAGGAGATAATTATGGGAGCTGGCCGGGTCGGGGTCTGCCCACGCGGGTTTGGGGTGCACGGGTCCGGTTCACGCATGTGCTGGGATTGTGTGCACATAATAGCTCATTTGCTGGCTCTAATTGGGAGGTAGATTGGGAGGAGCAAAGGCAGAGCTGGGAAGAGCCACAGTCCCCCAGATGCCAGGGGCCTCGAGAAGGGGATGTCCCCTCCTGGTAGTGCCATGGGGAAGGGAAGAACATGGAGCATCAGTGGGAGTTGTCTGGCAAGTCTGTGAGCTGACATCCATCTCTACTCTCCCAAATATCTTGTTTGCAGGTTTAGTATCTGTGGTGCTTAAAGGCATCAGTCACAGAACAACAGCTTGGGGGTTGAATGGGGTTTTGGAGCAGCTGGATGCAAAATTAATGGGTTTTGTCACCACTGGCCCCTCCTGGGGAACGTGGGGGAGCCAGGCAGGGGTAGCAGGATGAAAAGTGACATGACAATGAAAGAAAAAGTGATGCTGATGCTAACAAGAGTGCCTGCCTGCCAGGTCCTTGCCCTAGTGCCTCTCTGATTTGCTGCCCAAGTGGGAGCTGCTTGGTCACAACTCAGACTCTAAGAGGGGAAGGGACTTGGAAAAGCCAGACCTGGAGAGCAGGAGCTCTGGCAGCTTTAGCAGCAGGTCAACATTGTGCCCAGTTGGAAGGAGCAGCGTTGCCTTTGGGCTACAGGAAGCGCCAGACAGCCAGGCTCACACCTACAAGCCCCACAGTAACATTTACGGCAACTCACGTGACACCAGTGACCAGGAATGATGGAAATGGGCCAGTCGATGCCCCACGGACCACTCGAGCAGGCAGAGATGAACAGCACCATCCTCCTCCTGTGGGTCCCAGTGCTGGGTTGCTTGCTGGGAGCTGCTCCTGAAGGCAAGCAAGGAGCTTCAGGGCCAAGGTGATGCCTGCAAGATGCCTGGAGGTGCTGTCACAAACAGGGCACATGATGCCATTCCCTACATCCTTTTGAGACCTTGGTGCCATGAGGTTTGGAGCAGGACCTGTCTCCCTCCAACACCAGCTGGGTGATACAGAGTCTTCCCAAGCACTTGTCACACATAACTTTGTTAGTCCACCACCCACAGAGATGTCCTCCACCCTTGCAAAGCCCCCTCCTCACCATGATTACACCACCACCCATCACATACGTGCTCGGGTGAGAAGCCAGGTCTGCACTCCTGGATGAGGCTGGAGGAAGCAGAGCTGGCTTTCCAGGCAGCACCAGCTGCACTGAAGCCAGGTTTCCACCGGATCACAGAGGGGAAAATTCATCATTCCCAGGCAAGCAGCTCCTGAAAGGCAGAAGCTGAAGACATGGACCTCTGCAGAGGTCTGACCCTGCCAGCACAGCATCACCCAGGACACACACACAGGCTGCGGATTATCTGGGAAGTGGGACAGGGTGATTAATAAGTTAAAATCAACACTAGCAAGCATTTATTTAACAAACATGACTCCTTATCTGTCCAGGAATAGATTGCAAAATTATTCAAGAGTCTTCAGTGTAAATTATTCTCAGTATAAAGATTGTTTAAATTGCAAGCTGGGAATATTACTGTGAAGTGTACAAGGTATGTGGTAAATTATGTAACCAATTTATGTAATTTATAAATTGAGTTACATAAATTAGCTACACCAGGTACAGCATGAATGTCAAATTGTATACTCAATTGTCACAATAATGGCTCAGCATCAGATTAGCTCGAGGATTAATCCAGACAGTACAAAGTCTGGATGTTACAAATAAATAAATATAAATATCAAACTGTATACTAACAGCTCAAACTAGAAAGTTATTAGCATTAATAAAGTGCAATCACTCAATTACTTGTCAGGGGAAGTAAAATGAGGCAGAGCCAGCAGGATCAGTTTGCTTTTCAGTTTGCACAGATGTCCCCACAGTCAGTGCCCTGCAGAGTGCTTTAGGGAGGGTAGAAAGTATGCAAACCTTTCCAGAAATCCACATCTCACTCCTGGGGTAAGGAATATCTCCCTTAACAGTAAGTGGCTACAAAATCACTGATGACTTTAAATTAAGAAGTTTAGACTAAAAGCACTATTGCACTACTTAATTCACTGCACCCAGGGCCACAGAAAAGTCCATGAATTTATTGTCCAGCTCTGAGACTCACCTACCTTTTCAGGACTTGAAGGACCCTTAGAAAACCAGAACCAAGGCTATTAGTTTTCCCCAAGTTAATATTCAAAGGTACATTTTCAACCACTCCTTTTTCATGAGCACTTCCCCTCCACTCCCATAAACTACTCAGTCCCCAGGTTAAACATGGAGGGGACAACCCTGGGCCAGGCACAGCCTTCTGGGACATACAGACACCATGAGAGGGAAGGTGCTTTTCCCCCAGTCTGTAGATTTGATATAACTTGGAAACCTGGAAAGGGCTTTTGCGAGAATATGTGGGGATACGGAGCACCAAAAGGAAATATTACTTAAGTTTATAAATCACTTAACCTAAAATCTATGGCTGGATGAAAGTGATCTAATTACTCTGGAACAGATGGAGCAAGGAGAGCAAGGAGAGCCAGGAGCTCTCCCCCAGGGAGCCTCACTCACAGGGTGGCCTGTGGGTACAATGGGCAGGAGCAGGGCTGAGCCACATTTCATGCTTTTTGCTCCAGTGTCCATATTCTCAATGGATGCTGAATGCTTCCGAGTTTCAGAACTTTTCACCTTGTACTCCTCATTAAAATCCAATTTTCTTTCCAGTTGAGAATGGCAGAATTCTGCCCTCCTGGGAACAGCTGTAATTATGTTGTCATCTGCTTGCTCGAGAGTGCTGCAAGGTCTGTAGCACTGTTAGAGCTCCCAGTCTCAGGGGTGACTGCAAAGCAACCTGGAGCACAATTCCCTTGAGTACAACTTATTAAAACCTCCCTGTAATGGGTGTGCTTGGTTTTTCCAGAGAGCTGAGTTTGGACCTCCCAAGCAATCCCATGAGGAAGCAATGGTTGGCAGTGACCAAGTTCACAGTCAGAAGAATGATACAGATCACCTTAAATTCATGACGTGCACATGGCTCTCATTTTTCTATGCAATTCCTTGCAGTGTTGAACGAAGATTTTACCCAGCAGAAGAACCACACTTCAAAACATCTGCCCATCAGTCACAAAGCAAATGCCCCTCTTTCCTACAACCTATAGAGATCTAACCACGCTCGTTGACTGAAAATAGCCTCAAAAATTATTTGAGTTTTGTATCAGCAATAAGCAATACAGGACCACCTGGAGCCCCCAAAGAGGACATCTGCTTTGTTTTTTGAGGAGCTGTAGAGCCAGACCCTGCTGTCTGAGGGTACTTCCAAGAAGATAATCAGCTTAGACTCTGAAGCATGAATTCTCTTCTTTATCTGTTTGGCCACAGAGTAAATGGCAACCCTCTCCTTCAGGCAGTGGAGTTCATTTTTCCTGGCACGGGGGAGGTCAGGCCAACCAGCGGCTGGGTGGAACCAACAGCTGGCACTGAGGTTTCACGGCTGGGTTTCATTAGGATGCTAGGGAAAGCAGCCATGAAGTATATCAAATACATTACTGTGGGTATTCCATTTTGTAAACCACCCTCCGGTTTGGGAATGTATACTCCAGGGAAGGCACTCCACAAAAACAACTAGAATGTAGTTTTAAAAAAAAAATTGGATGAATATTTTCTTTTTTTGTAACCTCTTTAACTTAAAGACCCCACAGCACTGCACAAGCACCCAATCTAAGTTTGGAACAAGCCTAGTACACAGATAATTCCACTGTTCTCAGCTCACATGTTGTTTGGACACCCCTGTGTGCATTCCCACTGCTGAGCCCTGAGATGCAGTGGCAGAGTCCTGCTTGGGAGCAGGCACAAACCTCATGGCAAAAGGGGCTTCTGGACACCTGCAATGCACGTGGATGCCAGGCTCAGTCTATGTGGTCACCACAAGTGCACGTGATCCGCTTAATCCAGTAAATTCTAATTCAAGAAAGTTGGCAACAACACTCTAGAAGGTAAGGAGCAGAAGGGAAGAGTCCCAACACAAAACATACTTATTTTCCTTTGCAAAAATAAAATGAGTAAGGATTAAAGGGACTATGAAGGCTGTTTCAGTGAGGAAGCCCATAAAGAACAATTTCTGTGCCTTTTGTAAGCTTTTATTTTGGCTGATATGATTTAAGCTAAATCCTGAACTGGTATTTCCCCTTCGTCTCATTAAGAGCTGTGAAGCTTCGCTGCAGTCACCGGCCAGGCTTCTCCAGCAGTTGAAAGGCTACTGAAGGAAAAGTAAAGAATTAATTTTTAAAAAGCCATCCTCGCACACGGCTTTATCAAATGGCAAAAATTCAAATCTCTCCCTTGGTTCAGCCGCTCAAAGGAGGAATGTAGGCAGCTCTGGCAGAGTTCCTGTTTACTTGTTTTATGATGGTTGTAACGAGGAGCCCATTAAATTAATAGGCGTGCTTTATTTTTAATGTTATGTTTAGCTAATCCTGACTTACAGTGGTACTCCCCATTCATAGAAAATAAAAACCAAACTTGCTATGATGACGGACTCCAACATGGAGAAAATGGATATAGAGGGATGTTCAAGAGGTCACAGGAGGGAAAAAATAACACCCTTCTCACTCCTCCTGAGGGAGTGTCACTCATGTCCTCTGCTGATGTCCATTAGAGAGATTAACTCAGGCAGTTCAAGGACTAAATAACACAAAACTGATCTAAAGCTGTAAGGGGGGGGGGGGGGGGGAAATTGCCAGAGAGACCCGTTTCAACTCCACTAGCACCTCAGCACAAGGTTCTGAAGCATGGAGAGTATCTCCTGTCCTGCCCCCGTGAGAAATCAGCTCTTTGGATGGCTCAGCAGTCAGAGGCTGAAAGCTGGTGATATCCTCCTTACCTGTAAGGTCTAAATTAGCCATTCACACATCTCAGGCTACATACCCAGGTTAATGATGCAACTAGGTCAGACTGAGATGCCCACCCAGAGACTCCAGCAGAGCTGCTCATGCACAGACAGACGCACAGAGGGCATGGCAGGAATGTCTGGATGACTCAAAACTCTTTCCTGATCCTGAACAGTGAAAATATATATTTTTTAATTAATTCTGTAGAGAAGGCAGCAGGAAGTGTATAGGACTGACCTGCACGCACCAGTTTGCCAAAAATGTTAGCAGTAGATGGCTACAAAGACAACTTGTCCCCCATCACCCCACTATCACCTCAGTATTCAAAAAGGATTTTGAAACTACAGCTTTAAGGGATCCATAAGGAGGTGAGCAGATCCTAACTCTTCAAAAAGAGCCAAGTGAGCCTAAGGGCTTTGTCTGGACTCCTGCCAATTAGCAAACCTGCTCCAAAAATACAAGAAATTATTTGTAACCAAACTTTCTGAAAACAAAGGAGGATGTAAAGTAGGAATCAAAATGAGATTCCAAGTCCTTATTGCCCCTTCTCCTGCACACCCTGGAACAGCAGGCCTTCCATGCAATAGCTCCCACAGAGAATAATAAAGGGCAGCAGGAACCAGACACAAGTGTCACCAACATCTCATAGCACACTGCACAAGTGAAATGGCTGGATAAAGCACAAGCTATTTCACTGAGGGCAAGCAGGGAGAGTGTCTAATTTAGGCCATTCACAAGGGGAAACCAGTTTCAGGAGCAGTTTGTTACATAGCCCTGAGGGAGCAGTTGATTTCAACTTGGAAACAAAAGTTTGTGTGCTGCTCTCCCTAGGAAGGCGACAAAGAAAAGTTCCCTGCCATGCACTGACCTCTACAAAAAGTCTGAAAGAGCACGTGTCATTAAATCCAAGACACACTTTTGACAGGGAGCCCTCCTGAGAGACCAGTGGCCGCTCCATTTGCTCCCTCTGGCTTTGCCCCAGGCTGCACAACTACCACTCTGCCAGCACAATTACACAGCAGAGTTGGAGGTGGAGGGGCAGCATTACTGCCCTGAACAGCCTCAGCACAAAGGTGATCCAGGCTAATCACTTAAGTCCACACCACCCTTCATTCTCCCAAGGCATCAGCCCAGGAGAACCAGGGAAGTGAGGAGAATTGAACACATACCAAGAGCAGAGTGATAGGGCTGACAAGGCAGGGGAATCAGTTCAGGAATATCACATCCATCTGCTACAAGAACAAAAAGAAAAGTGAATGGGAGCAGGTGCAGGATTACAGATTGCACGACCCTGAATGGCCCTTCAGGCTCCAAAAGAGTACTGGGTGCAACAGCCCACTGGAAGGGCACAAGACAAGGGAAGAAAAAGGTGGTCCTGAGACATGTACAAGACTGGCATTGAAGCATTTTAGGGAGTTAGGCATAAACAATTTATCGACAAGTTACAGACAAACACTTTTAACCAGTTTGGAAATAAAAAATAATAACAACTTGAAAAACAAATTGAAAAATTCTGCTTGGAAAAGGAGCACACAGCATGAGATCACAGGATTCAGCAGACTATAAAATAGGAAATGAGACTTACTCTTCTACCCCTACAGCTACACAAAACCCTCCTACACAGATTACAGACACACTTGGCAATTGCTTTTCTCCTCCCGCCTCTCCTGTTATGGACAAGGCAGAGCAGGTAGAAGCCTGAATGCAGAGAGGATATTAGATAAAGCATCTTGCAAAGTCAAGTGTGAAATATTAACAACAGGAGGCAACGGGTTGTGTTTTTATGCAAGATCACAAATTTGATGCTTAGAGCGCTGGTGATGTTCCTGCACGCTGGAATCTCAAAGTGCTGCTTGTTGAATGTTTCATTAAAAAAAGCTATTGAGGTCTACTGGAAAATTTGTAACAGTTATTTCCTGTATCTTCTCTAACTTCGCTGGTTTTGTTCTTTTCCCTTCCTGCAACACTAAGAAATTACGCATGAATAAAAAGGTTGTTCTTTCCATTCATCTGGCAAGTTTTAAAACAATTCATACTCTTAAAGCAAGCACTCTGCAAGCTGTATTTTCACATGAAATTACCACAATTGTGCACATTGCATCCAAATCACCGGACGCATTTGTACACAAAATTACCCAATTTGCAGGGAGAACTGCAATAAGCGGGCAGGCAAAATGGACATGCAGTGCTCAGCTGAAAGGAGCACTGCACCTGAACTGCACCTGGGCCTGGGCAGGTTCCGTTGGTCAAACAGATATTCCCGCAGACAAAAGAGCTCCTTTTTATCCAGCACATGCAGCACGACAGCAGCATGGCTGGCTTCCTCTACTGCACCTCAAACTTGCCTCTGGAGGAAACTGCCTCTAATTTCAGCTTCCACAATAGATCTGGACCTTGTTTATCCTGCTGTCCTCGTTGCCCATTAATGCCGACTGTGACGGTAGCGGTGTCCTAAGGACATCTATTCAACACTGGACACCAAGCTCCAGGAATAGTCATCTCTGCCACTCTGGAGCATAACTGACACCTGCTGTCACAATCTTGCATGGAAAAAAAGAATTGCTCCCAATATCCAACACACAGTCGAGGAGAAACATAAAGAGGGGGAGTTTAGGAGAAGGTACATGGCTTCTTCCCTCTTTGCAAGGGTCTCAGTACTACAGGAGCAGCAAAGATGAGTGGGAAGAGAAAACACTCAAGAGGCTGAGTTACCTGAATATTTTTTACTTGGATAGCAGCTGAGACTCTGCAAACTGAACTTCATCTTCAGCAGTTTCCTACTGACTTCTGCACTCATTGTATTTCCCCCAGGCTCAGGTATCTGTGCTGGTCATTAGGGCAACAGCAGCAACAAAGTTTCTCCAGGGTACAAGGAAACACCAAAGGAAAGGGAATGCCTGAAAGGCAGATGGGATCACAGTCCCCACGGACATGATCACCAAGATGTTTGTAGACATTCAGCACACAGTAAACTGAAGCCCAACCCAACCTGGCAGGACAGAGGAGTTTCTCATTTCAAGGCTGTGCAAAGAACAAGTGTCTGTCCTCAACAGCTACCGGAGACAGAGTTAGGCAAGCCCGTATTGAAGTGCAATGACAGGCAAGAGGTATATTTTCAGCTAATAATCAAGCAGTCCCTCATCTGGAGGTACTGGATAGCCTTAGAGTGCCACTTTGTCCTTGCTGGGCAGCAAACAGCCGCAGTGCACCTG
This sequence comes from Lophotriccus pileatus, assembly GCA_035583135.1. Taxonomy (NCBI): domain Eukaryota; kingdom Metazoa; phylum Chordata; class Aves; order Passeriformes; family Tyrannidae; genus Lophotriccus; species Lophotriccus pileatus. The sequence goes on from JAWWES010000024.1 coordinate 10,952,968, forward strand.
GCCAACATTAGCTGTTACATTTATGATTTTATGGCTGATTTTTCCCCCCACTACCCTCTATCAAGTTCACTGTCTGAATGATCACATCTGTTTATGTTCCACAGACACCGGCATATCTTGAGATGACAGCAACTCCCTGAATGCTGTAATCAGTTATTTCTCAACAGAGGAATTGCCAATTTGGTAAATAAAGCTCATTATAAAAGAACATGAAAATGTATTACAGTTGCCTAACTGAGAAAATTGCCCAGTGCCTCCAAATAATCAGCCCTGGCATCATAGCCCCCCCCAGTTTAGAGCAGCAGAAATAATGACATGCAAATTACTCATGCCAGGGCAATGCTGGATAGGGGCAAGAGGAAAATGAGGAAGAGACAAAATAGGTATTTTTCTCTTTAGACCAACAATAATTTCAAACCTAGTCAGGGATAGACCTTGCTGCTCTAAATCTCTGCATGCAGAGTCAAAAGTTCTGTGGGTCTGTAGAACCTGGTTATCCAAAGCAGATCCAAAAGCTGCCATGGCAGCAGCAGCAAAAGCCCACCCAGTCCTGCTAAAATAAATTTGAGACCACTAAATTTGGTTTGGAAAAACTTGCCCTCCCTTCCTTGGGGACGGCAAGTTTGACCTACACAATGATGAAAACCTGGAATTTTTGCAAGATCTGAGACTAACAGAGATGAGCCATGGGTAAGCAAACATCACTTCTGAGGAGGAAGAGGGTTGTGGCATCAGCTCTCCACAAGGAAAAGCATTTTGTTACCTTAATGAAGATGTAAAGCACTAAGTTGCTGCCTAAAGAAAAAAAAGAGATGAAGCACAATATAACACAGAAAACAATTCTCAGCCCCCTTCATCCATTTTCATAAACACTGCATTAAACTCTGACATGACCTCCAAAAATCTATGTTCACATTCTTCAGAAACTGTCAGACACAGTCAGAAAGGACAGAGGCAGCTAATGTTGCCAGAAAAGAGGAATCAAGTTACCAAGCTAGACCTGCTCCCCTGGTTTGCTGACGGGCCTTTTGCAAACCTTGCCACACCTACCTCTAGGAGAATCAGATTCCACATTCAACCAGCCTCCTCCATCCCTCACTGGGCAAGGAGAGGGCTCAACACAAAGCACAAATCTGAAAGGGACAGTGGTTTATGGCAGACAAAGCAGGAACTGCAAACAAGAGCTGGTGAAGAGAAAGATAACTTGGGCTCTGCATCCAGCAGGCAAAGGTTTTTTCAGCATGATTCCCCAACACCAGTTCTCCAGCCAGGACTTTGCACTCTTCCAAATACTTTCAAATAAGCCAAAGTCATTCAGCATGGGACCAAAATGAACAAGTTGTGTGATTTATAAACTGTGAGTTGAAATATTTCTATTCCTCACACTTGTTTGGAGTTTTTGTTGGCACAGGCAGTAGGCAGAAAACAGCGATTTACAAACTCATGGGATTAAAAGTATCTCACAGCACACAGTGACCATTAAACACTTTATTATTTAGGAGGGAACTCTGGAAGGGAAGAAACACGCCTGCTGGTGCAACCAATGGGAGCATGATAGGAACAGTTAATCCCAACAAGCTAGTCAGGGTTACTTCCAAATATTTTGGACCCTTTTCCCCAGAGCAAACAGACAGGTAACAGCTCTTGAAATTTGATGTAGGTTGGTGAAACCGAAACTAGAACAAGGTGAACCAGGCTCATGTCAGGCAAGACCCCAAGCTACAGGCTGTACTGGAAGCCCCTGGGGTCAACATGATTCTTCACATTGCAAAACAATAAAAAGAAACTACAGCATCCCATTCCCCTGGGATTCTTCTCCCAACTCCAGAAACGTCCAGTGAGGCTGATACATGCTGGCAATTAGAAGACGAATCATGTGGCTGTCTCGGATCATGAAGGGCAGAAGGCACCAGTTTTGGTCAGAAGGATGGTCCAGAAGGATGCTGGGGCTTCCAAGGGCATCTGTGGTCCCTGTCCTCTGCTCTTTGGCGGCTGATGTTTATCCAGAATTAACTAACAGCTCCTGGAGAAAAAAGGAGACAAAAGAAAAAGGCACCAAGACAGTTATGCAGCTGTTGACATTGGAATGTTCCCATAAGAAATGAAAGAGTAGCATTGGCTGTGTGAAAATCCCACAGAAAAATCATCAGGTTTCACCTGCTGTAAAATGCAAGACACTCAAGGGGAGAGGACTGTTGAAGCAAGAAAGCAGCTCATGATATCAAAGGCAAGACTGATTCTGTGAACAAGAATATATGGTCAGTTGCAACACTTAGGATTCTAAAACCAGTGGCCAACAGCAAGAGAGAACAGCCACGGTTTCAGGTAAGCCTCAGAGCAGCCAGGTTGCAGGAGTAAGTGTAGCTCCACACTAAGTCTTGCCCAGCAGGACACAGGAGCACTTTGATTAGCTGCCATCAAACATGCACACAGCACTCACTCATCCTGGAATAGGATCAACATAAGAGTGAGCACTAGAGAGGGGAGAAGAAGAAAGATGGGGACTCAGAGACTGTCCTAACTCCTGACACGTCTGACAGCCTTTATCCTATTAAGACCCAAGCCCTCCTAAAATTCAAAGCAAAATCATGTCTGCTTTGTCCCCCCAGAAACCTCCTAAGTGACACATCTTCAGATCCTGCAGGTATCTGCATATTAGCTGTGAACTTCTGAGGGGCAGAAAAAAACAGGAGACTTTAAAAATATTTTTAGGATGGGGATTGCAAAGCCTGCTGTGGGCTCTTCCTGTTTTTATCTTATCACTTCCATAAAGTCAAAGAAATAAAATCAACAATGCCACCAGCAGTGGATGAGAACACGCCCGACACCAGCTACAACACCTCTCCCTCTAAGGATCTGAGATATCCTCAGTTGGATCCTACTTCAAAACCTGGG
>JAWWES010000024.1:10955962-11052533 GCA_035583135.1 Lophotriccus pileatus
CACCCCTTTTTCACTAGGGACGTATTTGAGCTCAGTTCTACTCTCCAGACATTTGCCTTTCTGAGGAGAAAAGCTGTGCTTCCTTCAGCACAAATCAGAACGGAGAACATCATAAAATAATGGTGCTGGCACACTTGGTGTGTCAGAGGGTGAGCATGGAATTTGGGCTACTTCTGCATAGTAGGCTGATACATGGCAAATGTAGACCGAATATGCTGGCCTTGCATCTCCAAAGACAGCCCCATCTCTGACAAAAATGAACTGGAAAAGCTTCAAAGGACTCAAGAATAAAGATAAAATTGTTTGCCAAATTATTTAGACAAAGGTTAACCAGAAATCTGACAAATGAACCATCAATATTCAATATTATTCCACTGACTCTAATTTCCCGGGTAATTTTTCTCATCATTAGTGGCTTAAAAGTTATGCACAGAGCAATGCATTTTAAAAACTCCAATAGCACTCACAGAAACTGTAATGAGTGACGCAGTAACAACTCTGGATCAATTTTGCAATAAAGTAATTTGTTATCTTCACACTGTAACACTTCAGCAAAGTATCTAGAAATGCTACATTTTGTGAAAATAAAAAAAAAAAAATTAACCCACACTGTTGTGGCCACTCTGTGGTTAACCCTTATGGAAGACAGAAAAACCCTTTTTTAAAAAGCAATTTTAAAGATCATAGTTATGCAATTTCATGTTCAAAATTATAACTACATATTTCAACCTGGTGTAGTGGAAAGTGTCTCTGCCCACGGCAGGGGGGTTGGAACTAGATGATCTTTAGTGTCCCTTCCAATCAAAGCCATTTTATGATCCTATGATATTTTTAATTTCAGAAGAAAATGCAAACAGCCAGCTCTTAACCTCAATCAATTCCTCCCAGCCTAACCTGCCCACATACCAGGGACGCACTGAGCTGGAGGCTCACAACATTCCTTGTGCAAAAACATCAGGTTCCATCTTGCTCTGGATGACTAAACTTCCTCAAAATCTTTTGCACAGTGAGCACTGGACCCAGAACTGATGGGCTGCCAGACACCAATTTCCTGCGGTGCAGCTCTCGCCAAGGGAAGCTTCCGTGAACAGAGGATGCAGGTAATGACACCGTCAATCAGCCCACACTGCTCCCAATAGAGGCCTGAGACAATTACATCTAAGAGCAGCCTGTGCTGGATGGAACAACTAATTAATGCCCTCTCCCTCATCAGGGACATGAACTGCTCATGATGGTTATAGAGTTGGCATTTTTGGGGAATTGAAGGACTCCCAGTACACAACAACCTGCGCAGAGGGACAACCTTCTCAGCCATTTCAGACATTCCTGCTCAGATGCCAATCCAGATCTGGCATCATCTGCCACACCAGTGCAGGTCTCTACTGTCCTGAACCCTCTAACATGGCTAAGGTTGAACTTACCATGAAAGTGAGACCAGAGTTGGTCGCTGTGAATCTGTTCTCCCCTGCAGCACATGCCGTGCAGCACAGACCCCATTAACAGTGAATGGCTCTGGAGGTCTCCTGACAGCTCCTGCAGTGTCACACACCCACTGCATGCTGCACAGTGGAAGCTCTGTAGGCCCTGTGATCTGTTAGCCCATCACATCTACACTAGTCAGAATACACACAGAATTGTTCCTAGGCCATCAGTTTACAAACCTATGGCTAACTACTTTGTAGCACACAGTTCCCTGCCTCACCTGCTGTGCAGCAGCATGGAAGGACACTGCATCTCCAAGACTAAACTCTCTCTTTGCTAAGCTAACTATTTACCCTCACATTTTAATCCCACCTAGCATTGCAACCATGCCAATACAGATTTGATGCTTCTTCATTTTCTTCCAACATAGAACCCTCCCTGCAAGATGCTCCCAGGCTAATACAACACTTACCTTGAGCAGCAGGAGCCAGGAAAGGGAAGGAGAAACCTCACCTCTCCTCTGTGCCCTCATCACTGCATGTGCACCAGGCAAGTCACATATGCAACAAATCCAGGCAGTTTGCAATCACAAGCTGTTCTCACACGGCAGGATACTTCCAACAAATGGAGTTGAGGCTCAGCCTGAAAAAGTTTGGTGACTCCTCACAAAATAACTGCCCCACAGCTGGCATTAGCTGGTCTCTGCTGCAGTCTTAGCAGAGCAAGTCAGGAGACATCAGCCTGGGAGAGTGCAGTGCACACTCACTCTAACAAGAGGGGACAGTGCCCTTCTTGCACGAAGAGGGCAGGCTATTTTTAATGCCACTAGCAATGAAATGCAGGCAGACACCAGGTTCCAGTCTTGATGGGCTGCAGACCAGCACCTCTACATGTGAATGCAGTGTCCATACCAAGGCAAATTCCTCAGTAGCACAAACAGGAATGGGAATCAGTTCAGTCCTGACAGCAAGTCCAGCTGGAGGGCACGCAGCATTTGCTTTCTTCCATGCCTCTCCTGGCAAACGGGACCTTGAGCCACTACCTCATGCTCTTCCGCCACTGTGAGACCCTGCTCGGGAACTAACAGCGGTCAAAATTGGCTGGCTGCTCAGCTGACACAGCCTGCCACTTTGCAGCCCCTGTGGGGAAGCCAGTAGCTTTCCAGTTCTGGTTCCAGTTGAGTGAGGAGAAAGGGCTGAGCTCTGCAAATAGATTTGCTCCACAAATCTCACCCCTGCTGAGAAGGGAGTCCAGTCAATGCCCAACGTGGTCCTTGTCCTCTAGCAGACAGCAAGTTTCAGCAAGATTTTTCTAAGGCACTGCTCTCTTGTCTTTTTCCTATCCCTTTTTTCTCAGTCTGCATCCCAGTGCAGAAGCTCAGGGCTGCCTGGAGGGTCCACAGCACCTTTTCTGGCTCCCCCCAGTCACTGGCCAGCTCTGTGCCTCGGCTCTCAGTCTCGCCGGAGGCTCACAGCCAGTGGAGGAATCTCCCTCTTGAAAGGCCAGACCCTGAAGAACTTCCTCCCTCAGTGTTTGCCAGAGATGCTGTTTGCCAAGCCTCAGCTGTGTTAAGACATATTTATTTAACCAGCCTTTGGTCTCACAGGGTAAACCCTGCAAGTTTCCTCCAGTATGTGCCTTACCTTTGTTCTAACATCCCTTTAAGCAGTTGCACCACGGCGCTCACACATATGGGCACTGTATACCTATGAAGAAATCAGAAAGCAGATCCCCATGATAAATGACTCAGTGCATTTGTAGTGTCAGTGACAAAGTAGAAATTAATCTCCATAGTTCCTAGTTCCCTGCTGTGTGCAGGCAGCTGTCAACACCAGAATACCTGTTGGCACGCAGCAGATCTCAGCAACGTGACTGCACAACTTTTTCATCTCAGTTAGTGTGGAAAGAGGCTCTAATGAAATACAAAAATCCTGACCTGTCCTAAGATGGGTGTTCAAGGCCTTTGCACTGGATGAGGCATTTGTTGTGGGGCTATTAGCTCCCCAAAGCGTTGCAAGGGACATTTGAGTCACTTTGGTTTGATGTATGCTGTAGGTATTTTTTGGTTATGTGCAATTTGTTCTGTTACACTCAGGGTATTGGCTATTTTGTGGAGCAGCTGTGCTGACTAATGGATCACAGCACTTCTGTGCCATATAGTTATTGCACAGAAAAGCCTCTCTGTCTCTCTCATCCTTCAGGAGTCCAACGGTTACTGTCCTTGGGACTGGAATAAGGAGGGGCAGGATCATGCCTGGCAGCAACAAAAAGCATGAATTCAAAAAGCTATGAAGAGAGTTTTGTTTTCCCTCTTCCCTGTACTGGTGTTAATAGATTTGCAAAGCAGATAAGTTCACCCAATGACTTCTTGGCTACTTCCCCAGATGGTGTCTTCAAAGCTGGCTTGACAGCAGAAAAGACGCCTTTCAAAAAACTCACCAGACGCATTGTCAGAACACCCCGGAAAGTGCTTTCACGTGGAAGTCCTCTGGTCTGCATACCCCAACAACAGAGTGTAAGGAACAGAAACAGTCTTTCTGGTTTCCTCCTCCCTTTTCTTCCACTCACAAGAGCCGACACTGCTTGCTTTGCTCTGCCTTGACACCTCCCCATAGCTCTGTATCACCCAAATACAAAGTTATTTACCAGCACAACTAATCTCCAGCTGTTCTGAGACTCACCTGTTTGTTCATGCATTATAACATTGATTTCCTCCAGACAATTGTTCTGATCATTGTTCTAACTCGCAGAGAGCTCCTGTCATTAGCCTTGCTTAACAGGAAATATTTTGCCACTGACTGAGCAGCTCTGCAGTTACAAGACTGCACAAAAAAATCATCCCGGTTGGGGGGCTGCCTCTCCCTGCTGAGTTGGTAGCCCCAGACGTCACAGTGGGGAACAGGCTCAGGGCTTTTGATTTTGGACATGAGCTAGAAAATACCGGGGCCAGGAGGAACAAACACGGCTCTACAAAGGGCCACTGCTGAAAGGATGGCTGTTAATTAATCCACATACAAAGTGAGGGCAGTTTTTGTTCAATCAATGTTAATTGCATTTAATCTCATGCTTGCCATTAAGAAAAGCCACCAGGCCAGGTTGACGTTGCTCCTGCCTGACATGCAGATTCCACCCACGTTTGGGAGGCAAGGCAGAAGGAGAAAAATAATGGAAAGAAAGGAAATAACCCTTCCTCATCCCTTCTGCATTACTGCACAATTTCATCGGGTCTGTTCCATTATTTAAACAATTTTTGTTTTCCAATAACATTACAGAGGAGCTCAAAGGATGAAAATCAGACACAGAGCATTTCACTACTAGTTATTCTTGCTCTCCTGGGTACCAGCTTGCAGCTTTGCTAACCTGCACAGCCTGGGCTATTGTGCTTCTGTAAAGAACTGAAATACAGAAAATCGCTTATGTGAAGTGGTGTTTGCTTTTTAGTCCTGGGCTCATCCCAACAGACCTGCCAGTGCCCCTCAATATGACCTATGACCGCTGACTGACACCTTCCATCAGCTCTGACGAAGCCTTTCTCCTCACCTCACTACCGAGCACAACCCCAGCACGTGCCAAAGCATGCTGCAGTCTGTCTTTCTCTGACATCTTATAACACAAAGTAGTATTTGCTATTAAACAACCTCTGACCAAAACTGCCTTGTAAGACAGTATGTTTTTGAAGCCCAAACTTCCCAGGTAAGCCGCCAGTGCATCCACCAGTGATCTGGGGACTGTGCCACTATCTGCCCAGCCACCTGCCTGGGAAATAGGAACAATCCTCTTGCTTCTGCAGGAATCAAGCCTGGAGGCAGAGGGGCAGCTCTGGTAGCACAGGAAGCCCAAGGTGGCAGATTTCACAACTTCTGGCTCATTGCTTCTGCAAGTGCATTGCGTTTTTCCAAATCGGTATCAAGAACAATAATAATCAAGACTGGGCTGTGTCGGTGCCTTTCCCCTGTGGCAACACACAACACTTGCCCAAAGCCAGTGCTGCAGTTTATCGTAGATTTTCTTTATCCCTCGACAAGCGTTAGTCCCATTGCCTCTCACCACATAAAATGGACATATCACAAGTGCCATGAAGGACTGGCTGAGTTTTAAGTGCTCTGAAATGGCTCCACTAGACTTGGTCAAGATTGCTTTAAAATCATTTCCCATTAGGAGTGTGACCCTCTCTCTTTACAGCCAGCATAATGACTCTACCTCAGGGGAAGATAATTACATCCCACTATCTATACACATCAGGACGGGTGTGCTACAAACACTACCGTGCCTTTCTGGAACAAGGGAGAGAAGGCAATGCGGGAGGAAAAAGGTAATAACACTGAATGCCCCTCTATCCTGCAACTGGAGTCACCCTGAGTGTTTTGCAAGCTTGTGGATTAGCCCCTGGGAGGGATAAAGGGATCCAGAAGGCACAAAGTGTTTCTAAAGCAAAACAATGACAACTTGTACAAATCCAGCTCTGGTCTTGTGAGGATTAAAATGAACTTCACCCAACTGTGAATATCCGTTTCCAGAGCCAAAAGGAATGGAAAACCACTTACTGATGCAACAGCATTTCATTATTTCCAACCCTAAGCCCAATGCTTCCAAAAATTAAGGACAGGCAACAGTAGTATTATTGCTGGGGGACAGTGGCTGCAGGGGTTTAACTCCTGAACTGCCAAGCCATGCTCTGGGCACAACATAATGAAACACTAGACACAAATACATGCAACTTCTCCATACCATCATTCCTGCTCTTGCTACCAGCCTCCAGGATAATCACTGGGAAAATAAAAGGAAAAAAATAACCCCAGAAGCCAAGAGACTTTGGATTAAGTTGTATAAATGACCTGTTACCTCCTTACACGAGGAAGAAAGAAATGCAATAAATACCTGCAAAGCCATTTCAGTATCTTGGATTAAATGGATTACAGAAATGGAAAGTACATGATGCAAGATGTTATAAAACAAGATGCCAGGGAAGTGCAAGAATTTGAATCAGGCTGGCAAATGATCCCTGCAGACTATTGAGGAAAATTAATAGAGAGAAGGGGTAGAGAAAGGACATAGTAAGAAGACTGACTGATGAACACTGTTGTTAGGACATATAAATTCAGGATGCCAGACTTCCTCTTAAATCTACTTCAGTCCTGGAACAAAAATAGCAAATCCTATAGTGCTAAAAAGCACTGGAAGTAGAAAATGCCAAGCCTCATTTCAGGATAGGTTTCCCCTGTGCATCTCTCAAGATTGAAGTTTGTGACTTTAATTATTCCTGGAACATTGTGTATATAGTGATTCAATGCAGGGATTACTTGTGGGATCCTTGTTATAAGTGCCACTTCTCAAACAAATTACACTTCACTGGATGTCAGCAACATACACAAGAAAACAAATTAGATAAAGGCAGCAGGATGGCAAGATACAGGCCTAGTGCAAGGAAATTTCACAAGGTCACCCAGAAAAATAAAGGTGCTTAGAATACAAACTCCTAGAACATTTCTAATTCCACAGCACATTAAAGCTTCACGTGACCCAGACACAAAACACCTCCAATACACCAGTGACACCACACAACCTGAGACCAAGGCTAGCTGAGACATGGTTTATTGTGAAGAAATGCCATCATGGTGGGGGTGGAAGAAATGAGAGACAGGAGATAGAAGGAGCAACTCCAGTTGTCCTCCCAACTCCAAGGGATCATCGCATCCATTGACTGTTCACAGCCACACAGAGACAGATGGGAGAAGCCAGGGAGAGAAGGATGTAATTTTGTTTGGAAGCAAATACAGCAGCTCTTTGGCTGCAGGGCTTCTTCACAAGCTGATTCCAGCTTTACATACTGCATTTTGCCTTTCCAGATCTCATCCTGGAATGTATGACTAACCTGCACTAGTCCTAAAGAGCATCTCTTTAACTCCAGGAATTCTCATGAAGATAGGGTAAAGTACAAAGAACTGCTAAAAACACTTCACAACACCTCAGCTACGGCACTGTGCTCTGAGATGGGACCTCAGCAATGGTTGTTAAACTCCCATCCTGCTGATTTTACCAGCTGCTTGCCAGTGTTACTAAACCCTGCAGTTTTCCCATGCTACAGGAAGGTCAGCACTGCCTGGAGGGCAGGAGACATCCTCGGCTCCATTGTCATTCACTTCCCAAATTCTCCCAGCATCTGTAGATAAATCCTCACCTCAGTTTCCCTTTCTGTACCTAAGAGTAATACTACTTACCAACCAGACAGAGGTATGATAATTATTCACCAGGAGAAGATGCTAAAGAAATGCAAAAATTCAGTTCTTATCCACTCCTCTGTACAGTTTGCATTTAGGTTTCAGTGGAAATCTATTGCTTTATCCTGTCCCTTTCTGCCTTGCTTTTATCCAGGCTCCTGCTCTGGATAAAGAGAATTCTTCTTCAGGTCAGGATACCATGTCCACATTTAAAGTATGGCTATCTCCTGTTTAGTCCAGCTTTATATCCCAAGCACAGAGGCAGGCAGAGACTTCTCCAGATACCCTATTTCTAGGCCTAATTCTATTTTTGCTCAGTGATTCAGTGAAATTTTGCTCAGTGAAATTCCACGCAGAAGTATTATGAGCTTGACTGGCTTTATTTGTTTAACACTTCACATTTTCATTAAGCTGTTGCTACTCGGCAGCCAGTAATTTTATTTGTGTGATAGCTGTATTCATCTCGCCCATACGGGTGTAGATGTCACTCTCCTTTCCTTCTGGCTGAAGAGGCAAAAATCAGCAATGATAGAGCCAAGACAAAACTGGGAATTCTCAGGTCTGTTTGCAGACAGATGTGGGATATAACTTCTACCTGTTTTCATGAAACAACTCCCAAAGACTACAGGCACCTACAGGTAAAAAACTAAAAAGAGAAAGAAAAAAAATTGTTTGGGGAAACTATCTTCACTGCCCAAGTAACAAACCAGAAACTGACATCTATTTCAGCAGAGTCAGCCCGTTTGACTCAGCACTGAACTCTTTTGCACCACAAGCTTATTGCTGACTGAGCATTTACAGTATTTGAGTATCAGATTTTAAAGAATTAATTATATGTCTAACTTTTCCAATCTTTGATTATCTTGAAATATCTGGTCCCAGGAGCTGCAAGATCCGATTAGATCACAAGGAAAAGAAGTCTGCTTGGCTGGCCCCCACCAAGCTCCAATTAGACAACTCTGTACCAAGTTCAGGCAACCAGACAGAGAATTAACAGCCCTTTTGAAATGTTAATGACCTGAACCGAGACAGTCAAATGACTCAGCCGCACCTCTTGGATAGAGGTTCCAGAAGTCACCCAAGAAACCCCAAACATTTCACTGTGCCACTCCCCTTTTACAAGATCAAGGAGCAGGGAAGCACTGGGAAGGGAATCTGCAATCCGGACTGGAGGTGATTGGGTGCCCGCCGGGAACGACACACGGGCCGGAACGGGGAGGCTGCGGACAGATTGGGGGGCCACGGAGACGTTGGGTTATGTGATTAGATGGGGATGCCCAACCACAGGCACACCCAGCAGCACTTCTGGGAAGCTGCAAGCTCAGGCATCATTGCAGTGAGCCCCTCAGCAAGAGGGATCTGTTCTGAGCAGCTGCCCATCAGCGCCCAACACAACCAGTGCAATTAAGGGAACAGCAGATAAGATGCCCTACAACCTGACACATGGACCTGAGCAAATAAAGAGAGAATGGTGAGCACTGGGAGATGCATCTTGATTTCTCAGTGTCTCCTCCTTCGTAAACTCCAAATCCTTCTTTCAAGATTAAAAACCTTTACCAAGTGAAAAACAAGCTCAGCATTTCTCTAGCTCCGTCCTGTCCCTTTCCCTCCCCAGAGGACGCACCAGCAGAATACCAGATGCTGGAATAAGACACAAAAGCCTTCTAAATAACTATCTCCTATCGCCTCCTCTGCAAATTTATAGTCCTGCATCTGTGACAGGACAGAGACCTGCTTCTGTCTAAAGCACATTCCTTACAGGGGACCTAAAGGTGGAATGTTTAATAGGAGCATTTGAAAATGTATTAAGAGACTGGAAAAAAAAGACAATTTTTAAGTGTGCTGTTCACTTGTCTCGTGGATGCTGCTCAAGTAGAGGGGGAGCTTTTATATTTTTTTATAATATGACAAATGATACTGGTCCCATCTTGTAATTTCCCTCACTGTGCAGCATGTCTGTTCATGATAGATACCAGTGCAGCTGCTTAGGTGTCCGTTTATCTGCTTGAAAAGTATTGTCTATTTGGAACCAACTCATCCTCAAACAACAGCCCCAGAGAGTGAAAGAGAAAAAATGGGAGGGAGGGACGGGGGAGCTCTGGACTGGGAACACGTTCATGCTTCTCCTACAAAGGTTCTGGTAAACAGCAAGCATCATATTTAGTTTTAGCTACATTCTCTCTTCTTTCCTCCTAGACCATTCTTTTCTACTGTCACTCAACAGCTTTTTACACTCTCTTCCCACAAAGACCTTACCACTAACACACATTTCATTTCACACTTGCAACCTGTGGAAACAAAGCAAGCCCACAGCTGCCTTCTGCAAACCTGTGCCAGTACAGAGGAGCCTTCAGGTCCCAACCTGAACAATGTGCAGTTTAAGACAGGTAACATTTAAAATAAAAACCAAACACATAAAGGAAGGAAGAAGAGAGAAAAAGAGAAGAGAGAAAGAGAATGAAAAAAAAAAATAAAAATCAAAGGGTATTTATATTTTGTGTTTAAAGGGACTTTAAGCAGGAAATTGCCAATTTTCTGTAACCAGGATTAGAACAGAACAAACTTAAATACTTCGTCCTTCTGCAAAACCCTCTGAGCTGAATTTCACTCTGCAAAATGGCCAATATAGAAAGAAGCTCATAAATCCCTCTGACGTAAGTAACTTCACATTACTCTTGGGGAAACAGAGGCAGAGACAGATTCATTAATCCAAGTAAATGAATCCATGAAGCAGTCTAGATTTCTGAATCCCCATAATGTCCCACACAAGAAACAGCACCGAGGGCCCAGCAATTTCCATGCCATGCTGCCTCGCAGAAGCAAGGCAAGAGACTTGAACAGATGAGAATATTTTTAGAAAGGAAAAGTACCTGCCCCAGCCATGTAGCAAAAAAAATGTTTTACTACCTTAAAATATCTCCCACCATTTCACTCAGTGCGTCTTTAATGCAAAAAACCAAGGTCACGTCTGTAAGATGCTGCCTCAGAAACCTGCTGAGCAGCAGAGAGCTGCACAACCTGTCTGAACAGGTGGGTACATATTCCTGTGGCTCAGCACTGCCAGGGTTAGCCTGATGGTAATACTCAAGGCTAGCAAGGTTAGGGCTGGTTTGATATGTCATCATTATTCTGCAGCCTGGGCATACCCTGAGAGGATCTTGCTACAAGCTGGTACTCTGCCTCCAGCTTACCAAATACAACTTGCATCTGTGTGCAGCGAAAACCTGGGTCTTATAAAGCTGTTCAGGTAGTTACATGTACACAAAGAACTTTATAAGACATTTATATTAAAGACTTGTTAGAACCAGCACTGAAGACTTGATTTTTAAGATAAAGAACTGTTCCTTAAAAAAATGTCCTTTTTTTGGTGGGGTGAGGTTTTCTTTGTTTTGAAAATAATAAAATTCCACACGTAAGATGGTGTCAATTCAGCTTAAATTGTGTAAGGCAGTTGTCATTACTGTGACTTAAAACTGAGACTTGCATTAAGGAAGCTCAATACTTATTGTCTCCCAAACTTTAATTTCACAGAAAGACTGGCTGCTTTCAGAAGGCTAATCCCACCCTCTCTTTTCCACAGTCAGTTCCCAGCTACCTTCTCACACGCAAATGGTCCTGAGTGGATCTGCTGACAGCTACCAAAGCACCAACCCAGATGATGCTGACCAAAGGCCTCCAAGCTCCAAATTATGCAAACCAAGCCTGCCCCCACTGATGCCAGTCTGGGAAGGAAACGGGCATGCAAGCACACATACCCACCCCCCAGCTCACCCAGCACAGGGAGGGGCAGGCTGGTCACTTGATTTGCAGGCAGCTTTTCCATTTGTCCCTCCTTACTTACTGCAGCTCGAGCAGCCAACCTGCTCCCCTTTCATCTGCTCTGTGGTGGCCATTTCTCCAGAGCTGCCCATCATTTCCTGATCAGGCAGTAAAAACGTAGGATCACTAGAGACACAGTTCAGCCTTGCTGAGATTTCACTCTCTCAGCAGGTTGTAAATGCCCCTATAATGTTGGCTTTTTAAATCTTGTGTTATTATTACCCGCGGCTGCCATTCAGTCTGCAGAGAATAAAGCGCCCAGGCTTTCAGGACCCACACAATGGCTCTGTGCATTTGCCAGTGGTTGGACAAACAATACCTCTGTGTTTCAGCTTTATTGGAAACCTTTCTGTTGTGGGAGTCTGACTGCATGTGTCCCTCCGCTCAGGCGACGCAGAGGTGCGAGCGGGTGCCTGCGAATTCATCGGTGATTTCAGGAGCACGTGCCTCGGCTGCTGCCTTTAGAAGCAACAAGAAAGCGTGCAGGCAGCTGCATGTTGCTGTGAGCCTAAGAAAGACAGAGATACAGACCTGCAGAGCCAGTTGGTCTCCTCTATACATCAGCCAGGGAGTCTGAAGCTCCAACAGGGCCCCTCTGTGAATAATTACGTTCATCTCTGCGTAAACGGTGTTGCCGGCTCCGAGGGAAGTGTGATGATATATGACATAATTGTGAAAATGCCAAAGCAACACTACCCTGAATCACGTACTTACAGGAAATCTTGGCTTCCACTTGAAACTAAAGAGCCTGAGATTGTCCTGTTTTAGAGAAAGGCTTAAAAAGCGGAACAACTGGAAAAGCACAAACGAGAATGCAAATGAAATTCGAAAAATGCAGGGCTCTTCTAATTTGGGGAGACTGATTGTTTTGGTCAGTTCATTATTGCTTGCAGGGGATACTGCAGATGTGTGAACTCTTACAGAGCTGCAAATATCCCTTCACTCAAGAAAACAAGGCATGCTGCACACTCTTCACATATTGAAAATCCAAGAGAAAAGGCAGAAACTCCCCCAAAACCACAAGGTTGACTTGTAAAACTGTTTAGAAATGCATGGGGCTTATTTCATTTATCTTCTGGTTTTAAGCAACTGAGTCACGTTCTCATACAACTGCTGTCTAGGCAGGACGGTTAGATTATTTCACTTTATTCCTTTCATTTTTATTTTTTCAGTAAAAACACAGAACTAAGATTCTCATGTACTTGTAAAACTTCAGGTACAACTCCACAAAACTAGGGCAGTAGAAAACATGCCAGATATTTCAAGGCTTGGCAACAGTGAGCCTGCCTGTCTCTGTGTGGCAGGAGGAATGTCTGTCTGTCTGAGCCAATGTTTCCGAGTAGGAATGTCTCATCCCGATAGCCCGTGTACATATAAAACACCTATGCTGTCAGCATTCCAGGAAGAGACCTTGACATTTTGCAGAAAACCACAAGCCCCCCCGTCTCCCCTGAATAGCAGCAGAAGGCAGAAAAACCTGGTAGATCTGAAAATGTAAGAATCAGGTGCTGCCTTCAGCAAGGATTAAAGTTAAAATGGAAGAGGCAGTGGAGAAATGAGCACAGCCAAGTCACTGGAATTGGTGTGCCAAGAAACCGACTTCCAGGTTTCCCAGTCCCATGTCCACAGCTGGCCTGTCCCACTCCCTCTCCTGTGAGCCAAGAGAAGAGATACTTTGAAGGGGAGGAAATTGAGGCTCTGCTACCTTAAAAAGAACAAAAAGAAGGTGAATGGTTTCAGCAGATATTGTATTACTGTTGTGGTATTATGTGCCTAATGTACCCGGAGAGATAAACTGCAACCCACACTGAGCTCTAACCTTACAGTAACCAGGCTGGCACTGGCAGATGAGCTCTGCTCTCTGTGGACGGAGTAACAGGATTGCAACGCTCTCTTCCCAAAGAGTAATGAGGTGCCCAGCGAGCCTGCCGAGGTGTCAGAGAAACAGATGCTGACAGACCCTTTGCAGGCCAAAGACAGATTAAGAATAACACAATACCAAGCATAACAGCACCTTATCAACAGCTTTGCAAGTGCTAAGAAGTGAAGCTGAGAGAAGGCTGTGACACCTGTCTGCATCACAGCCCTGCTATTACTGCCTTCCGACTTCCCGCACAATCCAAGTGTCCAAATGGCTTTGAAGCAAGGAACAGAAAGACAGGAAGGTGAGTCCGAACTCCAATCAGCTGTCTGAAGAGACGCTATGAATACCTTACATTTCAGTATCACTTTTCATCCATAACGAATCTGAGACATCAATTCAACCTTAACACTCCAAACCACAGAAGTAATATCTGCCCAGGTAGAGATGGGCAAACAAACACAAGTTAAATGACTGTTCAAGGTCGCCCAAGGACTGCGAGAGACACACACGTCTAGCAAGTAGATTACTCTTCCCTTTTGAAAGGCACACAGACACACACACGCACGCACAGGGGATTGAAACTGCTTAGCCAGGTGTGGAGCCTGCTGCGATCAACACGGCTTCGCTGAGCAGCGACTCCTCTCACTGCTGTTTCACCGGTGCTAAAATGTAAAAGAAGCAAACCTTTATAACAAAATTCATTCAAACAGATGCAAATAGGGATGGGGATTTTGCATCTGGGCTAAGTTGCTGCAATCTACACATCTTATTTGTTTGCTAGTTATTAAATTACCCACAAGCCATCAACAATTCAAGTCTCTCTCTGAGAGGCAGAGATTAACTAGGAATTGCTATGCAGAAATGCTGCTCATCTCTCTCTCTAGCGAGATCAGCCTCATGATGAGTTGCGGACATTTGGGAACAAAGGTGAGCTTTCCTGCAATAAATGAGAGGCACAGAAAGATGGGAAAACGCTGCTACAGGGAGAAGAGGATTTGCAAGGCAAGAATCTATCACGAATGGCTTCACACACACACGGCAAGCCACGGACTGAGATCAAACACACCCGTGTATCTGGAGCACAGGAAGCCCCACTTCTGTCCAAGAACTAATGCAAATGAGATTTTTCAGTGAAAGACAATGAAGACGGTATGTAAATATTAATTTAACAATCTAGTTGACAAAGCCTCAGCTGATCTATAAATAGCTGGTTTATTAGCAGGTGATGCTGAAGGCAGCTATCCTGGCTCCATTTCCCACAATCCCCTGTGCCATCTTGTTTTTGTTGACCCTGGAGACACAAGGACTCTTAACTGTATGCAGCTCGCTCCTCCACCACTACCTGCAGAGTAGCTACAAACACTTGACAACACAATACATATTTATCAAGGCCCTTACACAACAAGAATCCTGCAGCACTACACACACAATGGCTCCCAGTGCTCAATTAAAGAGAGCAAATGGTTTAGAAAAATAGAAAAATCGTGCAGCATTGCTTTTAAACAGGAGGAGCTGGTCAACTCAGGTGCCATCAGGCATTTAGGGAGTGACTGACATGGAGCCAGAGCCAAGCACGGCCTGTCCACGTTTACACTGTGCACTTGGCAGACTGAGAGGTCAGGATAGTTACCTTTAGTAACTCTAGGCCACCAAAGAAGCATTTTGCCGTGTCAAAACAGGATGTCAAAATCCTGATCTCTTTACGCAGTTCCATTTCATCAGGAATCATTATTTTTTAGTACATAATAAATCTTACAGCTCTTTCCCACCTCTTCAAGCCGCCCAGGCAGGAATCCCTTCTTTTACACAGGCGTGAGACAGTTGTTTGACAGCAGACACCAAAATTTAGGGCCAGCAAGCAAGAATATTGCATCCTGGTAAAACTGCTGTGGCACTTGGAGCAACACACCAAAACTGCCCTGACTGCAAGTATGGTCAGCATCCATGGAAACCACACAAATTATGTTTTAGGCTATTCACGTGGATTTATAACTTCTCCAGAAGTATTTTAAAGCTTCAGTCTTCCTCTTGCTGCAAAGAACAGTGACAACATACTTGACAAGTTGGACTTGTAAATAGGCAGATTGAATTAGAGGAACAGAATAGACTTTGTTATCCCCCTTCCCACTTGCTTCAAGTTTCTGAAGAAACCTTCCGAACACAAGAAGTTACTATGTCTCTCCCAGCCATATGATAAGCAGAAATAAAAAATGAAAAACCACACAATCAACACTTTTTTTTCCCATAAGGTCCAGCACATGCTTAATGCTTGTATAGTGCAGGCTCCAGAGTTTTATCCTGACAGGGAACCGACTGTGCTGGGCACTGCACCAACCCCGGCAAGGGCAGAGCCTGCTCGTGGCTGGGAAGCCTACGCTGCAGTCGGAGTGTGCATGGAGGCAAACTGGAGCTTTGCCAGCAAAGAGCCCTGGTACATACCCTGCCCCACTCTTGCACTCTCACTTCTCAATGCTGCCCATTTGATGAGGTGATAAGAGTTTCCAGAACGTAGACTTGTTCTGCTACAGCTCAGAAGATACCTTCCAACAATCACGGTGATCTGCGCCAACAGCGGTACGGTTCCCTATGGAGCGGGCTTTGGACGAAGGACTGCTCCTTCATTCATTGTAACAACACACCTTTACAACATTTTTTTTAAAAGAGTTTTAAACAAAAGGGTTAAACTAATATTTATATGATTGCAATCTTGTGATGGTCTTACAGCGTGTTTTTAAGACCACCAGGGACTGTGGGAAGGAAACTTTTGTAATGAAGTTCACTTACTAACCTGTCTGTTGTGAGTGCATGTACTTCTATTTACAGAAATAAGACAGAGAAGCTTGACTCGGCAGAATAGAAACTTAAAATAAAACCATGCTCAGAAACACTACAGGATTTAGCAAGGGAAGTGATACATGTTTCCGAATTGATTACAAATATAGAAATCAGTAGTTCTCACTAATCAACTGGGGAAAAAATAGTATAATGATAGATTTGCAATCATTTTTACTGTATTATTTACTCCAGTAAAACTGTCATAAATCTAATCACAATAGACACATGCAGCACCGAGGAAAAACTGAAACATTTTACATATTTCAGTAAATGTAAGATGCTGCAACAAGGTGTCAAAACAGCCCTCCCAGGAGAAATTCACACAGTTGCTGTCTCCTTTGCCTTTGATGTAAAGCTACATGAAAACCTGCAGTGCCAAATGACTCAAATGAAGCTTGTTCTGTTCCCCAAACCTCTGCATGCGCTATCTCCTGTAGCTCCAGCACAGTTTCTGCTTCCTTTGGCTGCTCTCTCCTTTTCCTATCAGCATATCCATTGCCCAAGATCCTTGGTTCCACAGCCCAGCCAGCTGTATTCCAGGAGCACTTACCAGCCAAAACCCAAAGAAAAGTTTAACTAAGTTTGTCTCTGTCTGAAGTAAATTTTAAGCAACTAGAGCACAGATGAAATCCAACTTAACCAGAGTAATTCATTCTTCACGCTTGTTTAAGCATGGTCACTCACCGACGACAGACTGGCAGCCTTCTCCATGGGCTGTGGATTCCACTGCACTGCCAGGAACTGTGCTGAGACAAGTCCACATCACATGTCAGTGGAGATGGACTGCACCCTTCAGCTCTGGGATGGAAAAAATCAAACTGCTAGATAGGTTCTCTTCCTTGCCAGATATACTGATTTTTATCAACGGGAAAAGCCAATTAAAGTTGATAAAGACACATTCTCTGCTGATTTTTCCTTACTGCCCACTGCTCAGTGCTAGTATAATGGATAATGTTCTGCCTGTGGGTGTATTTTCTAAGATCTGTCAGTTCTGACAGCATTTTGGCACCTGGATAACTCAAGATCTATACCGAGGGTCCAGGAATGCACCATTTCTCAGTAGCTGATGGGTACATTTTTCAGCAGGGCTTCCCTAATTAAAGGGCTGGAAAGAGATGGGATCAGATTGATAGGTTTTGCAGTCAGATGTTTTACGCTTAGTTTGATGAATTATAAATCACCTTTTGCAACTTTTGGAACACGTGAGAAGAACACGCAAGAGAAACTACAGCAATGTGTCCAAAGTATCACAATATAATTACTTATTTTCAAATTCTACTTCTGCTTCTATGGCAAGACCATTAAAGATATACTCAAGAAAACCAATATTCATTGAAGATAAAATAAAAATATATATGTATGTACATATATAGAAAAGAAAACTGAAGCTATGAAGTGAGACACTGCTGCTCTGGAGGTACTCCCACATGGAAGTGTTTTGTCCCAGACAGGACACAAGATGCATTCCTCCTCCTTTGAGCAACACCCTAGACTGGGAATATCACAGTGGTAGTGAGTGCCTCAGCTCAATTAGCCACCTCTGCCAGACCAGCAGGAAGCTTTGCCTTGTCCTCAGCTGTCACAGCCTTGCCTCCAGGCTAGAGGAACCACTATCATATTCAATGCTTTGACTTTAATACCTGTAAAGCTGCAGGAAGACAATGTATTCTGTGATGGTTTCGCTGTCTCTGTCAGAGCCCCTTCCCTACATACAATGAAATGTAACCCCAGAGAAGCCACTGGCACGACTTTTCAGAGCAATCAGTTTGTTCCTGTTTTAATGGGATCTTTAAGTCTTCTTGGGGGTGTAGGGAGAACAGCAACTACAAAAAAACCATCCAAAATAGGATGTGAGAGCCCAATATCACAAAGTGAAAGTTCACCATTGTCTTGTTGTCACTGTTGTTCAGACCAATGTAGACTTTAAGCTATAGAAAAAAAAGTCACTGAGTAACTATTTGAAATAGGGAAAACACTGCTGGTAATTTAAAACATGAAACTGAAGAAATACAATGCAGAGCAACCAGGATGTGAAAAGCACATCCAGGCACTGAGAGGTTAAAACAATTATTTGAACAGCTGGGAAAATTAAAATGGTAAAATAATAGCTACCCTTCAAAATTGTACAGATGCAAAGAGACTCTTCAATGAATAACTGATAAAGGAGAAAACACATTTTAAAAGAGAAACTGTTTCACGCATGAAGGTCATACAAGTAACAGCTCCTCTTAAGAACCTGGATTTTCAGACTTGGCAAGAGATGAAGAGGTGGGGTTAACACAGCAGCCTTTTACCTCGAGGGACCGAGGGTCAAATCCTGAATACTCAAAGTTACACGTGAAAGCAACTTCGGGCACGTCCTTTCTACTGCTTTTCTGGAAACTGTTCGCTACCATAGCAAAAGCAAGGTCACATAGAATCATGCCAGAATTGTTGTAGCAGTTTGTTTGCTTTCCCAAGGGATTCTTCCACCACTGACACCACAGCCTCAATGGCTGCAGGAACTGGTACAATCAGAGCAGCCAGTCCAGGTGGGTTTAGTACTCTGTTATCCCCCATACACACAACCTTGCTCTGGTGAGAATGTGGTGATATGTCATTTTTCAGGAGGAAAAAAAGAGTCTGTAATGAGTAGCTTTACTATCTGTGAAAGGTCTAGCTGGAATAATAATGCCAGTCAGGACTGCAGTGACTAAGCCATGGTGTACACAATGCTGCTTATCAGGACTGGGTACACAGACATATCCAGGGGATCCACAACTCCACCAGAGTCATGTCCAGGGCAGGGAGGAGCTGAAAGAACACAGCCAGGGAAGAGTTATCTGCCACTTGGCTACAGCAATCCTTGTAGGCAATGGATCCCCTTTCTCTACTAGCTATTCTAAAACAAGAAGAAAAAAATGTTCAAAAAGTAGAGAAAAACTCACAACTGAATATGCAGCACTGCAGAGAAGAAATCAGCTGTAGAGTGCCAGCTCTTGTTTCCGTTCCTCACCCACTTCAAATGCACAACCTCTTCCACATAAATACCACGCAAACTGTTACAAGGACAGCAACTGAACATACCTCATCAGAGTCCAAAAACATGGATCCTTTGGCAAAAAAAAGCAGAATCAGAACAGAAGTCCAAATCCATCCACCCCAGCAGTCAATTCTTCTATATCATTCATACATATTTCACCAGCCTGCAACTAGAAAGTCTTAGCTACTCCTTTTTCCTTTAAGTCAAAGAAAGAAACTAGACAGCATAAAGACTGAGATCCTCCTAACAGGAGGACTTTTCTCCAATCAAAAGAATTTGTTTTTCCAGGATGATTAGAGCATTCCTGAAGAACTAAGATGTAGCCACCTTAATCTGTATGTTTCTTCTCTGTTCAGAGTAGAACCTACTTCAACCTACTCTAGACATCCTCAGTGTACCTGTATTGGGTCCTGATGCTGTCAGGTACATCCTGTGATGGGTTAGGCTGCTCACTGGTCAATGATACTAAAAGAAAAGATGAAGATGAGCCTGCAGCCTCCCCCATACTACTTGCTGCAATCACCTTGTACCCTTAGCTAATTAGACCACGTTTGACCACCTGAAGGATCAGAAATGTCCAACATGTTGCAGAAAGGAATAGTTCTTACCTTGTGCCCACGCCAAAGCAAAGTGGCCTGTGCCACAGAAAGTAACACAGTTGACAGAAGGTTTTCAATAGAGATCTTGACCTTCCCAAGATCCCAAAGGACCCTGTAACACACTTTTACAAGAGTCAGGACCCTGGTATTCTGCCAAACTACATACATTTTGTCTAAACTAAAATTATGATTGCAGCTTTAATTCAATACACTCTCCCTCACTTCCGATCCTTATCTGCTGGCAGGAGCTGTTGGACCAGTAAGTACCTGCCTTTTTTTTTGCCCTTTAGGTGACTACATCACTGCGCTGCCTGAACAGATGCCAGCAGCCAGAGCTGCACAGCAAAACCATTTAGGAAATTCATCAGCTGGGTACATGACTTGCCTTAGCAGAACTGCTACTCATACTGAGAAACCTGCAGATCCATCTCTGGTACCTTTCCATGGCACTAGTTGTGGTAAGAACGTGGATTTGGGATATCCCAGCTTGTCCTCTTACCATACCAACTTGATGGTCAGTCATCAGTCTTATACCTGCCCAAGGCAAACAGCATCCTGCGAGGCTGACGTATAGCTGGGTAACGTACGCTGGGATCCTTCAGGGTTAAAAAAAGTGCATGAATCTGACAGGATGAAAAAGAACCTGAAGAAGAAAAACAAGGTGTGAGGCTTACAAAGCACCCACACCTTTCTACCCTCCTTCCATGGAGTCTCTGAATCTTAGCCGTCTTTCCTGCAGTCAAACCAGCCTGTGCTAAGCAACTTTCATGTTCAGTGAGTGCAGGGGGATGCAGAGGATTGCACTATGTCCTTATGAGCTTCCAGTGCTCAGAACCCAAAGATTTCTTTTGCTCCTCTGATCAGCCGTGTTCAGATGCATATTTAAAAATAAGACAGACACTGAACTCTGCCTTGCCCCTTGAGGGAACTGCAGCCTCCTCTTTCCAAACCGCCAGTTCAGGGCTGCAGGGAATAGGCAGCCTGGTGTCAGCTCCAATATAGGTTGTAAAATGAAAGGAATACAAACCAAGGGGACAGAAGAGAGGAGAGGAGGGAGGGAGAGGCTGCAGAGACACTGGAAGGAAGCAGGTGATAAAATGAAGACAGAGGGGAAAAGAAAAATTTAAGCCCAGACTAGAAAGATGTGAGCAAAAGAGATGGGAGGAGGAGCACAAGAGGGTAGCAAACCCGGGCAATAGCATATCTCTAGCTCACCTGTTCAGACTGCAAGAAAAATCCTACACATGGCCAGAACTGCTCATGCTAGGTGGTGAGGAGGATATCATGCACTCACAGTGATAGCACTGAGCCACATATATTAAAATACATGTGAAATACCCACAGCTTGAGTTTTAATCACAGAACATCACAGAAGAGTTCTAGAACAATCTACCCTTGCCTACAGCTCAAATATTTGCTATGAGCTGTCCTGACTTAATGGGGACTTACCTCAGTGCTAGCATGGCACTTGCAATGATCTCAAATTCAGCACACTTAAAAAAAAAAACAAAAAAAAAAAAACAAAAAAAATACAATGGAGAAAACTTAGCAGTGTTATACAGCACTCAATTCTGGTGCCAGTGGGACAGAATAGGGGTTCTACAACCTTGACGTTTCTAGATCCTGCACAATAGGGCTAGCAAATTTCTAGTGTTTTTAAGCTTAAGAGAAGAATTCCAGACAGTAAACCTCAGGGAAACAAGTTTAAAAAAAAAGATAATCAAGTGCATACCTAGACATAAACTTGTAAATAAGAAATGCCAAGTCGGGAATCAGGAGGGCAGGTTCTTATAACTCTACAACA
This sequence comes from Lophotriccus pileatus, assembly GCA_035583135.1. Taxonomy (NCBI): domain Eukaryota; kingdom Metazoa; phylum Chordata; class Aves; order Passeriformes; family Tyrannidae; genus Lophotriccus; species Lophotriccus pileatus. The sequence continues at coordinate 10,977,546 of JAWWES010000024.1, forward strand.
TGCAATTCCAGAAACTCATCAGAACTTCAGTGGTACTTGAGAAATCTGTGCCAAGATCAAGAAATGCTTTCAACTGTTGATTCTGAGGCAATTATCAGAAAGAACACAAGGTTGCCTGGGGTAAAACATACAGTATGGTGTGAACATACGATCCTGCTGTCAGGATGGACTAGGTACCACAGTAAGTACAAACCAAAACTGACGAAGCCAAGGAAAATACCGACACAGAAAGCAAAGCAAGAACAAAGATGAAGCAAGAACCAAGGATCACAAGGAAGAGCAGGCAGGACCCAGATGAACAATTACAACCTAGAGGCTTGTGGAGCAGTTCAGAGCCACCAAAGAAATTTCCTTGCATATCTGGTTGGTGGATCCAAACCTCCTGGGGAGATTAACTGCAGACAGTTACAGATTAAAACACAGTCCTTTATAACCTTTTATCCACATGACAAGGTACCAGACGACTGTGTTTAGAACACTCTTCTGAAGGGAAGATGCCTACTTCAGCCTTCAAGCACCACAACACTCCTGTTTTATGTTGTCCCTTAAGAAAAGCTTTTCATAGCAGCAATGAAAGCTTTTTGCACTGAACAGCTGGAACCAAAGTCAAAGCACAACCTGGCAGTTTTCTTGGCTGAACAGAGATGCCATTGAAGCTGAGCTTCACAGGAAACAAGTCTGTATTGACAAAGATTTGAGACAGTGGTTCAAGAGATTAAGGGAGTCAGAATTGCAATTTGCAGGATTTACAAGAAGAGTATTTTGAACCTTATCCTTCTGCTACAGCTAGCCTCCAGGGATTATCTCCCTTACTTCTCCTCTTTAAATATTTTTTTCCATAACACCTATCAAAGCCACCATCTTCTTAGCAGGAGCAGCCAGGACTTCTTGTCAGGTCTCCCTAGATGCTCAGATTAGCTAGCTCTCTTCTCCATGTGCAAACTTGCAGATCCCACAACTTCATGAAGCAAGAATTTGGACGTGGGGTTCAAGTTTTCCTGAAGGGATTTCTGTCATTATAGCAGATCTAGTTTCAGTCACAGCCACTGTGAACTATGTGGCAGGATATGAATCCTCTTCCATATATTCCTTCTATATAGTCATTCACAACCCCCTTTTCTCTACAGTATTGCAGCACTTCATTGATTCAACACAATCAACAAGAGAGCATGAAGGCAGAGGCAGCTCTCAGATTGGAACAGCTGGTTTTCTTGATGGCATCATGTCCCAAAGAGAGGTAAGGAATCACAAGAAAAGAGACTGCTTATTCTCAACTGCAAACAACTCCAGACCGGAGAAGAAAGCCCAACCCTGCTGACTGTGAGAAAAAGGCAGCAGTGGGATTTTGAATATATTTCACACTCCTTGACGGATCATGCCTGAAGATTTTGTGGGAAAGCAGAGCTCAGAGGAGACCATGCTTCAAAGCCTCTCACTGCACTCACGGGGCCTGTGAAAACTTTCCAAATACAAACCCCTGCTATACTGCCCAAAGCCCACCTGCAGACCTGCTGGCACAACCACATCCTCAATGGCCACACTCCACTACTACTACTACAACTCACTTCCATCAGGCTTTGGAATAAGCTCCTGCCAGTCATGCCAAGTGGGCTCAGTAACAGATGGGCAAGGATGACCAGTGGGCACTGATAAAAATGGTCAAAAGTCACTGCTCCTGAACAACCAATGTCCGAACAAGGACCGCGAGACATCACAGACAACAACCACCCTGAGCACCCACCCGTGAGCTGACACACCTCAGGCTGTTCCATTCACACACAGTTTTCTGTCACACAAGTCCTTGGACATAGGAGCAAAGTTTCCTCTTCCCCCATCTCAAACACTGTCCTGCCTCAACATGCAGCAGCAAAAACAAACTACCAAGGAGCTGACAACCCCCTGCTGATGAGCAGGAGAACATCCTGAGGCCAGCGAGGATCAGCAGTTGCCCTGGTCCCCAGAGTTCAAATTTTCCAAGCACGAAACCTTTGTCTGAACAACACAAAAAGAGGCACAGGAAGCAAGACCACAAGCTACCTTAAATCCATGAGCTTTTTTCTTTTTCCAGGTTGCTCACACGTAATACCGTATCTTTTATCTCATCCTAAAATAAGAGAACAGGCATTAAAGGATCAAACTATAAACTTCTGAAAGATTTCTGTAGCCCTTTCTTGCAATGAGGGGTTTGTTTCCCTTTCTTAAAAGCAAAGAAAGAAATCAATACTTGGACAGAGAAGGCATATTCCAAAGGACAATCCCTAAAAACCAGGCTGCTTTCTTCTCAGTTGCTGCAGTGCCACCCTTGTTGAGTCTCTCCAAGGCAGCTGATCATAGTGGTAAGCAGAAGTCAGCATCTCAAACATTCAGGCAAGCCAGAGGCTTCAAGTGGAAACAGGCCATTTCATGAGCAGCAGAAATGAAGTCACTTGGATTCCTCCAGATTCATGTCTCAAAGTTCCTCTGTGACCAAGCTCACGTCTAATAAAGAGTGAGTCAATATCATTCCCCCCTGCACGAGCACCACTGGGGTTCGTTCCCTCCACCTAATTGCCTGCTTTCACAAGGTATACAGGAACTTATTACTTCAGAGCCTTTGTGCCTTCTGAGGAACATCACTGCAACTCACCAGTGGGTTCAGAGGGAGCAGAGAGCGGGACAGAAACCGAGCTCATGGATGTACAACATGGTTGCGCGAGTCCCATCTCCTTAATCAGGGTAAAGCTCCAGACACGGATCAGGGGGAGCCCAATTCAGGGGAAGTGCTGGCATGAACCCAGAACAGTGTTACTCATGACACCTGGGCAGGCTCTGCCCTGCTCTCCAGGGTCTGCTCCGTATATGGCAAAGCTCCCAACCTACCAATATCTGTTCAGTTTTTATACAAAGCAAGTCAGGGCCCTGTAAAGCAGCACAACATCTTTGTTGACATTTCAGTTCCTGGGAGAGAAGCTCTTCTTTGGCTTTGTGTCAGCCACCTTTGGCAATGTCAGAAAATAGTGTATAGCCTGTTCTCTCAAGCAAAGCCGTTTGCCTGTGCAAAGGTTCCCAGCAAACAGACAGGAGGCAGCAGCTGGAGAAAGGAGACCTGGGATCACTGCACACAATCTCACCTTTTATTATTTATCCACTTTTGCTGAACACAGCCTGGCTCTAATCCATCAGTGCAAGAAACCTGCTAATACACCTATCTGATTGGAGAGACTTTCCTGCATTTTATGGGGCTCTATTGCTGCAAATGTCAAGGCTCAGCAAAACAAGGAAGCACTAGGAACTCTCTCAAACAGCCTGGGCTCTCTCTTGCTCATCTCCCAGAGGGCACACATTTGATACTGGATTAAACAAGGAACTTGAGAGCATTCTGTTGTTTCAAGTCCACGTCATAGCTCTGTGTGCACATAAGCCCCCTCATCAGCTCCAGCAAGAACAAAGGATGACTTTCACATTTAATAGCTTCCAAAATGCTTGATGTTCTTCAGCAAAGTGGCAGCCCATGTGCTTCAAGTAATTTGCTAAAGCCAGAAAGAAGGGAATTCATTAGAACATTACACCTGGTCTGTCCTCAGCAATGAACCTGCTTCTGCTCCGGAGAGGTCGCTCTGGAGTCTGCACACAAGCTTTAAGGTTGGCTTTTGCAGAAAAATAAGGTGATCACTGGTGTCACACAAGCTCTCCACAAAAATATTTCTAGTGCCCTCCAGCTCTATTCACAGTGCTTTGTTATATCAGCTCAAGGTACACACAGCTAGGAAGAATCCTTCCTGGATCACAGCATTCAATACATTTTTCAGTGGCTGCCTACTTTTACAAGATTTGAGAAGATTTTCTGAGCCTCAGAATACTCATGAACACACTTAGGCTTCATACTAAGAGACAAAATACAACCTTGATGTGCCACAGGAAGTTAAATAGTACTGACAACATCCTAGAGCCCAGAAATACTATAGAGCCTGTTAAGTGATGATAATCCTATGTAGGTCACCTTCAGAACTACTGAAGACAAAAGCTTTGAACAGTTCCTGCTGATATGGCCAGAGGGAAACCCTTGTTCAAAGTCACCAACTGGTGTACACCTGAATCCATGAGAAGACAGTGTCAGAGAGCCTGGAGGGTCATTAAAAATATCCATATAGCTTCCCACCACACTGTATTTAACTGCAGCCAGTGCCTGAAAAGGATACATTTCCTCCCATCATACACTCATGAAAAAGAAAATAGCAGAAGTGCTCAAACGTGGAATTGAGATGGCATTGAGATGGACAAACAATAATTCAGTCTCCTTTCTAACTTCTTTGCAGAGATTAACCAGTCTCTGTATCATACCTATAACCAGAAACTCTCCTGTTCTCTCAAAGAACTTCTTTCATTAAGTTTTCAAGTATATAACCAAACTTGCCCTGATGCCCCACCCAGAAGATAAAAACCCCAATTCTTTCACATTTAGAAACTTCTGGATTTTTTTTTTAAATCTTATGCCAATATACTCCTCTAAATTGCACAGTTCTTCCTGAGGTTTATACCACAAAGATGTGTTTATTTATACCTTTCTTCTGAACCTCTCTCTGATCCTGAAGAATGTCGATAATCACTTTGTCAACTACAGTTTCAACCCTTAATCCCAAGGTTTACAGTCCTATCAGCAAAGAGAGTCATGTGTAAGAGTGTTTTTTAAACAGCCGCTGAGCAGGGACCCATCACATAGCTGGGCACTCCTTTCTGAGCCCCTACAGGCAGCCATTCAGAGCCCACAAATCAGTTCAGTCCTGCATCACTTATCTATTTCCACGATAGGCAGGAGAGCACTGCAGAGAAAAACCTCAACAACAGAAAAAATACGCTGCTGATATAACATCTAAAAAAGAAACGTGTCCTAGACAGAAACTGAAGTGCTTAAGTAGCTGGGTTAGGGCACTGCACAGTAGTAAAGGAGAGAATAAACTCAGAACAACTGCAAGTCATGAGAAGGAAACATCCTTCAGAAAATAAGACAAAATGTCAGACTTTCACAGCAGCTTGGTCTAAGTGCAAGAGAAACAAATGTTGCAGCTGCTATAAACTCCCTACATTTTAAGGTTGCTTTTTGTCCAGTTATCTGATTTTCTGAGGATATATATTGTGAATGAAACTTCAAACAAGCAGAAAGAAGATTTGAAGATCCAGGAGTCTGTACAGCTGCAAGTAGCTGTAATGGCAAGGTACCATCTCAAACCTGGCAGAAGGACACTGACCCCTGCCAAAGGTTTCCATGACCTGGATATGTGGGTGCTCCCTTCAGTTTTTAAGACAGTGTCCACAACATATAAGTCACCAGAACATTTGAAATCATCCTCGCTGGCAAACTCTAAGAGGAAACCAGGGAACAAGCAAATGAAGAAAAACGTTTTCCATTTTCATATGAAACACTTAGATCAGGTCAGAACTGAAGTACACACTCCACAGAGAAGAAACTGGAATAATCACTGTGCATGCTTCAACCTGTTCAGGGTTTAAAAAAAAAATCTCATGATCTTCTTTCACCAATGTTAAATCCATCCTGAGAAGGGAACTAGGTACCTTAACAGACACAAAAATGCTGCCAGTGTAGCAGTGATTGTTCAGAGCTCCCAGTCCCCCAATAAAAGAACAGTGTAATAATGCTTTACCAACAGCCCAAACCAAGGAACCCTTAGCTTGCTGTTCCACAGCTCAAAGTAGTAACCCAACAGATGAGCTCCTCAGAAAAATAAACCCAGTCCTCGTGGGCAGCAAACATGGACTGATAAACTGGATGGGAGGTAATGCAGAGGCAAATGGGCAGAGGTAATTGGAAATGACAGAAAGATGAGCAGGCAGAGGGCAAGCAGAGCACTTGAAGGACAGAGGCAGAAGAGCTGAAATTTTACAGCATACAGGTATTTGAGAAGTTAAATCAACAGCTTTCCAACATCATTATTTAAAAAATTGTTCCCCCCCCTAATATATGCAGGGAACCAGCTGCTTGCAAAATGACCTTTAAACCCTACCTACCATGCCTTATTAGACTAATTCAGAGCTGAAGGTTGGCTGATCCTGAAATCCATTTATACAGGACAAACAGGCATTCAACAGGGACAAAGAGCGAACACATTGTCAAAATAATTTTGTCTGCATTTCTGCGTGTACACTCAGGCTCAACACAGTGCAGCAGAAACAGCTTCAGAAACGCAGTACCATCCTAAATCAAAGCTTCACAATCTGCTTCCCTTACATTACAAAGGTAAAGAACTTTAATTATAACAAGTGTTGGCTTCTCTGACTGCAGAGGTCTTTAAGAGCCTTTCACCAGCTCTTAAAGACTCCCAACAAAGGTCTCTAACCAAAAAACATGTTATAACCAAAAGAAAGTTTCTTGCCAACAGATCGAAGTATAAGCAGCAGAGCTAACTCCAGCACTGTATTCAGATCACTATAACACTGTCTTCAACATGTCTTGTTCCTATATTTGAAGCACTGATGTCCAGAAAGGTTTCTTCCACTGGCTGGCAAAGGTCTAGCTAGGACTGAAAGCTTTCAATTGTTTTGGAAGCATCACAAGTATACCAGGAAATATCTCCAGACAAGGAGGCCTGTTGGGCAAACAGCGTCACAGGGGGATGAAAATCACAAACAATTACTGCAGGCACGATGCAGAAAGAAACCTTCCCTCGAAGTTTGGATTTCGTAACAGATGAATTCTCCACAGCCTTGGACAGGGAGGCTCTGTGGAGAAAACACCAGCAAGCAGCATCAGGGCAACTTCTGCAACCATTCTCCTCCAGCATGCCATAACTGATTAGAAAAGGACTGTGGCTTCCCACTAATAGGGCTCACTCCCCATTCAATAACTTCCCAAGTTCTCTTCGGCACTGTAAAGAAGGGGCCAGTTAGAGCAGTCTTGCTTGCCCTGGGAGCAACTCTTCCACTGGATTGGGAACACTGCCACCAGGATAACCCCTGCACAGATTGCCTACACTGAGTGGTGAAGGCTTTAAATCCTACTAGTTCTCCAGTCATTCAGCCCCAAAACCTGCTACAAAAACACCTGATGGATGGTGTATGGAGACTGCAAGCTGCACGTAGCAGGAAACCATCCTGTGCAGACTACGACCAGCAAGGAGCATAACAAATCTTTGGCTTCCCCACTTTGTCATGAAGACTTTGGCATCACTGATATAATTTCCCAAGTTATAGCCAAGTTGTCAGAGGATGGATCTAACATTAGCACGGAAGTTATGGAAGTCAGGGCTACTTTGGAACTTCCTGAGAGTCTGAAAGCACTTGACCACTGACCTTATGCTTCTAGCCAGCACTTGCTACCGACAGCAATTTTTGTGGATCTGTTTCAATCTCACTTCAGCGGCAAAACACATAGTTTAAAAATTGGAAATAAACTTCTTTGTGTCTAAGACTGCTTGGTCATCAGTCTCCTGGAATTAATCTGAGTAAGAATTTCCACTTCCCACTTGCCAACACAGTGCTACAAATCTTTTGTGAAAAAATCTGGCATTAAAACAGCATGATGTATCACAACACTCTCTCATCATTTCCCATACTAGATAAACCCGACCAAATACAGGCTTCAGTTCTCAGCAAAACACTGCTGAACACACAGAGAGCACAGTACTAGAGAAACCTGTTTGATCCATGTAGGTCTAATTAAGCCTAAAGAGAAATAATTTCTGAAAAGAGAGACAAAAAAAAGAGTGACATTTTGATACCCAACTTCTAATGAGACTTTTCAGATACACCCACTCAAAGACCACATCAGAGCATCAATTCAGCTATGATGTCTCATTTCTAACCAGCTAGCTCTTATAGAATTTTTATTATAGGTTTTTTTTTAATACTGTTTTAAAACACTTTCAGGCAAACTAAGTCTTAAAACAAGAACTGTAGCACGACCACATTTCAGAAGTAAGAAAATGCCAAATACTTTATTTTCAGAAATTGCAATGGCATACTGTCTTCTTTCTCTTTTTGAACAACGTTGCCCTCAAAACCATCTGTAAAACATACATATTTAGATTAAATTTACCTGTAAGTATATCTGAAATGAGAATCATCAAGTGAGAAATTAGACCCGAAGGCAATTCTGCCTCACGGTATCAATGTCAGAAAAACCAAACAATCAAAAACCAGAAAACCTAAAATAAATGCACATGGACTGGGCACTGAACCATTAGACAACATGCTGTTTATCAGAAGAGAAATGTGGTCAAAAGTCCTCCTTCCAGATCAGGCAACAGATACAAGAGCTTGAGAGGAAAACACGATGCAGAGTATGGACTAAGGAGAGGGAAGCCTTGAAGCACAGCCAAGTGAGAACACCTTTAAACTTATTTTTGCTCATTTACTTAGCAAATGACAAACTTCAAAAGGTTTGGGCTTTATGTGGACTGCAAACTGCAGACAGAGAGAGGAAGTTGCTCATGTGTGTTAATAAGTGCTGACAACACACCAGGCTGTGGGGAACATCAGAGCTTTGTGAAGTGCTGAGATACAGAGCAAATAAAGAACTTATGCCTCCAGTTTCATAAATACCAGGTACAAGCAGCAGACATTTCCATTTAAAGTAGGCCAGCATTTTACTCCGAAACATGCCTCATATATTAAGATAGTGGTTTATGTCCTTTCAGGCAGCTCTATATTTTTAGTTTATCCACCAGTAAACTCTTGAGGATACAAAGTGTTGTGCATAGACCCAAGACCCGCCAGAACCTAGAACTGCTGCCTTGAAAAATCAAAACAATAACTGTTTCCATCCTTCATAATTAGAAGCAAAATATGGATCCTTTTCACCTTTGCAAATACCAGGTCAGGGTATGGCTGGGTGCAGTTAATCCACTGCTGCTCTCCTCTGTGATAACAACTAAACAAACAGCAGCTGCCTGCAGCTTGCAGCCTCTCCCCTGATTCCCTTGTGGGGACCATTTACTGAGTCATAAACCCCTCCAACAGTGTTATCACCAGAGCATTTGCACAAATAAAGGCTGAAAGAGAAAAAGATTATTTAAAAAGAAAAAAAAAAAAGGGAAATTGCCTTTACACAGAAGGCAAAAAACCCCCTACTTTTAGAGATATCTTTGCTTTGATCAAGACAAAGGTAGGCAGGGCAGGCTCGTACCCAGCTGAGGATGGCCGGGCACAGCATCCCCTAGTTAGGAAATACAGAGATTCATCTGAAACTACAAAGCTGAATTCCAGAAAGCTCAAACAAGTCTAAAGCCTTCCAAGTTAGATATACTGGCATTTCAAGTAGCATAGTGCGTGATAGATCTCAAGGAGATCTCAACAGCGAAGATCTACCTCTGCAGAATCCCAAGGGGAGGAGAAATCCTTCCATTTCTCGAGTATAGATACAAGCCTTGCAATACCTGGTCCAAATTTTCTTCCCCCAGCCACACACACTGACTGCTCCTCTCTACCCCAATAAGTATAAAATCTAACTGTAAAGTACTTTGTGATACATCAGAATGGATACAACATTGTAACAAGAGCCTGATGATCCAGAAGGATTCTGATACCTGCAGTGCAGCCCGTGGCATCCAATGCATCCCAAAGCTGTTTTTCTTAAGCAGAGAGAGATCCAGGTTGCAGAAATGAAAGCTCCCAGCAGGCCATACTTCAGCAGGACCAAAGTGCTTGAGCAAAACTGCTCCACCAGGATGGGACACTGCAGAACCACCTACAGCATCTTCTCAGCAATCAAGGTCCCTGCCCTGATTAGAGAAACTTCCAGCAGAGTTGCAATGCTTTGCTTTGTGTGTCAAAAGGGAACCGGGCTCTTACAAGGATCACTTGGAAATGTAAGCACAATAAATTGACCACATTCCTTTTTATTATAGTCAAGGGCAAAGCGAAATGCAGACAACTCAAGGTTATGTTAAAAGTGGCCCTCTGCTGGAATCCAGTCAATCAGTGTTTCGCAAGGGCTTGTTTGCACATAGCAGAGTGACTCACAGCAAACGTGTGTGAATATTCCCTGCACTTACATTATAAACCCAGAATGTTCATATACAGAGAAGTTACTGTAACACAAACTCACTCACCAGTTTATTGCATTGTAATTTCCTTATGTAGACAAGCCCTAAAGCCTTGACAGAAGTAGGTTTATCTTTGTCTGTTATGAATAGCAGATCTGTGAGAAGCTGGACACAGAATAGGGAGAAAGTGCAGAATTATGAATGGCTCCTAGCTCAGTGTATACAGCTCCTATTGACAAGGGAATACACATGTCTGAGTACACAGCTCTTGATAGCTTGGTTTGGCCAGGAGCTAGAGCACAAAACATTTCACCTTGGTCCTTCTGTGAAAGACAGGCACCTAGAGACAGTAAGGAAACACCTCAAAAGAAGGGACACATGCTCTAACAGACTTTTTTCTGCACACAGTTGCAGGAAGCAGGTTCTGTTTGAAATCTCCAATCATGTTAATATATGGTCACTGGAGGACTCATTTTCCAAGTAGTAGCTGGTTGGAGATTCTCTGGTATAAGCACCAATTGCAAAACAAATTAACCAACTGAAATTCTGCGCAAATTCAGATTAGCCTGTTGGTGTGAACAGAACACAGGGGAAGCAGAATGGGTCACAAACGCTCTGAAAAGCTTGCATGTGAGTGCGTATTTGCATGGGGGAGGGAAGCAATTCACTAATAGGACTCAGACTTTCTAAAACAAAGTCATTTGTTTTCCCCTTCCATCTGGACTCAAACTAAGAAATTACGCAGATTTCCACTGCCCACTCTCCTTTTCCTTCCACACCCTCTTCTCACTGGCACGAGATAAAGCCTTGGGGAAACAGCAGCAGCAATTTTCAATTCTCATTATCTAACGGCAGCAGTAGCTCTTGGTGAAACTTGCGGTCAATAAACTACAGGCAATTTTAAAAGACACAATGGGAACTGCCCCTCCTACAGCTGTCCCATTATCCCAGCTTTTATTAGATTTAAAGCCAGCGATTTTTATGCTGTAGCTGAAGTTCTGCAGAGCCATGGAAACAGACCACCAGAAAAGATAAAACACTCCTAAATTAAACAGGAGATATCACAGTAACGCACTCTGAAGTCAGAGAGCTTCCACATAAGCACAGCCCAGGATACAGCAAGGAACCCAGCACCTAAGGGGGCTGGTGCTGCTGCAGTGAGCCTACAGCAATGGGACCAAAACTCCACACTCAGGATGGAATAAATGGAAAAGCCAGTGAGTAGGTTAGGCAGGGCAGCTTGAGAGCATACTAGCTACAAAGGCAGACAACCAGAGCAGGATCCTGCTCCCATAACTATGGGCATCCCAGTACAGGCACCAGCTTCATAGTTCATGCTCTGAATGTGCCTCCCAAGTGGCAGAGAGAAATACTCATGGCTGGCAATTCAGCTGGCCCATTTCAGATGATGGTCCAATGGCCAGAAGAAATCCAAAATAGGTAACATCAGCTGTATCCCTACCATGCACTATAATAAAGTGCCCTGTTCTAGGAAGAGGGGCTGTACAGGAAATGAGTATAAAATAAATTTTAAAACTCATTAAATGATTACCTGATGTATTCGTTCATGGGGGAGAAATAACTGAGGGTGCATCTCAGCTCCTGGCTCAGAGATGTGCACAGCAACAGGCAAAGGGAAATGGGTGCCCAAAGGAACAGTCTCAAACCAACACACTAAGGGGGAAGATGCAAAGAATTATTCTCATCCACTGTAAGCTGTAATTTTCAGTCTAGAAATCTAGAGCTTGCTTTCTCTGAGTCTAATGTATACCATGCCCTGGAGACATTTTTACCAGCCATCAAAAGGAACTTGCAGAGCACCAGATGCTTCATTAGAGAATATTCACCAAGCCTTATAAAATCTTTAGTAAAAAGCAGCAGAACAAATCACCAGCATGCAAGTGAGCTGAAGTCACACATCCAGCTTTGATTACAACCTTCTCTACTGGAAAACAAATTGTGGGTTGTTTTTTTTTTTTAAAAAAGGGTAAAAAAATACCCAAGAAATCAAGAGATTCTGCCCTTTCTTTCCCACATTCCCCCAACCTGAATTTCCTGAATGAGGAATGCGTGAGACAAAGCCATTTGGTAGAAGATGCTAATTTAAACTTAAGGAAAAATAACAGCTTAAAAAGGGGAAGGGAGGAGGGAGTTTTAATGCTATATGATAAAACACAACAGCTTGTGATTGCTACATATATCTCAGAAGTCAGTAAGAGCAGTGAGGGAAATTTTCAGGGCTTGGGCTGTCCTGGGGCAAATGGAAACCATAGAATACATACTGCCTTACACAACTTTCATTTGAATTTGTAGTTGCAGGACCCTCTGGTGCCTATATCTAGCTGCAAGGTTTAGTTACCTGAGTCTCTCTCACCCCTTCTTAAAACACAGCAAGATTTACTGCCACACTGTCATCATCCACAACAAATTAATGTCCTATGCACTGCTCCTTCCAGGTAGTTTCTAATAACAGTGGGGAAAAAACTCCTGAAGTTCACTGAAGTCTCTGGGAACGAAGACATGCAGACAACCCCCAGTTTTCGGTTTATAAAGAAAACCTACCAAAAACTCCACCACCACACAAATCCAAAAAAAAAATACAAGTTAATAGGATCTTTCACTGCCCTCTGCTGTTACCAGTCATTTAGCTTCCAATTTACTCTTTAATAATGCCGGGCTGGGGCTCAGGGCTGGCAGCGTCCCAGCCCCTCTCTCAGGCGAGTTGGAGCCGCAGCTTGCAAATATGCTGAAGTTTAATGCAATCTGTCTTCTTTGGTAATCACATTCCACCCGCACTGCATGCAATAAAGATGTATTGGTAAATGCATTTGCTAAAGATATACTCCACTGAAAGGGCTACAAGCCTGATTTAGAGGAGGCAAGGAGGATAAGGGAGGTTGGCAATAGGTGCACCAACGCTCTGCTCGCAGCAACTGGGGGCATGGATTGTGCAGAGGCAGCACAGGCACCACTTTACTTTAAAGCTGAGGAAGAAAAAGAAACCACATGTTTTGGGAGTTGGGGACTTAAAAGATATCAGAGAAAAGCCCTTTCCCTGGCAGCTTTAACCTTGCTGATTTGCAGACATACAAAGACCTTCTTTGTAAACAGGAAGGAAAAAAATTCCTCTAGGACTAGCAACAACATTTGGTCTAATATATCCTGACAATTTTCCCATCTCCTTCTGTCGGGCTTCTTCTGGGAGCCGGCTGGCAGCTTGTTTCATGTTATACTTAAATCAGGCATACAGCTTCCCCTCACAACGCTAATGCGACAGAGAAGGACTGCTTCCATGAAATACCCACCTCTCTCCCACCCTTTGCTTTAGTAATCCCATGAGCGGATTTCTATTTTCTATTCAATTTTCTATTACCATCCTTCTCCCCAAATCCACCTTACTACAGTCTCAGCACCTTTTGGAGAATTTTCTACCCTTCAAAAACAAAATCAAAACAGAAAAGCCTACCCTTCAGGGACACCTGACCCACTGAATTCTCACAGGGGAAACAGCATCCTTTTCACTTCACTTTTCCCAGGACCATACCCTAGTTGCAATGTCCAAATACTTCACTTTCTTTTCCCCTTCACTTGTTTTAATAGCCAGAAATTTTTCCAAGGTACTGAGCAGCCACTGTCCTAAGGCATCAACAGAACCTACTAGGCATCTCAGAAGGAAGAGCCATAAGGCTTCCCGGCCTTCTGCACAAGATGAACAGTTTTTAGGCTTGTGCAGCTTTCCTAACATACAGCAGCTTTGCCCAGTACAGAATCTTTCCTCATGCAGCAATGAAAGGAAGCAAGTCCTTCAACTGCAAAGTCCCGTAACAGGAGGATGTTTAGAGCCTATTCAAAATGTTGCAGACATTGGCAAAAGGGATTTTCCAGTGTCCAAGAAGGCAAAACTTGGAAAAATCCTTGTGACTGACTTTGAAACCTGGGAACACCAGTGCTACTGTTTTGGTGACAGGCTGGTACCACAGGACTCACTGATGGGAGTGAAGCTGGGACATACCACAGTGCGACTGGGAAATGTGGAATGAACGTGGGAAAATGGATCCCAAGGAAAACTTGTCTCCTATGAAGACTTTGATTTGACTAACAGATACCACAGCTCTCAAAAACACTTCCCAGAAGAAAACACCATGCAAAACAAGCCAGCAAAGCCAGACAGTACAACAGAGCAGCTTTTGTTACCTTCTGAGCCGCGCTAACACAGCGCTGATATTCCTTAGCCAGCTCCGAGCATTTGAGCACTTCACGTTTGTTTTCTTGGTAGCACTTCAGAATTTCAGACTGCAGGTTTGCACAGACAGGATCAGTGTTCCTCCTCCTGCAGGGAAAACAAGCACAGAAAGATGTGTGAAGAGGAGTTTTCGATCACTTACTACCACTTTACCAGTAACACACATACTAATCTTGCACTGGAGTCATGTAGTCCTAATAGAGAAACCAGTGGGAGCAGCAATCACCAAAGTGGGTCAAATGACCAACAGTTTTCCAGCTGAAAATCCAGGGTACTTAAGAGAAAAAAGGAACATGATCTTTAAGTTGGTGTAGAAGGCCATTTTACCCTTAGATAAAATATTCCTCTATAGTCAGGAGAAAAAAAAAAAAAATCAAATCCAAGAGTTTCAATGATTTCCCCAACTCATAGTAGAAATTTCTGGCAGAACTCAGGAATCCTGGCTGGGCCTCTACTAGATCTGTAACAGTTTGACCAGGAACTGAACAGACTTGTTGAATAAGGTGCCTCAAATTTATTGAATTCTCATCTACTTAAACACTTCAAAAATCCAGCATAGTTGGAAGCACAGCAATCCTCCTAGTGACTAGAAGGAAAAAAACAGAATAACAGCAAGACCAGATATCTGTTTCTTTGTATTTCTGCAGCAATTAGTACATTTACTCTGTAAATGGCATTGACAGCTACCCAAGAACAATTAAGGATGATGCTCTTATACTCTAATGTGCATGTGTACATATGGCACATCATCAGCAACAGCACCAATAAAGGGGAAGGTCGTTGTAAAACAATACCAGCAACAATGGCACAAACACAGTAACATCAGTGACATCAGTTGCACAGACAGGCAGGCACAAATTGCAGGAATTTGCAGCACAATTGCCATGGTATGTTTTACCAGAGAATAAGAGAACATATGCTTACGTGTAGCAATCCTCAGATGTCGTCTCCTAAACCATAAATCTATTTAATTCCTTGCATTTTCTGCCCCAATATGCTTAGAGACCTGTGCCCAAATATCAAATGCACCTCTTCCTTCCAAAGCATTTGATGCTACAGGCAGGCATTAATGCCATGCCATGATGTATTCACTTCCACAGTAACTACAAGCACTCATTCACAGAGAGGCAGAGAGAAAACATGACCTGTTCCTGGGCATGTCACATTCTCTCAGGTGGAACAGATTTCTAAGAAACAGGAAATCTTAAACCAACATCTCCTAAAAGCTTTCAGAGAGTTCAGATACGAGTTTCCAAATCATGCACATCTGTGTAAGGTGCTCAGGAAAGCAAGTAGAAGGACCAAAAGAAGAAAAACAACTCTGTCTTTTCTGTATCAGCAATCTGATAGTTTGGCTGAGACATATCCTAATTGATATTTCTTCAGTCCTCAGTCTTCCTGCCAACATACATGGACAGACCAGGAATTTATCAGTAACAGTATGACAGCCACACTCTACAACATGGAGATTTGGATCAGAAACCAAAGATACTGTACAGACTTCCACCTCTTCAGTAATCTTACAGCTTTCGAAGAAACTTATTCCATGCGTGGTCCCTAGAGGCTAGTGTGCATTTCTGATTTCTATGTTATACAGCAAATCACCTTTAAAGCCTCTGAAATCCATATTCTAAAAAAAATCTTCAAATTTTAGGGTAGAAAAGAACCCAGAGAGAGCTTCAGAAACTCATAATGTTGGCATTTTACTTTGTCACTAACTTTAATATCACTCTAATCAAATCAGTGAGACTGTGGAAATGATACCAAACAATACCAGGTCAGGAAATACCACCAAATCCCTCAATTCATTGAAAAAGTTAAGACTTTTAAAATTAGGTTTTTTTAAACTCGGCGATGTTAAACTGAAGGGCATTTTGCAATTTTCATACAGAGACCCGGAGGAGCAAAAAGGTACAGCAATATCACAGACCAGCCTGCATTCATCTGAGCTGAACAACACGGTACCACCATCTCAGAAATATCTAGAAATGTGCTTGGGGTGGCCATTGTCAGAAGGGAGAGATTTAGGAACTGTGCCTTGCTTTTGATCTGTTCCTTCACTGTCCCTCCTATGGCATCAGTCTTCACTGCCTAGAGTAAATATAAAGGTAGGACACTAATGCAGAGTCTGTGTCCCTCTTCTTTAGGAGACCCCTTGGTGCCCAGCCCACAGGGCTATTTACAAGCCACAGTGGTGAGTGAGAAGCCACAGAGTGCTGCTGTCTAAAGTTGCCAGAGGCAAGGCATCAATCAGCAAGGACAGGCACTGCCCAGAGAGAACCTAAATCAGCATTCACACATGCCACTTCCCACAATACAGGGAATTAAACCAGCAGTGTCCAACTACCACTGAGTGCAATGACATACTGACTTCCAAAGACGTGGACCTTAATCAACTATCTCCCTTCACCCTCAGCCCAGCTCAAGGCTGTTGGCACTTACTAATCTTTAGAAATTCTAAATTCATCTTCTGGACATCCCACCACACTGTTGTTTATATCTCATTGTTTGAGGAGGTTTATTATTATTGAAGGAAAATGGTGACAAAGAGATGAGGTTTGTATACAAGAAGAGCAGCAGACTTGTATGCTTTGACCTATCACCTAAAGTGGGTCACAGTTTTAAGCATAATATTCCACCAGCAAATGGGGTAGACAATTAGCTTCTGTCTAAAATAAAACAGGTTTGACTGCTACCACTACAACAGGTGCAAGAGGCTCGTTGACACCAGCTAGAAAAAAATGCACAAGAGAAAGGCTGGGCTGGGAGGGGCTAGGACAATATCTGCAGACAGGGAAGTATGGGAGAAGAGCTCTGACAAAACCTTGGAAATAAATAAATGCAGGACATACAGAATATGAAAGATTAAACCAAAAAGACACACTCTCATCATTTAAAGGAGGAGGAAAGGAGAAAGGATGACAGGTCAGAGAAAGGAAAAGATGAATCTAGAAATGAAACTCATTAGCAGTGCCTTCCCCATCACAGAGAGGAGAGAAACCTTTGCCTCGCCACCGTTCAATGCTACATACACATGAAATCTATGAAATTCAGAACTTCCTCTCCCCCTCCCATGGAGGGATTTAAATCAGGTCTTTGCCTGGAAAAGAGGAGAGAGACTTCCTTAAAATTAAACAAAGGGCATCCTTCTCTCCGCTATCCCTCGAGGTAAGACAGAACGAGCACAATCTTGCTGCATTTTGACACCGAGAGTTACCAAATCCTCTCTATCACTGCGTATTCCCTTTACTTTATTTAATAAATGAAATCTCATCAACTTATCCTTCTTCTATTATCACTGCTGACATCAATCTGATAATATTGGCTTGGCGTGGAATCGTGCTATTATATGTCCTCTTGATATTTAATTTAAGAGAAACGTCTGCAGTGGGGTGAATATGTGAAGCAAGCTTTTTATTACTGGCAGCAGTAAGGACGCTGGGAGTGAATTAGACATTCATCTTAGTCAGGGCCAATCTAGTGGCTCAGAAGAGGTTTTCTTCTTAACCCTCTCCTAACTGTTCAATAGCGGCAGGTAACGGCTGCTTCAGCCAATAACTGCATTCATTTGTCTTGGCAAATTCATTCCTACACGGATATAAACGCCATGAAGAAGTCCTAAGCATCTGGGAGGTTAAAGCAAGGTTCTTTGACAATTTCCATCATAAGAGCTGCGCTAGTAGGTAAAGTGCTGTCTAAATGTCCATCCATTAATCAAGAAGCAACACAGCTTCCAAAGACAAACACCCAAACTCATTGCAAAAAGCGATTAAGGGCATATCATCAGGATACAGACCCACAGACAGAAGGTTTCAAACACAGCACAATGGCTACTAGTTCGTTGCTGCTGACAGGTTCCCTTTTGGGAAGAATTATGGACTCACTATTGGAAAGCAAGAGAAAGCTGGAAGATGTCTATGTATTCGCTGGTCCTTTCACCCACCCAAGCTGAAAAATCAGACTAGCCACGCAGAGATACAACTCTAATGCTTCAGGACTTGGCAGCTCTTTAGACTAATGCAAAAGCAGTAACTCCACAGTAACACACCATCACTTGGCTTTACCGGGGAGAACAGCAATTCCAGATGGAGTTAAGAGCAGGATCTTCTTTTTTACATTTTACTCCGAAAAACCATTTCAGCTGAGAAAAAACCTGAGATAGAGACTGATGGTATCTAAACCTAGACAGTTTGATATCTCTGCTCAAAAACTGAAAAACAAAGACAGGCAGAGTCCCTCATACAAGCCGATTTAGTAGCTCACTCCAATACACAGCTGTAAGCAGTAACCTAAATGGGGCAGAAACCTGGAATTTCCTGTGAGTTATCAAATCCAAAGACTGGATTAGCTTTCTGCTGCATTATTTGACTAAGACCAGTGTCAGAGCTAACTTGAGCAAACCACATTAGTCACCACTGTTACTACAGTGCAGACAGGCCCAGAGATCAGCAATGAGGTACGCAGAAAGCACCGTGAGCAAAACTGAGGGCACACAGCAGCACTTTCTGCATGCTGGGAAGGAATCAGGGACGTATCATATAGTTGGTTGGTATGTTTATACATCCAGGGTCCATTACACACACTTCAGACTCAGCTCAGTGATGCTTTGGTCACACAAATGTGGTGTGCTGCCATGCTGCGCCGTACATATATAAAACCCAATAAGTGGTTAACTGACCCATAAAACTGCATCCTCCCTTGGGTAGCAGTTGGTTCCGATGGTTTCTCTAACATGTCAGAAAAATAACTCCAGAGAGTCACAATACACAGCACACAGAAAGGTTTCATTCTCTCTCATTATTGCATCCTTGACATTTACAGCAGAAAATTAAACACAATTGAAGCATTTCATTCACATATAACAAACTCATCAGTACAGAACAAACAGCCAGGCAAGCTAACTTTCAGCATAGGCTGCAGGATGCTGCACTATCACAAAGCAAACACTGTGGCCTCACACAACCTGTGGGATTCCCTGATCTTGCATGTCAGCTTGATAACGTGGCTTGAATGGAAGAGGGAAGAGTCGTGTTGCAATCGTTTGGCAAGAGAAATAAGGATGGAAGAAGCTTAATAGATTATTCAAATGTCTACTAAAAAAAATCAGCAATGTTTAAGCTACATAACCTAGCACAGTATAAACAAACTGCATGTCTCATGAGGCTAAACTAATGTGATCAGAAAGAAAATATTTCTGATCAGCCTCAAGTATTCACAACACTGATCACCAAGCTTTGCCACTGATCTGGGTGGAACAGAAGGCTTGTAGAAGTAACAAACCGTCTAGAGCAAGAGGAGACAGACCAAAAGAAAAGGTGAAACCTCATAACAATTTTCACAAGAATAGGGCCACTACGTCCAAATTTGAGCTGAAGTCATTGTATTCCTGTCTTTCGAAATCCTTCCCATATGCCTTGTCACACTGTCAGCAGCACAGTCCTGCACACCTGCAGTATTTCCCCCCTCTCTTTCTCCCTCTTGACAGCTGCATTTCAAAAACAGGTCACCCGATTCTTTTTTTTCTGTTCATGGAAGTGCCTAATGAATGCATATTTTAAAGTACTCTGAGTTTCTGGGTGACTCTGTGATCCTACAAATTTTATCACTCAAGTACTTCCCAATCTCCATTCCTGTTTTGACAGCTTGTTTGCAGCTGCCACCCAATTTCCCACTGCAGTTCATACACTCACTGCACCCCTGTCCTTCCCAGGACAGATACCTCCTTTCCTTCCAATCACAGATACACAGAAGCTGTTCTGAAATCTGCCTCTGTGTAAGTAATTAGATTCTATCACCGAGAACAAAAGTTAACATAAATGTCCAAATCTCAAGTGTCAGCCACTTGCTGTGTCAGTGCATTCAGCAAAAACAGCCTGCCCTAACCACATTTTATTCATCAAACAAAAAAAAAAGCACAGAAAACCCAAACTCTAAAACATACAGACTAACATGGAAAATTACTAAAATCCAGCAGTTTTCTGTAACAACCTCCAATTTTGGGGATCAACAACAACTTCTCCATTTCAGTGATGAAATTGATGCAAGGAGATGGTTTGACCCATCCAGTGCTGGTTTCAACTCTCCATCTTACTCCAGTGCACAACAAACTCTCCTGTCCCCCTGCATGGTTTATCCTTGCACACAAGTGGTCATTTCCCATTTGACCAATGGGTCATGCTAAAAGAATTTGACTTCTACTTCTCGTGTTTTGCCAAGTGCAGTTTCAAACAAATTTAACTGGCTTCCTTAGCACCCCATACACTGCAGGCACTGGGGTTGTGGTGGTGAGCTGTGGGGTCTCCAGGGGAGCAGAAGGGCAGCAATATGCAAAAAAACTGTACCAAACCACAGAAAATTAAATGGTCCTTATCCCACTGAACCTGCAAATGCAATAACTAATCATCCCTATTAGCATTCTACATGGTAGATAGCAAGTGGTTCGGAATCAGGAGAGACTTCCCCCCACAAGTGGGTAATTCCAGTGTACATTTGGATGTAAATTCTATACTGATTATGATGGTAGAACACCGAGCTATGAGAAACTGCCAATTTGGAAGATGAAAGGAAAACTACTGCCTCTTCCTTCACTTGCCAACAGATACAGAAGTTAACAGAACTGGATCTCCTGCCCACAAAGCCATGCACCATTTTTTCCCAGAGATGCCAAGCTACTAAAAGTTGACTAGCAAAGATGAAGAACCTAAAGTTAGCAGCAAAATGGTCTCTGGAAGCCAAGCAGGAATGAGTCAGAATCTTGTTGCTGGAAGGAGTTCTCTGATTCAGAAAGGAAGCTGGCTCAGCTCCCACAAGGCAGAAAAGCAATATAGCAAGCAATAACTGAATCTGAAAACAACACACAGCCCAACAAGTGACCCGAATAGGGATTTTCTTTCTTCAGATAAAAAACATCATCTAAAAACTGGTTAAGATCTCAGGTCAGGAAGGGAAGGCCTGCAGCCTACAGAAGGTATGTAGCACAGGCCCTAAGAATATATGGGTTGTGGCTGGGCTATAAGGTCTGGGAGTTAGCTGGGAAACTGTTGGTCTATTAAACTCCTCCCCAAAAAGTATTCTAAAGAATGTAATTGAAGATGTGATATGCTGATTTCATATAACCACAAGACATAAGGGACAGCAGGTTCAGTAAATTTCTCCTATGCGAGATGATCTTGTAATGATGTCAGACTGCTAACAAAATGTTCTTTTTTAAAGCAAACCCTGACCACTCATTTGAACTGCAGTTACTTTTTCAAAATGCCACTAAACACTGCATTAGGTTCCCACAGTTTACTCCACACTGCACAAAGGGCTACCGGTGATGGATAGAAATGTGAGTCCATTAGTATATTCTACACTGACAGAGTGGCATATCCTGCTAAAGACATCAAAACAAATTTTCAGAGGAGAATAAAGATGCCAGTGTTAAAGTTCAGGTGGGATCTGAAGCTAAGCATTCACCTTATTAAAAAAATCCCCTTGCTTCTGCCCACATGGTCTAATCTTCAAAACCACAGTGCCCTCTTTTACCGTGCTGAGCAATTTGCTGAGCACTGACTCAGCAAAGATCCCCATTAAGCAGCTACTCATCCCTCAGAGAACATCAATAATGGTGCTTTCAAAGAACACACACACCACACACACACACACACACACACACACAGAGTCTTTAAGTATATCTGCATGGTGAGGTTGGAATTTTTTTGTTTGTTTTTATATACTATAATTTCAAAAAGTCCTCAGAAAATTGAAAACATCCTTACAGAAAATAATTTAGATTGACATGGTTTTAAGTCTGGACATGAGCACATGAAACGTCTCAGGTGAAGTGAGCCCATGCCTTCTGAGGCTGCCTCATTGTGCTGCTGGTGGCAACTCACAGCATAACACTGACTCATTCTCTCTGAAGAAATAATGTTCATCCCTGAACAAGGAGCTCCTGCCTTCCAAATGCCAGTTTTTTGGGTCAAATTAGTTACAGCTGTAGTTGGCACGGTATATGTATGTCCCAGATGTGCAAGCAAGAGACACTTCCAGGACTAACAAGAAAAATAAAAGTACAGAAAGAATGAAACCCAGCAAGGTTCTCTTACAATAGGCTGAGTACTCCATAACCTATTTTATCAGAGTAACTTCATAAACCATCAAAATCACACGAAATAAATAATAAAATCAAGTCATCCAAGCCTGATCGTTTTTCTCTGCCTTTAGAAGAGAGAAAAGGACTTTAGTCTCTCATCAGCTCAACATCAAACACCACCAACTCCTCTGTGCATATGGATCACCATGATGGAAGGTGCCACAGCTGTTCTGCCAAAGTCCTCATTTCCTCAGAAGACAGAAATTCAGAATCTCTGACCTACATAACAAACTATTTCCACAAATTTTCCCCACTGGTACTTGCCTTTGGTGTCTTCTATCATCCCTCCATCACTCCAGGAGGAGACTCTGACTCAACAGTAAGGACACAGCGTGTATAATCCAGAATCAGGAATACAATTACTGTTCAAAATAGCAACATTGCCCTTGAAATCAGTTGCTACTGAATTAATGACCAGATTGTTAGAGTGTTACCTCAACTTTGCCTTAGGCTGCTAATTAGCAAACAAGTCATTAATTCACTAGTAACAAGTGGTTTCTCAGGCATTATTGCTTCTGACATCTTTAATTCACCACTCTTCTTGGAAAGCTTCCCCAGACAACTTTATCCCCAGTCCTTTTCAAGTCAACCCCATGCCATTACCACCAGCACACTATACAACACACACACTGAAGACAGAGGCAGAAAAACACGACAGGAATAGGCTAAGTTGGGTCATTAATTAATATTCATGATACCTTGCCCAACTGAAGCCAAGTGGAAGCGAGTCCAAAGGCACAGGAAGTTCTGGATTTTGTTATGGGTCTGTCGTCATATGTAAATACACAATAAAATACCATGAAACCTGGTGAAACCTTTCTTTCACCATGGTACACATTGGAATATGCAATTCCCAACCTGAGGGCAGAGATCTGCTTTTATTTTCACTGCATTCTCCACGATAAAGAACTCTGAGCTGAAATATTTCATGTCCTCTGATGCACGAAGTACGTCTGAGGTTTGTTTTAACAGCTGCACAAATATCCATGCTTTTGAAAACAATCTGAATTTGGCCTGCCAACAAACCCTGATCTAAGGGCTTTATAAAAGCAACATTACCACAGAAAACAAGTGCTTTCCATGTAAAAATCGATAGCAAGAGAAACATCCTTAACAGATTACATGGAGTCTTTGGCACCTCTTTCTTTGCTATTCCAGTCTTTACTATTCAGGTCTTATTTTATAAGTGCCCAAGTTCTACCAATGTACTGTTGAAGAAATGCTCCTGCAGTTCTGAAGAGACACCAGTTTTTCAGCACTTACAGAACTGCAATCTCAGTTCACTGGACTCATTTATTAGTCATGTCTCATCACGCATGAGAGGAAAGACAATACTGCGAACACTACATTAGAACATCATTTTACTAACTGGGCAAAATGAAAATCTTATTTAGAAGCAGAATCTTAGTAACTGAACTTCAGAAAGAAGATTCAACAGCTTGCAGAAAGTATACAATCTAATAAATTTTCAAGATTTAAAATTTGGCTCAAAGGAAAATAATCTGGTCCAACTGGAACATTTACCCAGATCCCCTGCACACATTCAACTTCTATTACCACATACCATATTCCTAAACCAGTAGGAGAATACAACTTGCTAGGAAATCAGTGCACTCGTGCAAGCAGTTGCTTAACAAAAGGCCTTCCAGAACTCACAAGGAAAATGTTTACATGCTAAGGTAATGAGTGAAAAGCTTTGTGAAGCAGAACTGAAAACGATCAGAAACTTTTTCTTCCAGTAAAACGCACACCATGTAAAATGAGACGAAGTCAAAATTCACCCGTATACTTTTACCCTCTTTTGAAATACCTTTGAGGAAACTCATGCATTATAATCTCTTGCAGCAATATTCCAATTTCCTACTAAAAGCAACTTTATAATAAAGTGAGAAATAGAAAAGCTTTTACTCCTAACTCATCTCTTTATTTAAAGATTATGAAACAGACTCAGTGCAGACAGAAGGAACAAGACAGACCAAGCACTAAGGGAAGAACAGGACTGGGATGGAGCCAAATAATTGTGGTGAAGGTAACATCGTTGCAGGGCACAAAAGCACTATGTTGAAATAAGGCTGTGGATGAGCTTCCAGCAATAATCAGTCTCTCATTCCTGAAAACTCTTAAATCCCTATTGCAGAGGCTTTTAATTTCAACCTTAAATTAATCATTTATCTAATCTAATGATGGGAGAAATCCCAGAGCAATTTTGTTTGAAAACTATGATGTCTTTACCCTTTTCCTTGGGCTTTACAACTGCCCATATAATAACTATTTCAGAGCTTGACTCCTGGGCACAGTCCTTTGTTGAAATACCCAAGGCCTCATGGTAGATTTCAAGATTAACGAACTCAAGCATCACCACATCACTATTTTATAAACTTTCCAGATCTACATAAACAAAAGGTCAGTTCCTCTAGGTCCCAGTTAGTGTTGCCGTTCCAATTAAGGGGCCATCAACCTCAAAATCTTGTGCAATTCAATAAAGCCTTCATTTCCATGAGTACTGAAAGCAAGCCATAAATTCCCTGCTCCCAGCAGATGATCCATCTATGGACTTTCCTCCTCTACCCTCACTGAGTCTGTGTGGTTTTCTACCCCACAGTTCAGCCCAGGAGGATACTTACTACTTACTGGTTTCTCTAACATAATCACCTTAAATACTCATGTCCATTAAGTTCAAAGATCTTAGGACCATCAAATGAAACTCTTAGATAGTAAGTCCCATATGGAGTAAATCTCTTTGGCAGTTTCTCCATTGGAAAGCTGCCTTGGATTCAAGGCTGATCTCCATCAGGATAAGACACCGACATTCTTTATGCACTCCCTGATAACAGCACAAAGCATATGCAGCCCTCTCAGCACAACATGCAAAGCAACACAGCCATCAGTAAGCAGCTTCAGAAACAGTTCTGAAAACTATAAGGAGATCTCAGAGGGAAACTCAGCTTCAGAACAATTTTATCTTTTAACAGCTTCCTAATCCCCTCACCCCATTCCTGCAGCTTTACCTTTCAGAGACACACCCCCACCCAGGCCAATTCTTGCATCCAAAATTAACAACTACAATAATAAAAAATAATAAAAAACCCCCACCCAAACGTGATAAGACAACCTTCACAAAGGAAAAGAAATAATTTATTTTTTTTAAGAAAACAGCATTTTGGGAATAAATCTGGAGTGCTGCACTAAGCCATAACCTCTTTACTGATGTTTTTTTCCTTCCCCTTAACAGATTCAGGGACTGTAATAACATTTAATCCTCAGAAGCTAATCTAAATGTAACACTCAAAAGAAGACAAAGACAACGCAACAGCAAAAAAATTTGGCCACTGCCTTTTGGGAGTGCTGCTTTATCCCTGGAGCGAGCGCATTAATAGAGCTTGGAATGAAATGCCATTTTATTCTCTGTAGCGGGGAGGGGATTAGCAAGTTGTCTTCTCTAAACCCAGTCTGAGTCATGGCTCTATGAGCACTGAGAAAAGGATGTGGAACGAAGGGAAGGGCGGGGAGCACTGGCTTTTTATTTACACGCTGTTTCCTTTGTGGGTGGTTACTGATGTGCACAGTTTGCTAAACAGGGAAAGAAGGGGGAGAAAAGTTCTAGGTCCCCTGACTTCTAATTCTGTTGGTTAACAAAAGAGAAAAATAATAATGCACCAATTATAACAACATCACTGAGACAACATGTCCGTGGCAACTGTCCAATTCATCACAGCATGTAAGCAACAAGGGCAAGTTGCTTAAGGTGCTGAAAGCTGTGCTCAGTGGCATCTTGTTGCTAGGATCTTCTTTCCTAGGAGGAAAAAACAGGTTGGGCAGAGCCCAGAACAAAGGAGAAGGAGACACTGTGGTAGGAGAAATGTGGAGACAGGGAGTAGCCTGGGTTCAGGTGAAGAGATGAGGAACAAAGTCCATTGCATAAGTCAGGCCACGCAGGCATGAAGCCTTGAAGTGGAAACCAAGAGCTAATGACTGTGTCAGTGATTTAACATGAGGCTCAGCACTAAACACTTCACTTCTGTTTCTACAGAAGGGGAGATAGGAAGGTTTACTCACCTACCTCATAGGCCTGCTGTGAAGGGTCACTGGTGGAAAGCTTGTACAATATTCCTAAATGCTTAACAAACACTAAGGAGAGGAAATAGTCCTTGGAACACATGATTACTTCTGCAGAGTTGTAAGTGTTGATAAAAGAATTACAAAAGTCACTAAATGCCAAGAAAACACTGGGGGTTTGTTTCAGATGTTTCTTCTCTTTGCTTCAACATGGACTCTGAAAAACAGGGCATTCTCTGTGGAAATAATCCTAGCCCTATTTCCCTCTTCCTTCATCAGCTCCCCTGATACACAACAGCAGAAGGGAACAAATACAGGGTAGATTGGTCTCACAAGCCACAGATGCCAGGTCTTCACAGTGGAACAGGGATAATACAAAGCTAGGGAAGAGACACTGTGTGAAGGAGATGGACTCTCCTCTGCAGATGGAGAAAGTGCCACTCCTGGTTTCCCTTTCCTTGAGAAGCTGTCCTAGTCCAGCACTAGAAGCAGGCAGACCTGTACTTCATTCATACATTGGCTATATTCCCATTTGTGTAATTTTGCTGCAGTGTCAGTTTATTCCTGCCAACCAAAATACTAGATCTGCATAAATCAGTCTAACCTATCTTAACACCTACTGTGCTCGTATGTCTACTACAAAAGCACAAAACAGGATGAACAAAACTTCCACTGAAGTCACAGGATCTTGTCATTTATTACCATAAACAGGCTGCAGAAAGACTTGAATGTACAGTGCCAAACAAGAGGACCTCGCAACACACAGACTGCAAGTCCTACCAGTTGAGCACGGATGGCAACATAGGAAGGAAGCTTCCCTGACCCTGTCCCTTATCATGACCCACATGTGAGGCACACATGCTCTTTAAGAGTGATTGTACAGTCTGTTGTACACCAAGGCAACAATGCTGAAAGGGGTTACTGCATGCTGCTCTAAGAGACACACACACACTGCAGGCTGATGGGGTAAAGCAATGACTCTTCCTGCATGTACAGTTATCAGAGGACATTTTCAATCCCAGATCGTGCACTCCAATGTCCAGCTCAGTGCAATCCTGGGCAACTTCTGCTGTAAAGAAATAGAATGTATGATGTTCACCTTCACCCTCAGTTTCACTACTGCCACACACACAGTTTGTCCTTTCAAGATACCCCAGCCACATTTTCTTTTCACAAAAAATTCACATTAGGGCAGGTATCTCTTTTTGCTGCAAAGAAGACAGCCCAAGGAATCTGTCCCTTTCTGATGGATCAAGTTCATATTGCCATAAATTAGAAGAGCAGTGTACAGTAAGGCCAGAAGCCAGGGACTGTCAAGTGATAAAGGCTCAAGGAAAAGGGGTAGAAACCCCTAGGAGACCATAAACACAGTCTCTGAAACTTAAAAGAATTCATTAGCATTTGTGCTGGTCTCAGCCACTACCCCTTACTAGAAATGGTTGCATTCCTGAGTTTCCTACATTACCAGTCTTCATCTCCATAAGAAACGGAAAAGGCCAAATGAAACCAAAACATATGAACCCAACTTAAGATTACTATAAAAAAATAGGTTAGTTACAGTCTGTAATAGTAAGTCAAGAACATAGTTCCAAGTCTCAGTTGCTTCCTTTACCAAGTCACAAACACAAATCTCCACTACACATACTTCCAGCAACTGATCACACATCTGTAGAAGCAAGTCCAAGAAAAGATTGAACTGATCAAAGACTGTCAGAACTTCGTGTGCTATGAATTTTCTAAATTTTATTTAAAAAGTGAATTTAGAATTCTACTATGGAAGACAGCCTGGAAATGCAGGCAATGTGTTAGCTGCCTTGTTTTGGCTTCTTTAGCAACTTATTGCTTGACTGTCCAAACAAAAATGTGAAATTACAACAGGTTATGTGACGCTTTGGCAGCCAAACATAATTTTAAATAAAGACAGCACAATATAGTGCACATCCCACTAACATATTCATCACTACTATATTATCTATTTATGCAATTAAGTATTGTACAGTCTGGATTGGACCCAACCGGACTACATATGCTGCTGCTCCAGTTTACTGCATGTTGGCCAACTGTTTACCCAACTGAGATCTGAGTGCTGCTCTTCACAGTGTAATTGCTTTAGTCTCATTAATATTAAAGAATTATAGAAAATATTTTTTCTTGGACAGCTGTTATATAGCTTATTGTTCCACATGCACTGACAGTACTCGCAAATACAAAAACGGAATTTAACACTAAATATGCTCATGGCAAAAAGACAATGTTAAAGGTCCACTGATTGTGCCAAGGCCAATAGGAAAGGCCACAAAAATCAGTGCACACATTCTAAGAAAGCATTAATGATAATTACAACTCCAGTTTGAAACTTCCAGGGTTAAGATTTAGACTGTTTACCTTTTTCTTCCCTTGACACTTGAAAGCTTTAGAAGTGGTGCCATTCTTCCTACTCCCAGGCACCTGCCCAATGCTGCAACGTGTAGGTTAAACCCACTGGGCCAAAGTTTAAACAGATTACACATGTTCCATTGCCATTTTGAAAACCCTATTGAATATTCCCATTTAATATTAATTTTCAAAGTCCACTTCTTCCCCCTAATTCTTCCTTGCAAGATATAATAACTTCATACTAAACTCTGTCGAGTTTGGCACAGAAAGAGAAGATGGTAGCCTACGCTTCCTCAGCCCTCTCAATACATGACAGGAGGTAACTTCACTCTCCATTTATAGGAATATCCAGAGGCTACACACAAAGCATTATGAATTGCAACTGGAACTGTTAAAAGAACAAAAATGGTTCCTCACTTTATCCATTCCTCTGCCTTGGCGGCTGCCTCCTGGTACTGCTCGGATGTCAGCTTGTAGATCTCTGCATTCTGAAACAAAGAATAGAATGCTCAGCTCTAAAAATTAAAGGCATCTCAGATCTTATCCCGTCACAAAGTTATCTTCTATAATTAATAATGATTTCCAACAACAAACAGCATATTCAGTTCAAAGAACACACCAAAAAAAAAATGCTTAAGAGTCAGTTTTATTTTCAGCAAAATGCATCACGGCCACAACACATCCATTCCAAGCTTCAGCTTTGTGAAAGGAAAGAGAGGGAAAAGGTCACAAACAACCAACTGGCAGCTTTGGTTATTCCATGCAACCACAAAAAAACAAGGTGTTTCCAGCACCCAGTTATTTTGTGTTTGGTAGTGTTTTGTTCTCTTCTTTCATTAATTACTGTGAAGGATCCTGTAAGTTACTGACATGCAAGTATCAAAATTGGCTGCTAGCACTGGAAAATCCATTTTACATTTCAGTGCTTCTACTTACATTACTTATTCTTTAAAAGAAAATTATGCAGCCTGTTTCCCTTTTAACAACACAGGGAGGCGTATCAGGTATCAGTTAAGGCGCTGCCAAACAGAGTCTTGAGTGTCTTGCTGCAGGGCTTAAGAGGTTTGCATTAAATTCTCCTGAACTTGCACTGAAAGAATTTTTGCTCACAGCTCCTCGGTTTCTGAACATGGAGGATGAATTCCTCCTCCTGGCTGCACTTAGGAGCTTCCCAAGCATGAACAGCAGGAGGGAATGGCTGCACACCCCCAGCGACTGCACTACAAGGTCTTGTGTCACTAAACCACTGGTAAAACTGCTTTAAGCAAAGCCTCTGGACTCCGTAGGCAATTGCCTCACTCAAAGCTCATCTGCAAGGCTCTCAGTCTGAAAAGACACGAGCAGAAAATACGCAATAATCAATCAAAAAACGTGACAAAATGGTATTGAAAGCGAGGACAGCTATTCATTTAGGGCCGGTTCTAGCTGCTACCTCATCTCTCCCCAAATTTGGTCATTTTATATAGAATACTATTCTTGCCCTCCTTCATTTATTTTCCCATAAATGCAGCTGTGGTCCCGCGCATGATGAGACGACACACACTGTTCAGTGGCTGGAAAAAGGAAAGGACAGATATAACTCAAGTTCTATTAGTGGTTCTGCCACTTGTGCAATCTTGGGCAAGTCACCATTTTCCATCTGCAAGTGAGGGATAACAGCTGCCTGTATCTCTGAAGTTGTGTGAAGCTCAGCTAATTGGAAGGTTTATACAGGTTTTCAGAGCTTGGGCTTCAAGGTGCTATATTTAAGCTCTTTATCTCTGGCGCCTGAATTTATGTCACATACCAAAAAAAACCCACAGAACAGATTTTGCTTTTCCAAACTTTGACCTAGGAGACAAATTTAAACTGAGAAATCATGGACGACTAACCACTTCAAAATGCATTTTGCCAGTAAATTATCATTAATGTTTTTGTTTACTTGTTACATAATGGTCAAACTTCTATGCTATTAGATCCATTTTTCTCTTTCCTATATTGAAAAGTTCAGCTTTTAATGGTGCCTTTTTCTCTGGCCCGTAAACAGACCTATGACTTTTAGCTCCCTGCTGTTACTTATTCACACATGAAACCACAAGACCTGTGCTTCATTAATTAAATTTGCCATTAAAAATTAAATAATATGAATAAGTAGATGTAAGCGTTATCTCCACTGGGCTTCACAGGTCTCACCGTTTCTCCAATTACTACCCAAGCAATTTTCATATTTCATACTGTCTGATTTCTCAAAGGGACTGGATCTGAAAGATCGAAATGAGAGAAACTAGGAAAAAAAGAAAGCAAGGTAGCAAATTTAAACATTTTTCAGGCAATAGGAAGTAGCCCCATCAGATACTATTAGCCTGCAGCACTCTGCAGTGAAACAGCAGCAGGAGAGGAAAACAGGAACAAATATGTTGTACGTGAGACCCAGCATGAGGTTGTGTTTAACCCACCTAAAGAAAGGAAAAATAGCCAACAATCATTTGCTGGTTGTACTGTTGATGAAAGTGGTTGTGGCACAACCTTGCCTAGTTTATTAGAGAGAGTTCAACTGCCCAGCACTGCAGTCAGGCTCATCTTCAACAACATCAACTACAAACACAGAAAAAATGGCCAGGAAAGAAACCTGTGGTTTAGTTTGGGGTCCTAAAGCTGCTAAAACCAGGAAAGTGAGAGTCTGAATGGAGAGGCAAAAACCTCAGTGAGGGGAAGGAGGAAAGACCTGGCCTCAAAGCAACCACAAGGCACATGGCACCATGCAAAGATTGAGGAGGGGCACAGAAAATCTTCAACCTGCAGATAAAGCTACTGCATTTAAAAAATGAAAAGGAAACATCTTTGCACGTCATTCAATTGGCTCTCTTGCCTTTAGATTAGACCTCTCTGCCACCTTCTTTCCCCCCGCCCCCCATCAAAAACCCTAAAAACCAATTAAATAGTATTTCCAATGCTATGAATCAGCATCTTTAAATTCTTCTCCAGGTAATAAAAACAGGGGGTTTCCATTTAAATCTGAGTTTGTTCAACAAGCAGACTTTAATTAAACAGGTTTTCCTTGGTCTTTAGGCCCTCTCCTACCTTAGGAAAGCCAACTCCCTTTTGTCCTAAACACTTAATGAGCAATAAATGGGCTAACTGGGCAAGAGAAGGGGCTTTCAGCATGGGCACAGTCACAGCAGGTTCTGTGATTTAGGGTTTCTACTTACAGAGGATAATTTTCCAAGTATCCTCATCTATGTGACTTCAGAGGCAAGATCTGCTTCGTTTTCAGGATTTTACCTAAAACACTATGACAGGAGATAAGGTTCCAGTGACCTACAACAATCCAGGCCTTTATAATAAGGTTGCAAACGAGAAACCAAGCCAGCAACCACCTGAGCACTTCCCTGAACTTCAGCAGAGCCGCCTCCACACAAGGGCTATTCAGCAGGATCAAGGTGTGGTATTTGCACTTGAAACCAAGTCTGAGCTGCCCATAGTCTTAGGGAAGTCCTTTATCTTCATAAAACGATATTCAGTGGCACAGTAAAAGAGAGAACATTCCACACAAAATTACAAGACATCAATGCTGCTTTTAATTTACTTTCACAATATTTGATGCTTGAGATAAAATGGCAGCTCACAAAGAAAAAGTTGAACATGAGACCTCAACTATTATTAAATAAAGCTCCTGGCAGTCTTAGTTGCAGAAATAAGTTTAAAAACATGACCAAAGGACACCATAAGGGCTCAAATAACAAAAGACACAGAAAGAATGAATGAACCACCTAAAATGTTTCACTTCTCTCAATAAAGCTGAGCCTTAGGGGAGTCAACTTCAGAACATCAGAGCTTTGTCATATGGGGAGAGAGCTCTCCAGAGAGGACAAACAAACTAAACAAAGAAATGTTAGTTTGAAAGATTTTTCCCTGGTATTAAATGATGGGTCGTAGCAAATAATAAAAACACCAAGAAGTTATAAAAATACATAACTAGAGCCTAAAGTGCAACAGAACCATTTTCCTTTACCCTACTGCTTTTCTACAACAGATTTGCTGCTATAGCCTTGCTCCCTCCTCTTCCCAAAACACCCTTGTGCTAAAAATTCCCCTTCCAAAGGGAATCAATTTTAAAACACAGAGCTAAATTTGGAGTAATTTTAATTCAGCATTCCTCCTTGGCTGCAAACATGCAGAGAAACCTCAACACTCACTACTACACCCTCGCTACACTGCCCAGGCCCTTCCCAGAACATATAGCAAAGAAAGTAAGAAAACAATATAGCAGAAGACTCAGTTCTCAGGGTTATTTCAGGAGGGAAAGTAATTGAAGCATAAAGAAAAAACCCTGCCAGCTCATTCTCACATTGACATTAAACCACATTCCTTACAACTTCAGTGAAACACACGCTACTTGCAGTAACATGTAAAGCAGAAAACCAAGAAATGCAAGCATGAGGAACTAGAAATTAATCAGATTTTAGGTGAAATAATTTGTGAACATCAAGCAGCAGCATTAAAAACCTGACACTGGGACAAAGATTTCTCCATTAGGTTCAGTTTGGGTCAATAGATCAGAAGGTGTCTGGATTAAAAAACAACAAAACTCAACTACCATCACCACAGCGATCTTGAGGTATTTTGACACCTCACAGTATAGAAGCTTGTCAGTGGTCACAGTGTTTAAAGATACAAAGAGGATTAACAGCTGTTGAAATGCTGCCAGCCTAGATGAATGCCAGTGATAGCTCTGATGAATCGGAGCAGGGCAGCGGAGGCCTTGACAAATGCTGCAGACGACAGCCGGGGGATTAGATGGTACAATCTGCCTCACACCTGACAGACGTGTTGCTTCAATCCCCGCTCCTGACATCCACGCTCGCCAGCTTCCAGCAAACGTCCCTCTGCAAGCTCCACTGGAGCTAAAAGCAGTACGAGAGGCATTGCTGTGAGTGGGAGAATCCACGGTGTGCCCCACGAGGAGGAAACACCACGAGTTCGGGAAAGAGGTAAGGAAAGCAGAGATTACTTCTCATGTATCAAATGTCAACTGGGAGACATTCAAATTCCTGCTTCCAGCTGCTTCTGAAGCCAGAAATAAGACCTCATGCCATCCTGATCACGCAGCACAACTGTCGCCTGCCCACACGAGTCTGGGGACAGGGAACACGGGCGTGCCCTGGATGCAGCTGCTCTGCTCCCACAAGGAACAGCAGGAAGCTACAGAGGAAAATTGGTCAGTGCCGGCCTTGGGAACTGCCTTTGTCCCCAGCAGCGTCCAAGGGAAGCAAAGGTACACCCAGGTTCCCCACACCTCACCGGGTCGCCGGTTTGCACGCACTATAAATCAGGCTGTTCGTTCTCATCACTCACAAGTCTCATGCAAATGGCTCCTAACACATTTGAAAAATTACCCCATCCACCTGCATCCCTCCCGCAGGTACAGAGGCAGATGAGCTGAACCGATCTGTTCACTGGACGACCCTTTGGATCTGCTAAAATCAACCCACACAATCAATCACTGCTATCAACTTTGGCCCAAAACAGGGAGTTTGGGAATTTCACAACACACTGCAAGAAACAATCTCTTCACCTCCTGAGCTCGCTCCTCTGGAGTTCCTGCTCAGCCCATTTGTTGGTATCAGCCAGCATTTAGCTCAAACAGATCGTTCACATTCCCTCCTTCCTATCAAGTGCACATACACGTAGAAGCCAATTAACAAGGAAGAGAAACATGCACACAAAGCATACCACGAGAGCACAGAAGTTAAGGGTTAAACTGCTGTTTGAAATTTCATATGCCTTTTTGCTCAAAAGATAACAGAAGAAAGATGCAAGCAACTACAAACAGCTTGCTGATACAGAAAAAAAATAAGATTTTTTTTCAGCCAAAGCCAACTTCTAAACACAGCTCTGTTGTTTGCTGTTCATGTGTGGGTTCATCCACTCCTCCCGCTGAGACCAGTAATGAAATGAGAGCATTGAATTTGTGTCATTCTATTCTTTCCTTCGGCAATAAGCTGTGAGATCATAAATTTTGGATTAAGATTCAGAAAAAGCATAAAGAGAACAGTGTCCACAGTAACAACACAGGCAAGTTAAACTCGTCATGGGCAGAAGTACATTCCTCTTTTAACAGAACATCTCATGACTGCAATATTATCCTGAGTTGAAAGTAAAATATTAATTCTGTAGCATATCTAGAAAGCTCTTCAAAGATAAAATCCCACTGAATACCACTCTCCACAAAGCTTGAGGAAGGTAGAGCTGGGGAAAAGGACCGTGGCTGAGTCTATCCTGCAGGTAACAAACGAGGCACAAAAAGGTTAAGCTAAAGCCTCTAAAGCACACAGTGACTCAAGCAAAGCTCCGCATCCACGAACCAGGTCCCACACTTGGATACTCCACCCAGATGAAAATGGGTTTACAGACCCAGACTGATATCCCACACCAGAGTCAGACTGTCTTAATGAAGGCACCCTGGGCAGAGTCCAATTAAAACAGGTATCCCTGTACTGCAAGATGGTATTTGGGACCTTTCCCAAAAGCTTCACGTGCCTCACTGGAAACATGCAGAAAAGCCTCGTGTTATCTTCGAGTCAGAAAATAGCCAGCAAAAAAGAAATTATTTCTACAGAGGCATTTAAAAGGGGAAGAAAGAAAAAAAAGAAAAAGCATTTACAGGAGGTTGCTTTAAAGCACACTGTTCTGAAAGGCTACAAATAAAGCATTAGTAATTCTTTAAACACAAACTCTAGAAAGTAAAAGCACCTTCAAAGAGAAAGGCCATAAAATGCCAGCAGGCAATTTGGGCTTTCTGACAAGGACAGCAACAGCATTGTGAAAGGCCCAGATTAATGCCAAAGCTGCTGTAGGAGAGTATCGTCCTGCTCTCCTCCTAGCTGGAAGTTTAACATCGGAGAGAGAAATCTAAGGTGAGGAATTCACAGTAAATGCCCGAATCAATTATGCCTGACAAGTGCAGGTAAACAGCCTTCCCAGGCATTGATTAAACATCATGAGTTTTCAGCATCTGCCTCAGAGAAGTCCCACACCTGGTTGACCTGCACAGATAACGTGGTGCCCATGGCATTAAGGGCATGGCACCTCCTGCTAAACCCCTGTGCCTGTGCTGGGCAGCTGCACAACTATTCCTGCAGTGATACCTGGGTCCTACCAGCGGACCCACCACACAACCAGGGTGGACTCTCAGATCACAGGACACTGCCTCTAACAACTGGCCACTGTCCAAGAGAGAGAGACAGGAGCGCAGAGAATCGATGCTAAGGCAAAGGGAGAACAGAGAAAGAACTGCCAGAATAACAAGAGTGCTAAGGAACGCAGCTGAAAGTTTCACTCAAAGGATGACCAGCACTTCCAAGGGGAAAAAAACGCCAAACAAAATTGGCAGCCATCAAGCACTTGTCATACATTAAAAAAAGATACTAAGTACATTCCCCTGTCAGGCCTGTCACAGCAGCTTATTTTGGGAAGGGAGGAACATTATAGCTAAGGTTTGATGCCGTCATGCCAAAGCTGGTATTTGACAGAGCCTCCAACAAAACTCCCACCACCTCGGACAAGCATGCTGCAGCTAAAACCTGGCTTTCTCTGCTGAGAATATCCCTAAGTCCAATTTATAAACTGCAGCAGCTGGCCCAGTTAACAGTTCCTGTCTCAATTTAAAAAAAAATAAATAAAAAGAAGTTAAATTCATGACCTCATCCTTTCACAGAACAGGTAGCTAAGGAATACAATACACTGGATTCCCAGAGGAAGACAGAATAGGAGGGACCCAAGGCAGCAGTATGTGCAGCAGGACTGGAGAACACTGAAGAAAATGCATCACATCCATACACTTGCATGAGAAAGGAACTGCAAGGAAGAGAGTCACTGTGAGAAACAAACAAAAAACCACTGAAAAACAGAAGTAAGCCAAAGCCTGGAAGTTCCACCCCCTCCTGGGGTTTTTCCTCTACCCCCTACTACAAATTATTCTCCATGTGCAGTTTCCAGTAAATCAAGCTCTGTGAAATAACCCCGACATGTGCAGGGCTGAGAACCAGCCAACAAGCAATGATGAGATGTCCCTGGAATGATTAAGGAAAACGCAGACATCTCTCAGGTTACAAGGAAGCCTGTTGTACTCTCCCCTTGGTGCATATGCAATGCTGCAAGCACTGTTCTGAAACCTCTGATATTCAAAGGCTCATTTGGTTGACAAGGAGCCTGTGGATTCGTGGACAGATTGTCACACAAACTGTCAGGTTTTTAGAGAGACTATCAGACCTTTCTTTGCCTACGTTATGGAGCACATCAAAGACACAGAAGATGAACCAGACGCAGACTGCACAGATCTGACAGAATGGTGGGTGTACATATTCAGAATACTGTACTGCTGGGGGGGGAGGCTTAATGTGAATAATCAGGGGCTGAAAGTTCCAGAAATGTGACAGTTTTTGGCAGCGATTCCCATCTTTGCATTTATTTATCGAAGGGAGAAAAACTGCCATACTAGAGGCAAACTTGGAAGAGGAAGAAAAATTGTACCAGCAGCAATTTATTTTGCCACTACACTTTTTCTTTATTATTATTACTCCCAGAGCATTTTCTGAAGATATTTGTATTTTCAGTCAAGGTTCTCTCACCATGCTTGCAGGCTCTCTTCTCATTTTCTCCTATAGGAGAGGCTGGCTTAATGATTACAGCCAAAAAGACCGCTAGGACTTCACAGGTCACTGTACACAGTTAATGACACAGACAAATCCGTACTTTCAGAAGTGCCTGCTGGCTCACGGCTCTGTCTGGAGATGCTCAGGAGCTCATTATTCAAAACTTCAAGCTCAAGTTATGGGTAATCAGCACATCTGAAGAAATACACCATACCCGGACAACCAAAAAGTGAAGAGACAAAAGCTATTATAGAAAATACTAACCTTAAGCATTAAGGTCTCACTTTTAAAATAGGGACATTGTTCACTTATCTTCCAGTGAGCTAGAAACCTTAGTTAATGAATACCTGGAAAAAGTTCCCAGCTCCACAGCTGAAAAACAGTATTACAAAGGATAACTTTCTATCATTCCTCTTTATTAGTAATACTTGGACAAACATTATAAAGCAATGGCATATTTATTTTACAGTTGGCAACAAAAAAAAATTATTAGGCTATTTCTACCAAGAAGTATTGATTATTACTTAAAAAGGAAAATAAAATGTAAAATGAAACACTGATAACAAGAAAAAGAAAGTGGATTAATGCAGATGCCTTTGGCCTGCCTTTACAATACCAACGTCACATAACCTCCAGTTCTGCCTGCAAGGCATCAGTTATTCCCCAGAAAGGAACACACATATCTTTTTATATTTATTTTGCTATTTAAGAGATTGAAATTCTCCACACAGTAAACAGAAAATAAATACAATGTTTATCCTAAGATAAAAAAAACCAAGGAGGACAAAGGAGAAAGGATGGTAAAAGGGATAAGAAAGAAATCAGAAAATACTTGTAAACAATTTCCTTTCCATCATTTGACAGTCTCATTCTCTCTGCTTTTAGTGAGCTTCTTTTTCACATGTTTTTAAATGGAGCTATTTAGCCTCCTCTGAAGAGGACAATGCATTGAAGAGACATCTCCGTAGCTGGAAAAGAGCTTGTGAACTCACTAGAGAAGCCCAGAAAGGCCACAGAGGGACAATCAGGTGGAGAGGCATTTTTGCAGCGGAGTTACTGAGCTGTAAATATTAACATGAAAATCAAACACCCCAAGAGAGCAGGGGCAGCCACATGATTGTTTCATTCCCATGCTCTGGCAAAGAGCACTGCTTTGGTCACAGCCCCGGGGCATAATGTCACCCATGGCCTTCGACAGCTTTTGGCCACCACCAGCTTAGTATCATACTTTCTTTACAGAATTCAGGCAGAAGAAAAGGAACAAGGCATGTCTCACTTTTAACCCCTTAAAGAATAATAGGAATAATTACTTACTAACATAAACCCTGAAAAACCTCATAATGCCTCGCTGCCAAGGCTTCTCAGGAACATAAATGGAAGAATGTCACATGCCTGGTGTACCATACACTCTTAGATACAAATTAAATCTACTCTCAAAATTTAAATTCTAAGCACGGTCTCTGACAGCAAGGAGTACCACATGCAAGCAACAAGAGACACTGACCTTAGCTCTAAATGAGGAAGAAGTAAAAGTAGGCTTAAATTTTCAGAAGAAACACTTTGGTATGAGCATCCTAATTATTCGGAGTTTGCTACTATAGCTGATAAACTCTGTAACAACAAAATGCTTGGGAAACAGTGTTACAGTGGATTTTTCTCCGTCTTGTGGAAACATTATCAGTATTTCACCCATACCCGCTGGACAAGACCGAACAAAAAAAACCAAGCCCTTAAACTGGGGACAGCTTGAGCTCAGACAAGAGGAACACAAAGAAGAGACAGAACTACGCCTTTGCTGGGGAACCATAGGAGCGAATAAAACCAAACACTACAATCACTGCAGACCTGGAGCCAATTCCTCTCTCCACAAAACAAATGAACAAACAAACTTAAAACCCAGCACTGTCCTGTTTTCAGCCGGCAAGGACAAACACTGTGTTCCTCACCAGGACACCCCGTGCCTATCACAGAAATCAACAGCTAGGACACTGTTATGGGGGATTTTTTTTGTTCTTCCTGCGACAAACACTTGTGTCTAACTGGAAGAAGATCTATCTCAGTGCCACATGAATGAGGGATTAGCCATCAGTCAGTAATGGCTTTTTGCTGCTGCAAACTGAAGCTGCATCTCAAAAAAAATAACCTAAAGGTGAAAGGTCTCATATACTACATTTAATTCCCTGAAGAGCCAAAGGAAATTTTGTGGTATACCTAACTATCATGAAAAATTAAGTTAAAAAAAATGCATACCTGCCTGCCTGGGCAGGCCCACAATACAGCATTTTTACACACCCATCCAAGTTGTCTTCTCTGATCAAGAACCACAGTCCAGCCAGCTCAAAGTTTGCTGCATGTCAGGGCAAATTAGATGATTTCTGTAGAGTGTCCAGTACATCAGACAACTCTAAGGGAAAAAAAATTCCACAACCCAGGCACTCCTCAGTTGACCCAGGCAGGCAAGGCAAGCTCACAGCAACCTTGCAGCTTGAAATTATGTAAGAAAAAAATTTGGCTTCTGTTCAGAAGAATGGGGAGGGAGAAGGAAGGAAAAAGAATTAAGCCTTTTTTCTTATTAGAAGACTTGAAATGCAATAATTGGGAAGGAAAAGAAAAGCTAGCTCTTCTCATAAAATAACCTAGTTATTACAAGTCTTCTCAAACCAGAGGCTTATGCTTTTATCTCATCTCCTGTGTTTCCTTCTCCCATCTCTTTGCTCCTCTGTGGCCTCTTGGAGACTGGCACAGATTCAGTGGACTCTCCTGGCATTTTCTGCCTCTGTGGCTGTTCCTCACTGTTGCTGCCCTCTGTGCAGGGCAGCATCTTTTATCTGATGGTCATTCCACTGGTCATCACCTACCAGGGCAACCTTCTCTCCATATTTGTCAGGATTCAACTCCCAGACAGTTCTAGTGCATACAAGATGTATCTTTACTATTTTTATCAACAAAAAATTTTAGTCTTTTTTTTTTTTTTTTTTTTTTTTTTTTTTTTTTTAACAATGGGGCTGGAATGCAAATGGGTGAGGTAGGAAATCTTTATTTGAGTCAAGGTGTTTAATGGTAAACTGCAAGTGGGATCATTCCAATGTATGGGCAAACCACCAGCTAAACCCCAAACCAACCAAACAAAACCCCACCCCTCGTCATCCCAGAATCAGGAGATTCTGTGACAGGCAAAGCAAATACCATTTGCAGTGGCTGAAGACCTCATGGCGAGCCTGATGGTACACATCTATTTAAAAACATTAAACATGTTATTTACAAGCTTCTTCTGAGTCACCCTGGTCTCTTGGGAATGTGCGTTATATGTTCAAGAAATTGTAGTAGCTCTTTTATTTATGTTTCTTTAAAATGACTGGCAGATGGGGGAAAACCTTCAGAGAAGTGGCCCCAGGCTGTCATGAAACATGTATTTAACACACCCACAGTAAACTACTAAACACACTTCAGAAGGTAGAGCCGCTGTAAATATGGAGTAGTTCCTTTTTAAAGTCTGATCTCTGGACTACTTAATTCAGCACAAATTTGAGATGTTCTGTGGAGTCTGCCCAATTGAAAGGGTAATTATTAGCCATATTTTCCATTAACATAATGACAGTATATTCTATAAAGGCAGAGCCATAATTTTAAGGACATTTTCAAAACACTGGATTTACTTTTAAGTCACAGTAGTAACGCCTTTTTCCTGCCACATGTGGAAGGACCATTGCGGGCTGAAACAGAATTCTCAGATTCCCCAAAGTCAGGCTCTTACACAGGTGGATTCCACACACAGAGGGAAGTTTTGTCTACCTGAAACAATTTCCAAGACTAAGTCGAAATCCAGAATATCCCAAGAGAAGCACAAGCTTCAATCATCCAAATCCCAGCAGACACACAGACTCCAGCCTAAGGTCTGGAACATATTTAATCAATTCACTCTGCTAACTCTCTACAGTTTCATAAAATAGCCAATACTGCAATAACAGGGCCAGAAATTAATTGTACACTGGTTGGTGAATTACATGGAAATAACAGGCAGCACTGGTATTTATTGCAGCAGGGTGATGTAGTTGCTGTTGAGGTGCAACTGCACCACGGTAAAAACAGGTGAGAGACAGACATTGTGTATGTGCACACACGGGTACGTGTGTGAGCGCTGCTTTCCATCAGAAAAGCAGCACTGGTTTTATTGGTGACAGTGCTATCTATATACACACACATTTATAAATACCAATTCTGCTTATAAACAAGCATGTAAACAGCACAAAGAGAGAGGAAACAGAAATTTAAACTATTAGGCAATAAGAAAATGAATGAAACGAAGGGAAAATTGGATTGAATAAAAAATGGCAAGGGAAGGTATCAAACATTAGATAATGAGGAAAGCTCTCAGAAGTGAGACAAAAGCACCTCTTGTTTTGCTCTTTTTGGACTACACTTGACAAATGCTCTGGTGTTCAGTTCTAACAAAGAGACAAGATCGCATTCTAGGTCTTTTTGTTCTGCCTTTAACAAGTCTTCATAGTGATACACTGATGAGACCAGATACCAGATTGTTATCTAAATTCAGCTGCTAAATTCAGTGTTAAGACACTAAGTTCAAACCACACATTGCCACATTTATTTCACAAGTCAGAGCCTGAGGATGGATTCCTCCAAGATGAAGCAGCCCATAAGCATCATTCTCTCCCTCTGCAAAGGTACTCTAAATGCCAGGGAAACAAAATCACCGTACGGCTCTGACAGTTCACCCTTCAGCACACAGACTGCAAACGCATCTCTGCACTAATCGTGCAGGCTGAAGAGGCAGCAAACACTTAACTGCTGTTTGCATAGAGGCTGCTTGTAATTTGATGTAATGTACTGTACATCAGTCAACACATACTGAAGAGAGAACATACACACTGCAGAGAAGGCAGAGAGGCAGTGCCGACATCGAACACATTTTAGTTACCCTGTTATAGATGTTCTTTGAGTTCATCAAATTAACAATCAATTTATCTGATCTCTAAAAGCTGCTGTACTGAGGTGTATTAACTACTAACCTTCACACGCTTTCAGAAAAAAAGCCACTAAATGGCTGAATTGAGCACAGGCTACTGCAAGTCAGTTTGTGTGCTGGCCGACAGCCACAAGGAAGGAACCTCTCCCTGCAGACAGGGAGACCCAGAGGAGCACCAGCCTCCTCTAGATGCTGTTCAGCCACAACAAATACCCGTAGACAGCAGAAATCAGGAATGCTGTCCTCCCTCCTCCACCCCCAGCATGACATTTAATGTCTGAGAATAACTGAAAAGAGGAAGAAGATGGGGGGTTGGAACCAGTTCAGATGACAATTTCAGGTTCGTTCCCTTTGCATTTTGTTCCCATTCACAAATTTAACACGCACATAGGACAGGATCTTCCATTCTCTAAATATCAAAGGCTGTGCCCTGAGAGACTGATAGAGCCACTGCCACCTGAAAGGCAGTGTCCACACAGCCCTGGACAGGCAGCCTGAGCGACTGAGAAGTGATCCAGGTGATTAGAATGGATCTTATCAGCCTATTTCAGAAAACTACACTGGGAATTATTCTTCTTGTGTTCAGAAGATTAAATCAACAGTTTGATGAACTGGATGCTTTGCTGTACTGCTCCACTGGACTGAAAGGCAAACTGATTTTTTGGATCACAGCTGTTGTAGGTCCACAGAAAGCATGGTGGGTTTTTGAGAGGAAGGGTTTGCAGAAGGGGCAGGAGACGAGAACTGAACAAAATAGATAAGAAAAAAAAATTAAATTTTAAAGAACATTGTAAGGTTCAATTATGGAGATGGGGATAAGAAATTCTTCTGAAAGGGAAATATATTTTTTTAGACCAAAACTTCATTTCACACTAATTCCTCAAAGTACCCAGAGCACTGGCTAGAGCAATAAGCTGGTGGCTGGCAAGACAGTGACTGGAGGCAAACAAAGCAGCCCTTACACACACAGCAATAGCTCACATGCAGCCCCAAGACATTACAGGTCATTTTATTGAGGAAACAAACGGTGTCAGTGACACCTGCCAGGACACATCAACTCATTTAGAAAAGGGCACTGGATCTTTAACCCCCCACTGAGAGGGCAGAGGGTTCGACTGAAGACAACACCTCAACATAACTTGCTTTTTCAAAGGTAGGTGGGTGCTTCCCAGGCCTCATGGGTACAGACAAGCCTGGGATCCCCACTCAAGGAACAGATTCCTCATCCCCTTCAACAGAAATCCCCTGCCACCTTTGCCAAGTGACATCAGTTTATGCAACCCC
The DNA here is from genome assembly GCA_035583135.1 of Lophotriccus pileatus. Classification (NCBI taxonomy): domain Eukaryota; kingdom Metazoa; phylum Chordata; class Aves; order Passeriformes; family Tyrannidae; genus Lophotriccus; species Lophotriccus pileatus. The sequence goes on from JAWWES010000024.1 coordinate 11,021,236, forward strand.
CCAGAGTCTGCCTTACACTGATAATGAAGACCCAACATGAACATACTGTTCTGGGAAGCTGTTTTTTTCTTTTCCCTCCAGGCTTCTATCACTTTTTTATGCAGAATTTTTTACTGAGATGAGATACTAGCCAAAAAATATAGAAATGACACTTGCATGTAGGGGTGACTTGCATGTAGGGGTGACCTTGATGCACCAGAAGTGGGAGACAGCTCCAAGAAGAAGGATCAAGGCCAAGAAGAATAACAAACAAAAGTTTGCCTCCCATTCTTTACACATCCTAAACGCTTTACAAACATGAATTAAACGATAAGTACAAGGGCAAAAAGAGATTAATTTAAACAAACCAAACAAGGTGAATGCCACACGCGAAACTACAAGATTTGTGAAGCTAAGCAGAGAAAAAGGTGCAGTCAACCTTATTAATAAAAAAAAAAAGGTATGCATTCAATACATTCCTTTCCCACTTGCACAAATACTCTAAAGCTTATGAATACCTCTTGTGCTACTTACTGCTCTGAAAAACTCCAAGCAGAAAAACGTTGCATATTAATGCACCCACCGCTCACAGTAGTCCACAGCCACCTAATAAAAGATAACGTGGGAGCCAGAGCTTGGAAAAATCCAAACAAAGAAGAGGCATCATCTATAGCAAGGAGTTTCACTTCATCTTTTGAGATTACCTTCAGCCTTTCTCTGCTGTTTTAACACTACTCCAAAGAGCTGCCCGTGTTTTTGCTGTACTGTAGCACTGCCCTGAGCTTTTGTCAGGTTAAACCCAGCAAGAGGCCAAATAGCAAAAGGAGTCAAACAAATATTTACTCGGGAGAAAGTATACAACTAATATGCTAAGTGAAATCTCCTGGCATCTGAAGGGTTTCAGGAGAGAGTGCATTTCTGTCTTATCATACTTTTCAAAGGATGTTTCTACCACTTGGAGAAAGCAGGACAAAGCACACACAGAATCCTTAATAAAAATCCCAGTTCTGAGCAGTACATGTATTAACTATTTACAAGCTCCCTCCATCTCCCTCCCTGCTTCTCAGTAACAAATAAATGCATGAAAGAACATCAGCTTAATCTTCTCAAATCGAGTGTTTCTAAGGTTTTCCTTACACATTATTAGGTCTGACTCTCATCCTTTCTACTCAAAGAAACACTACAGTACAAATCTTCCTTCAAAACAGTTGAGAGAAGACCCACATTTTGTGAAACAATTCAAATTATATGGATGAGATGTAAAATTACTGTAAGAAGCCAGAGCTAGAAGTTTAACCACTTACAACAAATTACCCAGGTCTCATTACTGGATTACTTATTGGAGATTAGACAGTCACACTGGAAACACAGGTGTGGAATGGAATGTGTATCACCAGCTCCAAGCCCTGCAATTACACACAGTCACATAAGCAGGCAGTTCAAAGGAGCTATTCCCTCTAATTTTTCTGATTACCAAAATATTTCAGGCATTCCAAAACAAAAACACACAAGCCACCCAAGGGACTGAAACACACAACTACAACAAGCTATCAGAGTTAAAGTGAGGAAGACTAGGGGCACTACCAGTGTAATGATCCTCTGCAAGGAATGTGTTCAATAAAATCTGATTTTTAAACAAGTCAAAAAGCATGCACTGCACTGCAGGCAGAACAAAGCCTACCATCCCTTCCCACACACAGTCCCCAACAAACCGAAGGGTGGAGTGGGAAGAGTACTCCCAACAACTAATCCCAGCATTGGTTGCATCCCAGTACAGCAATTTCATGCATGCAAGTCTGCACTCTAAACAGCTGAATGCTGCCAGTAGCAGCAGTGCATGGCATGTGCTCAACACAAGTCAGAAGTGCAAATCAAGTGCCAGGCACTACAAAGAAACAGAGAACGAAACAATGTTTCTGACACAGCTGCCATATATGCTCATGGATCACCCGAATCCCGAGCACTGCGCACACAGTCCTGGTTCACAGCTCACAGAGAGGATTAAATAGGTGTGGAAAAGCTCCAAAGATGACCTGCCGGGATGATCAAAGTATGTGGGGCAAGTACCCCATAACCTTGCTCTGATCTCAGAATCACAGAACGAATCAGGTTGGAAAGGACCAGAGTAGGCCATCTGGTCCCACCTCCCTGCTCAAGCAGGGTCATCCCAAAGCATATTGCACAGGACTGCACCCAGACTACTCTGGAGTATCTCCAGTTAGGGAGACTCCACAACCCCTCTGGGCAATCCAGTGATCTTACAGCTGTCCTTGGACATTCACATTTGGGCACAGTCAGGACCCACATATTGAACTCGATGGATCCTTAGCGTGACACCACTCACTGTCTCACTTCTTCCAGTGCTTTAGGAGAGGATGTAGGGAAAACCCCAAAAGCTGAAACACTGAAACTATTTTTTCATACATGCCTTTTCTTCTGAAAATTTTAATAAGACTGTCTAGAGAAAGAGTTTCTCAAGATCTATTTGAAATAAGGTAGACCCATAGTTCATCTCATGCAAAACTAAAGGCAAAGCCTTTTTAGCATTTTTATAGCTTTACTGTTTCACAACACTTTGCCCTCCCATTATAAGCTATTCCATCATATAGATGGAATAACTGAGATAGATGGACTAAATAATTGTTTCAAACTCCCAAAAGAGAAATGGCTATTAGAAAATGAGCAGGTTTTTCCTTCCAATTCTGTGCTCTGTCCAGTAGATTACAGTACTCTTTCAGAGATTACAAAATAAAAAGATAATGTATTCACACAATCTGCTGCATTCAAGGGAACTACTGAGTTCAGTTCTGGTCAATACATCTCAAAGACAGAGTTGCAAGGGGGAAAGTGCCAAAAGACAACAAGCAGAATGAGAAACCTAGAAAAAAAATCATTCACATGAGCAGAGGCTGAAAAGGTAAGGACTGCTCAGCTTAATGGGAAGGTAAAAGAGGGAAGAGAAGTCTACAGATAGTGAATAATTAGGAGAATTCCTTTTATCTCTTTCAAATAAAGGACATTAAATGAGAAAAAAAAGTATTTGCAACAGGTAACAGAGAATTTATGAAGTATATAAGTTAACCTGTGGCCCACACTGCCACATGATGTTGGAGGTTCAGAGCTGAACAGGGCTTCAGGAACAATGCCTGAGTCACACAGAACAATGGGTGACACTAATCCAAGTTCCAGAGAATAAAAATACTGAATGAAAATAAAACTCTTGAGCAGGGCATGTGTCAGCCTCCAACTGACAACAGTTAGGAAGACTGTTCTCAAAGCTATTCTCCCAAAAGTTTTCTTTGTGGTTTTGTTTTGGTGAAGGTTTTTTTTTTTTTTTTTTTTGCTTCTCCCTTCAAAGCCTTTGCAAACTGACCACTGTCAGAAGAAACAGGACAGTCTCCGTGTTTGATTCACTGCAGCAGCTCTCATGTTGTAAGGAGTATGCAACACAATTGCTCTTAGAATCCTACTGGGAAGGTACTTGGTTTTTAACATCAATAGTTCAAAACATTCTTCAAAAACAAATCTCTTAAGTCTCTTACTGCTGAATTTTGTTATCATGCAGAAGTGGGGACAAAGCCAACATGGACACAGTAGGGAATAAGAGAGGGGAATTCCTGACAGCCTGATCCTCAGAAGGAGAAATTTCAGCTTGCTAACTCCACACTGAGCCATCACATCCATTCACCCACAGCCAATACCTCCAATCTACCAGTGACCACATTCCAAGTGACCATCCCCTCTTAAAACATCAGAGAAAGCAAACTTCTATTTCAGAGCTCTTCCCCACCTCATCCCCTTATTGATAGCTTTTTTCTAATATAGACACACTCATACACAGATATATAAAAATATATCTAATCCTGAGTTGGAAAGCTTTAGCACAGTGGAAGGAAAAATAAATAAATAAATGTCAAGGTCTGCGTGTATTCAACAAATAAAAGCAGAATTATATAAAAGCAACAGCTAATAAAAAAGATTGTTCTGCACTGCATTTTCCATCTTTCCAGCCATTATAGGAATAAAATTATCCACAGAGAAGATCAAAAACCTTTTTCAAAACTAATACAATTAAGCTTTATTACACTATTTCAAGTACATTTCTCTCCTCTCCTTTCTAGCCCCCACCACCTCCCACTCCCATCCAGACTAACGGTTGGAGGCATTCTTCTGTTTCATTACCAGCAAAACACGAGTGTTTAAGGGTCAGAAACTATCTAATGTTTCAAGAGAGAAAAGAAAACCTGTTCTTTTCATCTGCTTGCTTTTGTACACATAACAACTAGAAGACAGTTTCTCTGCAGCTCTGCAGTTTGAACAGGACTGCGGGCAAGCCATCTTACTCCCCCTGAGAAGATCCCGCACTACAACATCCCTCTCATTGTTTAAAAGGCTGTCCTTGTAGCAAGGGACATGGACTTGAAAACACAAACTACAACAGAAGATTTCAAAAAGAGGACAATGAAGCCCAGACACAAACTTCTCCCCACTCCACTGTGTCCATAAAGGACAGACAAACACACACACACACACACACACAGGTTTTCCCTGTAATTTCCGCTTCATGAAACCAGATCCGGAGAGAAGAATATAATAGAAGCACCCAGCATGGGACCAAGAAATTGCAAAAATCCCCTTTGCCTATGAACATATGGACAACTGTGATAATTAGAACGATAGCTGCTAGATTGTTTGCAATTTCACTGAACAATCCCCATTATCTAGAAATAGAATTTAAAATCCGAATGCAACACTGAGCGGTAGTTTTAATAGTTTATTTTTAATGAACTGTATGGATTAAAAGTGTTGCTAAACTGTATCATGTGAAATTGCTCGTGGGCATGTTTTACCATTGATGGCTTAAAAAAAGTGCTGCGTGGACAATCACGCAGTAGCAGGGAATGAGAACAGGAATAGATATGCCAACAGTTTTCTACTATCTCTATAATCTGCAATTTTCCCCATGTTCCATACTCACCATCATGCTACATGTTGGTAGTAAAGCTGATTGATTTCTCTGTCTTTTTACACCCCCCCTTTTTCAGAATTGTTTGCATTTCTTTTTAGTCACATAACACAACTACAGGTCTAATGTATGCAACTCCCTGTCAGGAGGTCTAATTGCTTCAAATTGGAAAAGATTATTCTCCACATTTATTAAAAAATAAAGACTACTTATAACATTATTTCATTTTGCCAGGAAGTGAAGAACACATTAGTTCATAAGGAACAGCAAGGCTGCTCCTATTTTTATGGCATCAATTTTTAAAAACTCATCATGGTAAACAATTAAACAGAGAAGCAAATCCCACGTTTAGGGGAGAGATTCAAATCCCTAAATGGATTTTCAAAGGTCATTTCAGGCTTAAAAGATGCTTGACAGTGTCTCTTTAAATCACGTTCATTTCAAAGGCTTATCCAGCAAGAAGCAGGCAGTGCACTGCAGCACCATTCTTTGAACTGTGGGGGTCCCCAGAGAAAAATTAATATTACAACTTTAATTCGTATTTATAGCAAGATTTATGTTGTGGTATTATGTTGCTGTTTTCTTTTTTAATTTAGGAAAGGATTTTTAAAAAAAAGAATAAAAAACAGGGCACTTGTTTTGCTTCAATTTAGCTTTCACCTAAACCCCATGGTGAAAAAGAAAATAATCTGAATTACTAGAAATCTTTTTTTTTTTTTTAAATCATCCAGTTAAAAAAACCTTTATCTTTCAAATGCAAGTTGCTCAAAAGATGCATACAGCTTTTCCACCGCATACATAAGGGGTGGGTGGCAGATAAGACACTGGCAGCTGAAAGTTTCAGGTTTCAGCACAGCCCTTCTTGGTTTTCTGCTCTTTGGATCCACACAGTTCCCTGTCTGACCCCATCAGTGTGCAGAGGGCACAAATAAAGACAATTTAACCCTACCTTCTTCTCAATGCGGGCCAACTGCTCCTTATAGAAGGCCTCTTGTCGCTTCAATTCTGCCTCCCTGCCTTGCAGCTCCACAGCCTGGCAAGAACAAAGAAATAGCATCAGTAGAACAAGAAATTAAAAATAAGCAATGTGAGTGCAAGGAAAGCACATGGGATACAAACTGGAAGGACATAAAAATAATTAAAAAAAAAAAAAATCACTGCTCAGGACTGGTGCAAGGGATCCCTCTCAGTGGAACTACAAACCTTGAGTACTTGAAGCTCGTTTTGGGTTATCCCCAGAAGTTTGAAATGCCCTCATTAATATCACACTCGAACTCATAACCTTGATTTTACTGCTTCTTATTAATTGGAAACATACGATCATAACAAGGCAACACCTTCCTATTGCCTTTTTTAGGACTCCATCTTATCCATGTCTTTGTTTTTCCACGAATCATGACAGTCATTACTCCAATATTCTTCACCTTACCTTAAAAATAAACTCAAATCCTCCACTTGATGAACTCTTGCCTCTCAGAGTGTCAGAAAGCTTCTACAGATTTAATACTTCCCCACAGCAGACATATATAGGACTACCCTAGTAATTAAGTACTCCCTCCACACCCCACTCTGTGCATTCCCCATCAGCATCCTCAGAGTTCCTCTGGCTGGGTGCTGCAGACTTGGAGGGGAGATGGGTGTCAGAATTTCTCTTCCATCTTCCAAAACGGCAAACCTGGTTTATAAGCTCTTGCTTCAGAATAACCTGGTCACAATTAAATGGTGCTCAATTAAAAGTCTATGTGGGTACAGCAACAACTGTAGCCCTCTGGCTCTTTACAGCCAGCACCACTTCACTGCATTCCCCCCCCAAAACTGAACTAGCATTAAGGAAATAGGGCATTGATGGAACTGAATAAAACTTTTAAAGTTTAAAAATAACAAGCAGCAATAGCAAGAGAAATGGCACTTGTTCTTCACCCCCCATCACACCCCAAAGTCTCTGGGGCCACATAAGTCATCAGCAAGCAGAAGACCTTTCAAAAACAGAATGAATAGCCTGTTTAACATGGACACAAACCCTGCCAATCCATAACATCCCAGCAGCATTGCTATTAACTTCTAATGATGATGATATAACTACAGAAAATGCTGGTCCAATATGATTAAGCAGCTGGGACAGAAACATCCCTGTGGGCTCAGACCTGTCATTTTATGGCCAAAAGCCATTGCTAACAAGAAAAATTACATCTGAAAGCAAGTTACTGTGCATGTCCTTCTTTCTGCTCCCCTGCTGATGGAAATACAGGGGTATAATAGGGTTTAGAAGAGATTTTAATCTAGGCAGTGAGGGTGGTTGATAGGTAAGCAAGAAAAGGAGTACATGAAATAGGGAGGATTGTAGTGTTGTGGTGGTGGTGTGTGTTTCTTCGTTTGTCTTTAAAGAAAAATAAATATTTTGGGTGCCATGTTTGCCATCCCAGACCAGGGTAACACACAAGCAGTACAGATTCACATCTATTTCCTCTTGCTCTCAAAGACACTTGATTAAAAGCAAAATCTCTAGCTTTGCTTTAACCAGAGCTGCTACATAACTTCTCACCTACAAACCAGCTGGAATAGGATGGGGAGAGAGATAAGAATGAGGCGCCCCACACACATAGCCTGACAGAAGAGATATGACAGCAACAATAGGGGCAGTGAGTGCCAAAATCATGACCATTTTCTGGTTAGAGAATCATAGCTGTCCCTCTCAACCAATACCCATCTTCTCCACAGAAAAAGACTAAGCAACTTCAAATAAAATGAAACAGATGTAAGAAGGTGGGGAGGTCTGGTGAGTGACCAAAGGACCCTGATTCTCCTGTGGATTTTCTGCATAACACCCATAAAATCAGATTACTAAGCCAGTGACTTCTGTTTCCTTAAGGAAAAGAAAAAAGAATAAGACAGTACTGACCCCTCTTCACGATTCAGATGTAAGGTGCTTTTCATGTGAAGGAAGGAAGAAAGAAAGAGTCAAATGATGAATTCTTAAAAACTCAAGAAAGCTTCCTTTTAATCTAAATAACTTCATCACGTGGTAGTGCTAGTCACCTTGGGATAGCAGACTATTCTGGAAGCTCAAAATTGATATTGTAACAGTACAGGTGGGCAAAAAGCTTCATTCTATTTCTGGCAAGACATGGATCATGTACCCCCCATGCTCACTCATGTTTTCAACCCGTGAGCTTGCCTGACCTTGTTCACCAAGAAATTCAGGACATTTATCCATATGACAGCTCTGGAAGGGAACACCAACCAAATACCTAATCTTGTGAGTAGGGTGCTGATCTACATGATGATGACCCACAGACTCTCAAGCAGATCTGACTGGAGCTGGGATGCCCACAGTGAATAATTTCTCCACACCAACACACGCTGCAGCAGACAGACATTCTGTTGGTCACTTCCCTTGGGTCTTGCAAAATCCATGTCAAAGAACCAAATCCAGATCTCCCAGCTGCAGACTCCAATGTTAGAATTCTGCCCATTCCTCCCCCTAAGTGATTTCTCCCATATTATCCCCCATTATGTTCCACTTATCGCCCATAGTGTGTGATGAACCAGAGGTTGCAGAGAAAACTTATACTTGCAACACAAACATATTTTCAATGCCTTGCTTGTTTTCAAGAGCTGCTGATGTTTCAGTGCATTGAAGTATACTGAGCAATATTCCATTTGTGACAGATCTGCTTCAAAGTTGCTTTTTGTTTCCCTCTAGCCCCAGCTGTTATTACTAGAAACTTTAGTACACTTTATGATGGCGTTTGAAGTATGAACGGTACAGTCAGAGCATGTGTCATTTGAAATATTCACTGTTCCAAACTGGGTTAGGCAACCAGGGACATTTTGAATGAATATAGGATATTTATTAAGAGTTCCCCTAGTCCTGCTGCTTATTCCCTACCTGAAGTCAGAAGCCTGTGATGTCCCAGACCGAACTGGCTGCTATGGAGATGATTACAATTCCACAAGGGATTGAGATTGCAGGTGCCAAACAAAGCATCAGATATGCTTTTCACAAAAAGGCCTTTAGAACTAAAGAAGGAAGGGGAAGGGAAGGCATACATGATAACACACTGGTTTGAAAAGCAGATATCAGAAAGCTGCATTTCAACTTCCACACTGCAGAAACTCCATTGGAGTTTGAACATATTTTGCAAGAGCTGACCAAAGCCCAGAGACAACATCTAAGGTGTGCAGAACACAGTAGAGTGTGATGACCAAGAAATATGAACACAGAAACAAAACAGAGAAGGGAAAGAAGAACACTCTCAGCTATAAAACACAGGAATGCACCCAAAACTTAGGAAAGTACCTAGGGACATATTTGCAATTGGCCATTGTTCTCTGTATAAAAGCAAGGTATAAGATATATTCAAGAAATGCTCAAAAATCCTCAGTGTTGGTGTCAAAGTTACAAGCACTCTTGCAAAGCATTCTTAGAAAAGGACAGTGAAGGCATACTGCTAACATGCTACTACAACTTCCATGGGCATGGATCCATGGACTGCTTGGGGGCTCTTTCCGATTCTTCCTCTGCTTTATCTTTTACACTTTTTCCACAGCCCAAAGTTATGCAGGTTATTTCAGTGCTGCTTTGAACGGAGACAAAGAGCCAGGGCAGAGTCACATGCAATTCTCTGCCTCCTTCTCTCCCTTTATCAAGTAACTCGTTCAGAAATAAACTGTGCAAGCACATTTCTAAAGCTATGCATTACATACTGGCTCAACTGAAGAATTCAAGCACTGGCCTGCTCGCTGACAAACAGGCCAAAAGAAATATTTTACAAGTCTCCTAATTGAGGTAATGAAATAATATTGGTTCATTCTCTATGAACAAAGCCAGACACTCTTAGCCTTGTCCTGAACTGACACCACCATGCCACAAATCAGACTATGCAACTGATCTTCTAGAGCTGAGCTTCTCTGTAGCTACAGCCATTCCCAGATTAGCTTTGGCTTTGCCCTCCACAAAATATCACCAGATTTTTATTACTTTTAATCACAGTCCCGCCTCATCACCTTGTTAAACGCGAAAACTAGAAAGGAAATCTGTTGGAAAAAAGGGCTTCTTGGTAGGGTCAGGTGACAGTAGGGAATGTGGCACCCAGGAATAAAGTGCAGCAATAGCACAGCCCACAGCTGACTGCTACCAGCAGGCTGTCTCTCTCCACAACACTGCTGGGATTCTGGGATTTGAGGACAGGGTATGGAGGAGACTCTACTGGAGGACAAAAAAAACCTCCAACCCTCTCTCTGAAAAGGGCAACTCAAGCAAGAAGGAAAGATCCAAACCTCAACCTATAAAGAACTTCCTCAAAGGCAAGTCACAGAATTTGGCGAGATTACTGCAAAAATATTTATCTTCTTGGCAAAATGCTTCCACCGCTCACAGACGAGCTAGTGAGAGGACGCCTAGATAGTCAGTCAGAAGCAGAGAAATAAGCTACAAGGATAAAGGAAAGGCCCTTAAATCTATCAAATGCCTAGCTTCTACATCATCCTGTTTTTGCTGAGAGGAGTTATCAGCTTCCCCCAAAGGTACCCAGTAACATCCCTGCAGCAGCATAGCAGAGATGTTTTGGCTGGGTACCTCACCTTGCCCCACTTCACAACTGCAGCTTCTAATTACCTCATGCTTTCCCAAGTCTTTTCCAGTCCTGGTAGCAGCCCAGGTGGCAAGGGAAAAACACAAATGCTATTAAAGATCTCAAGATGAGAAGAAGGAACTTACAGCAATTCACTGAAGAACGGAGCTAACTCCAAAATTAGCTAGCTGGCAAGCTCCTGACCAAGCCTAAAGGGAATGGCAGGGCTGAAAGGGCAACACTGAAATAGTAAGAGGCAGTTTGTGTGCTTTGTGCTTGAGACTAAAGCAGAACTTTACAGTGAGGCTTGTAGCAGGCAAGTAACCATAGAGGAGCCTTGACTCAAACTCCACTGGCACCAGCAGAAATTCACCATTACTGTGGAGCTGTCTGCAGTTGTTACTCCAGACACACGAGGCCTACAAAATCACTGGCTTTTTGTCCTACCTCTCATTCTGTTGAAGGCAGGTGACTGGGTTTTGCTTCAGAAACCAGATGCAAACCAGTGCCTTAAAAAGCAGTACTGGTGTAACCCTCATTTCCTCCTGTTTCTGCTGCTCCCTTAGCCAACAACACACATCACCAGATCAAGTTTGGTTTCAGCAGCTGTAAGCTACACAAAAGGAGCCAGCGAAAATCTTTATGGAGGAAATAATATGCAATTTTCTAGCTGAACACCTTTTAAAATGTAATGACAGAAAATAAAATCCTGCATCTGTGCTCAGCAATAACAATCTGTACGCGCGCAGTAACAACATGACACTTGGAATAAGCAAGATCCAGACAAAAAAAGAGAGCTTACCCAGGCGTCCAAATCCGCAGGCTTGGAATAAAGAGAGCGCAAAAGAGAAAGGAAGGGAAAGAGAAGAAAAAGAGAAATCAGTGATTTATGGAGGCTGCCTGCTGCTGTGCAATATAGCTTTTAGGATGACAAGCTTAGAAAAGTTCCTTAAAAATGACAAGCATCTTGTGCAATGCAGTGCTGTCCCCTGTGGAGAGCTGTGCTGTTAAAACAAAACAAAAGCACATGCACCCCCAAAACCACAGCAAAGTCCCCACAGTCCACTGCAGGATCCCCATGTAGGGTGGGAGCTAAGCAAAGGCAGCTGGAAAATAGCCAGTTCCAAGGAGCCATACAAGGTGCTGCACAGAAACGTCGATATCCACAACATGTAACATGGCAATGCTCAGCAGACTCAAAAGGAGGTTGTCACCAACTGTGCTGCTTCCAATTACGTGCAAGAAACAAGTATCCTTTTGCAAGTGCATTTTTAAATGCACAAGCTGACCTACATAGCAAGTCATCTTCTTCCATGGACAATTTTCCTAACGGAAAGCCAGTTGCCTGATTAGATTTCCAATCAAATCCCCCTTCACAGACAACTGAACACATCTTTAGTGCACAGTCCAAACCTCTGTCAAATCCAAGCTGCCTCCAACTGCTCCTTCTTTGTCCACAAGCCTACTTAAGTGTAGAAACAAGCAGAAAAAGCTGGCTGCAGTATGGCCTCTTCTTCACTTATTACTACTTTTTAGTTTCACAGTATCCCAGCAGCAGCAAAGCAAATACAAGATGATAAACATTTCATGCCCATAACCACCTCCTTCTGAAGCCAAGGCATTTATGAGGAAGGTACAGCTCTCATTTGCTGTGAAGGTCTGCAAGCCTTCCTTGCCTCTCAGGACTGCCTTCAATCAGAGCCCATTTGCTAAGCAGGAACTTCAGAAAGTCTGGCCTTTTTTATGATGATTATTTATTTGAGGGGAGTTGACAGGGCACGAGGAACTTTCCTCTTGGTCATAGTTCAGTGCCAGAGGGAACAGATGGTGGAGGGTAATATGTTTATGGGATCTGCCATCATTTTAATGGCACAGAGCAACTACTTCAGGAAGCTGAGGGGTGATGTGTCATCAGCTAAGGGTGTCATCCATCCTCGTCCTTTGTAACAGCTCAGAGCGCTGGAACTCAACACCTACAGTTCAGCTGGGGGAAGCCAATTCCCCCCTTTCTGCAGGTTTGATATAGCAGCATCAAGTCCATGGCCAAACAAACCAGTACACAACAGGTGTTCCCTGGTAATCACTGAACAATCTTAACAAAAGCCTGATTTGAATAATATTTTTCTTCCTGATGATTTTTACAGCCAGGACAGATGTACTTAGTTTTGATTTTACATCTTAGCAATTGCAAGGCTGTCCATCCTCAGCAGATGGACAGGAGGAACACAGCACTCTTTATGGTGCCTGTTATTATTTCAGCAGGTAGGTCATGCACACCATTAACTCTTTAGTGGATGTACATCTGTCATCCCTGGGTGCCCAAGCCACGAACTGACATTCCTGGTGGACAAACAACTGCATGACAAAATGAATCCAAGGTACTAAGTGATACTGGATACTCGCTGAGAAGGGAGCAAGGAGAAGGAACCAGGGCTCCCATAAGATACAATGCACAGCAGTAGAACTGGAGTTTTAGAGAAATATAACTGTGTTACTAACCACAGGGTATCTCTTCTGCAGGTACTGCCAAAGGTTTTAATTTTGTCAACTTTCAGGAGGAGGGAAAATTATTACTCCAAGAATAGACAGATGCACTCCACTGAATGGAAATAAGAAAATTAAAACATGTAGATGCAGTAGGACACATTGCTGCGCTGGGAAAAAAATAACTACATTTGGAGAGAAGCACAGACTAAATAAAATACAGCAATAAAATAATACAAAAATGAAAACTCTAGAGGGCTGCTGATTTAAGTTTTGCTACCTTCTAAGCATGTGCCAAGATCTCTTTGCAGACCTCAATCACCAGCTTTGACTGACAAAAAAAGACACAGTTTGTCCACTAATATTTTTGAAGTTTAAGCAATCTGTTTCAGAAATGAGCAATATCTGGTTTCCTCGCTTCCTGACCAAGTGAGCTTCACTTCTACCTCCCACATGGCAGCTTGTGAGTTTTACAAGGGACACAAGTCATCTTTTAGCACCCTTGGTCAATATATTTGAACTCTTCTGCTGAAAGAGGTTCCTTGCTCTTCCAGGTAACTCACTGGGTAGCACAGGAAGATGAATAAATACAGGACTTAATCACGTGAGGTCAAAATCAAATCAATACTCCTCTTAACTGTATCAGAGGCAAAAGGCTACTGAAAGAAGATCTCAGCCCAAACCAGAAGCCCTTGCCCTAGTTATTCATACAGGGGGGGAAAGATGACAGAGTCTACCTAGAGAAGACTGTGGCTGAAAATGGGAACTACGCAAGTAAAGCATCTGTGCTTCTAAAAATATCACATTTGAGCATTGATTATTCAAGCAGGGGATGTTCCACAGTCAATAACTCTGTCATATAACTCATTTCATTGCAGCAGGACCGATGACTCAGGAATCCAGACTACCAGCTTGGTGGAGATCTTCTACTTAAGATCTCAAAACAGAGTATTTTTAGGGCCACTGCCAACTTTGGGAGTGGAAGATGGAGTGGGAGATGCAAGAAATGAGAGGCAGCAGGTGCCCAAAACCCAAGACAGCTGCTGGCAACAACTTTAGCACTCATGTCAGTATCTGAAGAGCTCTGCAGCACATATTCTAACATCTTGATGACCAGACTTCATCACTGAATGAGCAAAGAGTCATTTCTCCTTAAAGTAATAATCCACCACTAAACTTTTCCACAATGATAGGAATTAAAGCATTTAAGGAATGTATCTAGACCTTCAGTATCCACTCCAGACCCTTAAACTCTTCCAGTTTAGTGAAAAAGTGAAGCAGTGTCAATATTAAATGTAATGAGAGTCTGAGATGTAACCAACTGGCAAGGGAGAGGAAACAGGAAGAGACACTGAACAGCAATCAATTTTGAGGAAAGGCTGTGATGAAATTGCTCAACTCTAATGTATACAGAGCATACACAATTCTATAAACATGAAGATGGGAAGCAGCCGAAAAACCCTTTGCCCTTTTATGATTCAGGGACAACTGCACTCCTAATACTTATGGCACTGCTACAAATAGGTTTGCAATGCCGACAGTTGATGGTTTTCATTTAAAACAAAATAAAGAGAAAGCTATTTTATAAAATCCAAAGTAAACCATCTGCTTTCATTGCTTGCTTTAATACTTCAGCCCATTTCCACATTCTCCTTTTCCCATCACCACTTCTATACATGCATACATGCAGTTTTCATTTTGTATGCTGCTAACAGACAAGGCATTCAATGTCTACAGAACTCTTGCAGAGCACAGCCTCTCTAGAGATGTACGCTCAAGATGCTTATTTCTGATAGCAGGTGAGTCAACAACTCCCTCTAAATTTTTACCTCCTTGCTTAAATTCCTACTCTGCCTGTTAGACTTCAGAATCTCCAAGTCTCTGATCAATTTAGCACCAAAAAAAACAAAAAAGAAAAGAAAAAAGCACAACCCTCAAGTGAGGGCATCATGAAATTCTGTATTAATTATGACTTTCTATCCCAGAACATATTTCAGACCCTACTGAGTCAATGAGGTATTTCTCATAAAGCTAGAAACAAAGGCCACTCAACTCTTCTTGGATTATTTCTAGCTCATAATCATTAATACAGACTCCCATTACGTTAGCCTAAGGGTGGCATATGGCTTTCTAGAGATAGGACAGACGGGGGAAAATAACAGTTATGCATGCCTACATCCCAGTCCCATTGCTCTGCATGCATATGGGGATGGAGCTTGCTCTTGCCAGCTTCTTAAATACCAAATATATCAGCTTCCGAGTCAAATAGAGTATTTCAAACACAACCACTGTTTTGAAAAAAAAAAAAAAAAAACAAGATGACATGGATAATCAATCCACGTGGCTCCAAGCACTAAAAATGATGAACCCTGTAAGTTTGGAAGGAATTCCCTTCCCACTTTTGCTCCCAGATACTACATGCAATTTATACCTGCCTCTGACCCAAACAGATATTTATAGGCACCAGCCAATGGATACAGGTTAGTATAGTATCACAGGGTAGTATAGTATTACCAATGAATGCAGGTTAGTATAGAATACAAATTTTCTGCCAATGAGATTAGAAATCTATTTTTTTTAATTTAAAAAATATCTCAAATATTATATAGTTTAAGAGAAGTGCAGTTGACTTTGGGTCTGCTTTTTAATACAGGTAAAGACTATCTTAATCACACACTTGAGTAAGAAAATTCTTGAAAGCCTTCAGCCCTCATGCATCCTCTGTGTGTCTCTATGAATACCTCTGCAGCTGGAGAGTCAGGTGCACTTTCAAACATCACTTTTTATTTTTTTACTCCCTTTGACAATGCTTTATATTATCCCATTCTCTCTGTTCTTTCATCCCAGACATACACAAAACTCCACAGAGCCTTACAGGGTTCTGGGGGTAGAATCCAAGCTACCAGTTGGCCAAGATGTATGTGGGAAAGACATACAGGAATCAACATTTAGTATAAACCACGTGGATTCCAAAGCCATACTGAAAAGACCACAAAAAGCAGAAGGGACTCAAAATAAATGGTCTGTGCTAGCACACATAGACAATCACGCTTGCAGTAAGGTATTACCTATGGAGTAAAAACACATGGAAACAATAATCTGAGACTACCCAAGAAATTAAAAACATAGAAATGAAGAACTTGACTACTACCTCCCTCGTTTCTGTGATCACTTAAGACACACAGGCAGTCAACACTAAATTTCCCTAAAACCAATTCTGAAAACGTAGCTCAGTCTTTGCCTGCAGCATCCCCTATGTCCTAGGCCACAGTCAGGATTATGAAAAGGCTGCCAATTAAGTTGTGGTTTTGAGCTACAGACAGAATGTCCACCAGAGACTCGGATTCTTGCTTCCAAAGCACTTGCAAACCACTGTGTGTTTTAGGGAGAGAACATACTGGCTCTCAAATACGTGCACGTCTCAGCTCCCTTCAAGGCCGTGATCAGAGGAAACGCTGCAAGGTTGCATCTTTTAATGAAGTCCGAGCATATCATAATGAAATCATCTGCAAAAAGAGGAGTGTAGATGCAGCAACAACAAGGATTGCAGGCTATTGTAAAACCGCATTCTTCATTTTTACATTGCAATCTCCAGGGAATGATCGTATCAAGAGCAACTTGCAAATCTATGTCACTGCCAGCAAAATGTTGATTTCCATTTGATAGGACAATTTGCAAAGAGCAGTTTTTATATTGTGCAAATGCTTAACAGTTGTAGGAATTACAAGTATTCAAAGCTGATTGAATGACCATTTACTGGGCAATGCAACACACCCTTGCTCAAGGCAGATGGTCTGTTAAAAATCAGGGGTGGGCGAAGATCATTCTTTCTATGAAGAAGCAGTACCTGAAGATCATTCTTTCTATGAAGGAGCAGCACCTGCTAGTTTTATCAACAAGGAACACAAACCAGGTGTTGCTGCTGTCGAGAAGAGGAAGGCATAGACTGGGTGCAGCAGGAAGAGTCAAGCAGTTTGGGGAACTTTTCTTAGGAAAAGAGAACCACATTTTGCTCTCAGGGAAGCTTCTGAAGCTCAAAAAATGATGCCACATGCTAAGGAACCAGCGAAGTATTTACTGCTGGACTTTTTAATCAAAAGCAAGAAGCTTGAAATTTAGCTTTAAAATAGTGTGTGCTCTAAATATAGCTCTCTCAGGTCATCTGACTGCTAAGACTCATGCCTCATGAGTTTGCAAATTGAAAGAGTCAATCCAGCACAGAGTATCACAGAACCCTAAAGACAGATTGCTATATTTATTGTAGTAGATACTATTTACAAACATATCTCCACTCTGTTTGCTCTGTAATTATAGTTGGAGCATGTACAATCATTTACTTTCTGTTGACTCCTTTGGTATGCGACACCTCCAAAGTCAATCAAAGTCATTTTAAGAACCTGTTGATTGATTTATTGATCAAATAAGTTGACCAGCGCAATAGACTGGAAATAACCAGACAGGCAAGTGATCTGATAAATATTCCTGGAGACTAGTTATTATAGGCACTGAAAGTCAGCAGAAAAGAAACCCTTGAAGGCAGGTCCAGGCTTTTTTTAGAATCTATATTAACAGTTGGCCCTAAAGGTTCATTCCTTATGCAGACCTGCTGGGTCAAGTGCACTCCCCTACCAAATGTTTGAGATAACTCTGTAAAATCCAGTGTTAGCTATCAAATTCAGCAGAAGCAATTGGCTGAAGTTCAGCTCCTATTACCAGAAACAACATGACAAGAACGGGAGAGTGCGGGGTGTTATACATGGTTTGAGTCAGGAAGCGAATACTTCTACCTGACCAAGGGCATGGGATGGAAGAAACCCATGTGGAGGATCACCATCCACAGGCAGCTTCCAGTGCTTGGGGGCTGTTTTCTGGCACTCCTGTGGTGAGACTTCAGCAAAGCTTTCACCAAGCTCTGACTGCAAGAAGCACTGAAAACCATAAACTCATCTATCAAGTATTCACTGAGATGGCCTATTTTTTTTCCCTGTGGATTTAATTGAGATTTAATGAGGTTTACAATGAAACATGTTGGCAGCATATCATAAAACTAAGCTGAACACAACTTGTACTCCTTTTACACTGTCCATTCAGTTGCCTGAAGAAATGTCATCCAATTCAAGCAAGTGGCAAATTAGGCTTCAACTCTGTTGCACAGGTGTGGTTTCCTAAGAGGCAGAGGAAAGGTGCACTAACAAATCAGGAGGCAAAAGAAAAGCTTGTATTACTACTATCATTTGTACAATATTTTAGATAATCTTTTGGCATGTGGTTTTGGAAAGTTTACATTTATCCCCAGAACAAAAGAATTACATGTCCATGGCTGTCAATAGCTTATTCCACAAGAATAAAATTATAGCAGGAAAAACACAAGCTCAGGTTCAGACAAAATAAATTAGCCAGATCAAATTCCCAATCTCTCATAACCTCTCAACATTTCTGACAGTAAATGCCACACTTAGCAAAACAACCTTTAAAATAAACACCTTTAAATGCTATTTATCTCATAACATTATCCTTGCTGCCTGTCATATATTATATATTACATCCATATAAAAATCAAAAGAAAAATCCACTCAAAGAAACCAACACTCCAGTGCTCCCTTTTCCATGTAACATTGGTTATACATCCACAGAGATCTTAAAACACTTTAGAGGATGAAGCTCTCCTTCTCATTAGTACCACCATCACGTTGTTCTGATCTGTGGTCATATAACCTTTTGCACCTTTTCACTCTATTGAATCAATCTCCCCTGGCAACTTCTGGTGTGGCACTCAGCTCCCCCTGCCTCCGGCTCTTCTTCCCTCACTAACTCTGTGTTCAGAACTGTGAAGCACAAAATTAGACGTTTCAAATTAAGCAAGGAGAGAGAATGAGAGAACGTTATTAAATCAACATTAGCATCAGAGTGTCTTTAAAAGAGAAACTCAATTGCAAAATATTACTTGTCTCTGTAAAGCTCTTTACATTGACAGAAATGAGACAGGCAGCTGCTGGGATCATGTTCCTCCGTCCCCACCTTCCTCCTCACACCGGTCACAGTGCCCGAGCATTAAGCACAGGATCTTTTTCAGATCACAACCCCCAGGGAAGTAAAGCCTACCCTGAACTCCCAAGCACTGGAATTGGCCAAGTAAAAAGGACAAGGTGTACTAATACAACGTTGGGGAAGACACACATACACAGAGACATCAAATAGGACACTAACACACCAAAGCCGACTCCCTTCTCCTCCCAAGCTTTCCACAACACTGGCTGTTCTCTCAACTCACATTACAAGTTACAGTCAGTTCTTTCTTACAAGGCAAAGAGCCACTGCAAGCTTTCGTTTCCGTTCTCAGTCTCCAAAAATCAGAATTACTGACATGATGGTGATGACCAGCATATTCTGTTCCAAAACACCTTAACTTCCAGAACGCAAACCTCCACTAACTGGCCTGATGTCCTTAAATACCTTTCCAACATAAAACATAGGAGTATCATATCATTCCCCCTCACTGGATAATTAGATGTGTTGTTAAAGACAGAAATCACCTCTGAGCCTGCACAGTCTTTAAACATGACTGTCCCTTGGCATTTCTTGAATAAGGGTTGACATCTGCACCTTGTGCCAACAGCAGGAGCACACACCTTACACCATTGTATAGCAGGCTCCAGACTTGTCTGTCAGGTGCCACCTAAACCAGGGAGTGTCTCAGCAGTATCCTGTAGGGAGGGTTTGCAGGGTGTGCTCCTACAGAGTCCTACAGAAACAAATCCTACTAAAACAGCTTAAGTACAAAAATATATATTTCAAAAATACTTCCATTAATTAAAATTAACATTTAGAGTACACATTTAGCTGGAGAATATTACCCTAAGGAAAAGTGACATGAAACTAAAAGCTCAATTCCTGATGACAAAAAGTTTTCAAAGCATTTTTTGGGGAAACAGACACTACCCAAACATAAATGGAGGCTGAAGCTTTTGATCTCTCTAGTTCTACCATGCAATGGAAACTTATGTATCAGCCAGACACTATTGAAAAACTTTGCATTTTGCAGGCAGGTTTCTAAGTGCAGACTCTCCATATCAGTAAATGGTACTCTGGGAAGCCAGGGGTGCTGGCAGTTCTAATACCTCTTCAGAGCTGTCACAAAAGTGATCAGTTCCCCATGTGACAACCATGCTTAAATGCCATCAACAGGACAAAGTAGTTTTTACACCAAAATTAAGACAAAGTGCATCAGGGAAACAGGAGAAGGAAGATAAAAATAACACCAACAAGAATTAGCAACAAAAAGATAACTTGGTTGTTAAAGCACTGTCTATTCAACACCTGTTTCATAAAATGAAATGCTTCATTTTCACCTCAAAGGGCAACAGTAGCAATACAAGACTGCTTGGAGCCTTCCA
Organism: Lophotriccus pileatus; assembly: GCA_035583135.1. Classification (NCBI taxonomy): domain Eukaryota; kingdom Metazoa; phylum Chordata; class Aves; order Passeriformes; family Tyrannidae; genus Lophotriccus; species Lophotriccus pileatus. The sequence goes on from JAWWES010000024.1 coordinate 11,041,632, forward strand.
AAATGAAAGGGTCAGATGAAAAAAAGCAATTTACCATTCAATTATAAAAGCTGAAAAAGGGGGAATGAAGCACTGAACTTGCTGTCCCAGGGTTCCTCTCACTGCCTACCCAGAATGGTAAAACGTCTTTACCAAAACATACCTAAGTGCCTGCTAGATGCCTTCCTTCCAGGAAAAGACAACACTAAGCAAAAACTGAAAACATTTTCTTTTTTCCTATTCTCTGCTGCATCTAATTTTCCTCGAGCCTTTCTCTGGTAGTCTGACAGAGAACTACAAGTGGCTTCCCGTTGCCTTCAAGTCACATCCCTTGCTTTTGTAGGGGTTATCACATAGCACCTTTAATTTAGTAGGATAGTAACTATAGTAATCAAAGTAATTAGTTTGCATTCACATGCCCAACACTTTCAGCTCTTTAATGCCTCCACTCTGAAAAATTTTCAGGAAACAATCAACCTGTACAAACCACACAAAGCATAGAACTACAAGAACAACCAGGGGAGACAGTTTCTGTGCAACTTCCATCATCTAATTCTGTTTTTTACAAATCATAAGTCAGTTTGATAGCTTAGAATATACCAACCCCACAAGCAAACAATGAAATACATAGGTATTTAAAGTCACTTATAACTGAAAACTGAGAAAAGCTTTCAGAGAAAGACAAATATTTAAAAATGCAAAAAAGGATAAAGAACTAAACTACCAGAGGGTTCTGAGGGGTTTTATTTTTGTTTGCTAAAAATGCACCACGCCATTCACCTTCAGCAATCTCACTGAATATCAGTGCATCATGACAACACTTTTTGAGATAACTACTATTCCAAGAAAACTGAAGCACAGGCAAGATGCAATAATTTGTCCTGATTCATGCAGAAAATACTAGACAGGATCAGGGCTGATAAAAGACCCAAACCACAGAAGAAACCAAGATTTTCATCATCCATGTATTTGAGCAGATTACTGAAAGGAAAACAGTCACAGTGTACTGATGCTTGCCTGTTAATATCCTTCCAAGAGGGCACAATCAGAAAATTATCTCAAAAGATCTAAGTATAATGGAATGAATGGTTACACACATTTGAGATGAAGGAAAAGAGCTGGAGCAGCAAAAAAAGCAATCCCTATTTCATTCTGAAGTCTCTAAGGGACTCAGGAAGCAGCAGTGAATGGTGGAAAGCCATCCACCAAATCCAGGTAACTTATATTGCTTGCAGTGATTAACTCACCCCAGGTGTCAGCCTGCCACCTACTACTGTCAGAGTGGAAAATCCACTGTAAGCACTGAGAGGATTCTGAAGAAAGGAACAGAAACACTGGAAAAGAAAAGGCAAGAAAGACACAAAACAAAGCAAAGAGTCACAGCAACCTTTCCTTTCAGTAGTAACTACTGGTTGCAGCATTTATCCCACTTCTGAGACACCAGTAAAATGGACCTGTCTCATCAGCACCCACTTTCAAGCAGCAAATCCGAAATTAATATTCACGGGCTCCGTGACTGACATAATTGCAATTTAAAAAGGGCAATTAATCATCAGCCACGCTGGCGGCTGACTTGCCAGGCTGGGATCCTTCCTCTCCACACCTGCCAACAAACTCACAGGAGGCAAAAGCAGCACATGCACACAGAGACAGGAAGGGTTGGTCTCTCTCTGACCCCCAGCCCCAGACTTTACAGTATATGCTACGGGTTTTGGTACTGTTTTTATTCCCACACGTGGCCCATCAGGGTGATGGACCCACCCCTTCCTGCAGCAGCTCCCTATGATGCCCAATCTCCCTTGACGTGTGGATAAGGAATGCTCTCTCCATGTTGCATCTCACTCATGTCAGCCAAGAGAACTCAGGCAATGGAACTCCATCACCTCCACCATGAAGCTCTTCTCACCTCCCATTTTTCTTTGTATATTTGCATGAACTAATTCTTTAATTTTTTTAAAAGAGTGACATCTCGTCCCATTCTTACATGGAAAGTGAATTACAAAGGTGAGAGTACAGCTCCAGAGAATCAGCTAACATCGGTAGATGATGGAAACATCACACTTGGCAAGAGGGTTTTATAAGATGAGTCAAAAAACCACTAAGTCAGTGTTTACTTCTGTGCTCCTATGGGAAAGTTTTCAGGCATATTGCAAACAAAACCAAAACCCCAAGCAACTTCTCTGGACGGATATCTGTTCTAGCACTTTTAATTCTTTCTATGTGTGCACCGTCTGCTAGATGTGAAAGGTATTTCAACCAACAGCATTTAGAGAAAATTTGGAAATTTGTCAATGGTGTTCAGGTTCCCAGAAAGAATTAAACTACTGTAGGGTGAATATATAATCCCTTGTAAGAGGTACAGTTCTTTCTGAGAGAAAGAAAGCCATCGGACTTACCACCATCTTATGCTAGTCTACTTATTTGTAAAGTACATAAACCACCATGGTGATAAATACCACAGAAAACAAGTATGAGATTGATGGGGAGACTTACAGCTTAGCAAGTTGTGAGGTCTTCAAGTGATATATTTAAGACTATGTCCTTGGGCCAAAGAAAATACACAAGGTACTTCTAGGCCAAAGGAATCTTGTTCAAACAGGTGCCACTGCTGCCAGCCAAGGGCAGTAGGGACTGAGGATACAAGTTGTAACACAAGCTTTTAGTCCTCCGTTCCTCAGTCCTGCTAGTCAGCAAGCAAAAATTGCCTTCATCATAACAATACAGGAAAAGAATTCAATGCCTCTATGTGAAAAAGTGCAATTTCAATCCTAAGAATTCAGTCAGGATAGAAGCTGGAGCACAATTACATACTGCATGTCTTGGTCAGAGTTCCAAACAAAGGTAGTTGACAGAACCTCTCTTCCAAAGAGACACCACTAATAAACAGCCTCATTTCCATCGATTATAAGACAACACACAGATTTTGCCTCCTCATACCATCCTCATTTCTGTGAGGTCCCTCTCAAGATTTGCTCTCTTTTTGACACATGCTCCAGGTGTTCTTCATCCACAAACTTCAGCGCATCATTGCAAGTTAAATGAGGTGTCTGTAACCTACTTCTCTCAGTTTTGTGAAACTAGGGAAGTGCAAAGCCCCCTCAAGCTTTTCCTGCCTTCATTTTGGAAGGTTTCAGAAATCCTTTATAGAACATTCTATTCACAAACAGACCTTTACCTTTCAATGACATAAGTATCATGTTGCCCACATGCCCTCTGTTCTGACCTTGTCCTCTCCTTTAACAAAATCACTCCTTAATAAACAAGTCTGTGGTGTTAAAAAATAGCAGGTATTTCAGTCAAGTATGCATCTTCTCCCCATGCAGGAGTAAATATAACAGAGGTTTAGGGTATTTCCTCATAATGACTGGCGGGATCAATAATTTTTACTGGGCTCTTTTGCAATCCGAGAGGGTGTTTACCAAAAAGTCAGTAACAAAGCATGAAGCAGGAGGAAAAAAAAAAAAGAAATACAAAGAATCTTCCTCATATACAAACAGGGCTCCTGGGCTGCTGCCCAGGATCACTGATGCTTCGTTTTTTGCGTTTCTTCAAAAGGAAAAGAAATACTCGTGCTTTCAGATTTTCCTAACACCTCTATGCTTAATGCCTCCAATCAGCACTTGCTCACATCTTTATCTTCAAGCCCATATTATGAAGTTTTGATAAGCTTTTTCCTTCCCAACGTCTCTCACTCCACACGGATAAAAGCCACTAATAGAAGACAGACCAAAATCCTTGTCTCTTCTATTGCCTACATTGAGCAATCAGCAACTGTCTGAGTATTGTGAGACCCAAAGCACTACCGTGTATTACACACTTATCTCTGCAAAACCACCCTGCACAAGTGACAACTTCCAGGCAGGGGGGAGGGGGAGTTGTGCAGCTTTGCGATAATTAAAGCATAGACAAGTGTCACTGCTGTAGATAATTATGCATTAGCAGTGAAATTACTTAATGGAATGAAATAAACTAAGCCAAATGCTTTGTTTTAAAGCGAATTTCGGGTCTGCAAAAGGTGTCCAACTCACAGCCCAGGGGAACCAGAACGACAGTCCTCATCACTCACAAAAGCCACATAAACCCCACAGCAGCCTGGCAGGCTTTCACTTCCACCCAGGAAAAGGAAAGCAGAGGAGAAGCTAACCAAAACTCCAGCCCTCCTTGGTCATTCAGGCTCTGATCCATCTGATCATCACCCACACAGGACCAGGCAGTCACTAAGTAGAGAGGAACAACTGACTGAGATAATTTCCTAAATAAAGCTACCAGCTCTGACGAAATGGATTAGTTCAACCCACAGGTCTTCCATAGCCCACCCCCACGAGCAGCCATCAGAAAAAAAACTAACCTGTGTCAGCACAGACAACACTCCAACCAACAAGAGAAACAACAGGATAAGTAGGTACATCGTGCACAATGAAACCACCTCCTCCCACCAAGCCCACAAAGTGTTTCCCCATCCTCTCCTCTTGCCTCACCAATTGCTCACCTACACACACTCCCACCACTGCTCTCCTCTACATGGCTTCAACAGCATCTTCCTGCTTGTTAAAACAAGGACTCTCAAGGTCAGTCAGAATTTATAAGGCAGCCATTTCATCTTTTGTGCTTCTCTGGCTACATTCCTTCCTAAAAGATGCTGAACAGTGGAGATTCTGCTGGGTCTGAAACCCCTGCCAACACCAGGGCCAATTAGGAGTTTCAGGATGATGCATATTAAAGTTATTATGGGAGGCAGTTATGCAGCCAGAATAAATCTTAACTGAACCTTTAAGTGGTTTTTATAACTCTTGTTTCTCCTTCTTGAAAACAGATGAAAAGATACAAATCTCCTGCCTAAAAATCTGCAGGAATTCCAGTCAACCACCAACTCCGCTCTCAAGAGAAGATTCTGCCCTCAAAGCAGTGATTCATTTCATCCAAGGCCAGCTAGATCATCTTTATGTTTTAAACTCCAAATTACTCAAATCAGCCAGAAACTTACAATATCAGTGAAGACTGACCTGAAATACTGCCTTTACAAAAGCACTGCAGATACATTTCAAACTTGTGCTGAGAGAAACTCCATTTCTTTTTCAGTACAGGCCCTCTTAGACAAGTCTACATAGTCTGACTGCAGACAAAGTAACACCGATATTACAGTCAATTTTTACAGAGCAGGTTTCATAGGCAGTCTAATTGGAAGGCTGGGGTGTAGGTCAAATCAGTGAATCCCAAAGAGGATCTGAGGAATGGAGGTACTGGCCTCTGTTTTGATAGCAAACATGAGATGTCACTAGGCTATCATCTGCCATCTTCTCCCACCATTTCCAAAACCAAACTTGCTCTCAGAAGTTATCTAACCCTGCCAGAAGCACCACTAGAAACCAACTACAGAGCTGAAGACCAAAGAGAAATCTGAGGTGGCTGAGAACATACCACATAATTTGTGTAGAAACCTGCACTGTCTTCACAACAACCTTGTCCCCTCCTCTGCAGCCTGAACATGCAGCAACACCTCAACTTGCCAGACCCATGCATTAAGCATGAAAACGCCTCCAGAAGCATGGTCAGAAATGAAAGACAGAAAATGATGCAACATACACCTCCAGTTTGTAAATTATGTCAGTACATAGCAGCCTTACAAATCCAAATGATGACAGGACAAGGGCAATGGTTTTAAACTGAAAGATGGCAAGTTTAGATTAGATATTAGGAGGAAATTCATTACCCAGAGGGTGGTGACACACTGGCACAGGTTGCCCAGAGAAGCTGTGGCTGCCCCATCCCTGGAAGTATTCAAATTCAGGTTGGCTGGAGCCCTGAGCAACCCGATCTACTGAATGGCATTCATGGCAGAGGGGTTGAAACCAGATGATCCTTAAGGTCCCTTCCAACCCAAACCATTCTGTGATTCTACCATTTCTACAGAAATCAAAGAACTTCAAATACTTAGGATAAACTAATCCTGAAAAATATTATGGTAACTCCTGGAGAACCTAGAGTCAGAATGAAAACAAATAAACAAAAACTTCGAGACATTTCATTGGTATGCAAGCAATCTGAGGGCTCAGCAGTTCCCGGCCCACCCCTGGAAAGGAGCCTTCTTGGGTGTCCCTTCAGTGCCACCTTCAGGAAACGCTCACTGCTGCTTTTCAAGTGCTCTCGCCACTGCAGGAAGAAAGCATGAACTCAGAGAAGGCACCATCACTGGCATGCAACTGGGATGAACAGGAAAAACCTTTAGCTCCAAAATAAGAGTATGACAAGGAGAATCACGTCCCAAAGAACTGTGGAGCAGAGCACAGAGTCTGCAAGATCAATACACAAAGCAGCTCCTGCAATGAGCAGTGGTTTTGACCCCAAGTAAGATACATAATTCATCTCCCCGATTCTGCACAAGGCAGGTGATAGATTTTTCCCAGATCCTAAATTCAAAGGGATATTAATGAGGATATGCTGTTTATGGATTGTTTATCAGACTATGCTTGCACCATCACCTTTTAAAGGCTCACTTGAAATGCCAGCAAACTCCTTCCCTGAAAAATTATTAAAAAAAGTAAGCTATGAAAACTGCTTTGCTAATGAAAGAGGAAAGTTTCATAAGAATTCAGAGTCAGTAATTAAGTAAAAAACATATTGCACGGGTCAAAAAAAGACATTCTAATATCATTTATTTATTTACACACACGCCCGCACAAGATGTACCTTAAGCCTCTGGACAGTATATTGACTTACCAGTGGATGACATGAATTATCAAGGAGGAAACTTAGCTCCAAATCAGTCTGCATCATAGCTCTTAAAATAGGCAGATGACTCGCTGAACTGCACAGTGAAGCCTAACCAAGCTCAACAGCAACATCTGCTGGGCAATGAGCAGCTACAGGAAATTAGTCTGATTATATGACATTTTATTACTCCTTATAAAGATGTGATTTTTTTTTACTGCAGTTTCAGAATGCCCAGTAAGACACATTTCTTGTGCAGAAAGCAGATGTAACTTCTAAACGGGTGTGCAAACAAAGGCAAAATTTTGCCCGCACTTGCACACACACGTTGTCAGAAAAATCTGTCATCAACCCTTACCTGCTCACCAAGATACTTCACAGCAAAACACTGAAATTACAGGGGATTAAAATTACTCATATGCTGGAGCAAATTTCTTCTGTCTAGCTGCTTCAACCCCATCTGAAGAACACCCATGGTACTGCTTGAGCTACTTCCCTTCCTAAGGGAGCAGCCTGCATTTGCAAGGCCTGAGGCGCCAAAGTATTTATCAACCACATTAGTCCCATCTACACACAGGAGAATGGCAGCTAAGACCATTAGAGCTCCTTTCCCTCCAGGTGCCTCACCACATTCTCCATTAACCTCAGAAAATAAGCCTGCTATGGCAGGATGACATTATTGGAGCAGGAGCACAGCTAATGGTCCCCACTTAATTTGGGCACAAACTGATATTCCATCTAGATTAATTATAATGAAAACTCTTATTTTTACCCCAGATGCATAAAATTTGATGAACTACTTCTAAACTATTCTAAAGAAAAGAAAATGCAAGTGGTTGGCAACAGCTTCAAGATTGCATTTAGATGTTCATCACTACTGGAACAAGGACAAAGTGACCCAAGGAGTGGCTTCTGAGCAGCCATCAGATGGGAAAGGGCACTGACGTATCCCACTTCTGTTCCCAGCAAAGGAACGGTGTCAAATTCTTACTTCAGAGAACCACCTCTTTTTGCAGATTGCTGTTTAACAGGAAATCACAGGCAAGCAGGCTTTTAACAGAACTCTATGATAACCTTCAGTAGCACAAAGCTTAGAAAAATTATACTGCAAAATGCTGAGTCTTGAACGGGAAACAGCACAGCAGCTGGGGGGACAACTTTTGAAATGACAGAAAACTATAGGCTGGACTGACATTCATTATCTTCAAAATTGTAGTTGGCTCTGCAGTTTAAAGCTCTCATACTTTTCCAGGTTTTGTACTTGAAACAAAATTCTTTTACCCTGAAAAATTAGGGAGAAAGGTTTAAGAGACATAGAAGAGTATTTTCAGTTGACATAAGTTATTGTTATTGTTGTTGCTTTAGGAGAGGGGTTTTTGTTTGTTTGGGTTAGAGGGTGCTGCTCGATTTTGTATGGTTTATTGATTTTGAGGGTTTGGTTGTTTTGGTTTGAGGGGTTTTTTTTAAACATACCTTTATTCCCAAGCCCCCTTTTTCCACATTTAGCTGCTAAACTAGGAGAGCATATCATATGAAAATATAAAAATGACTGCTCAGGTCCTCAGCTGGAAAAAGAACAGCTTTTGTAAGGAACCTTTTGTGTATTGGAAGTTGGAATCCAGGGGGGAGTCAAGAGTTTCAGCCTGACAGTGCCAATTACAGCTACAGCAAGATGAACCAAGGAACAAATCCATTCTGCTCAGAGGATGGAGAGAAGGAAAAAGAAGAGACATGAACCCATGTATTTGGAAAAAGAAAGGGGCTTGAAATCATCTGCCAGACAGTGAACCACTTTTTCCATGGCAAAAGCATTAGGCTGAGGATGCAGTGAATGTACACGGCAAGCTCTCAGTCCTAATTGGAAGAGCACTGGTTACTTAACAAATGTATCCTTAGTCTAATGTTCTATTCAAGAAAGTATTAAACTATGGAGCTTTTTTCTTCTGGACTGTAATTATACATAGCCCTGCTCTATCTGTCTGTTTGATCAATTTTTACTCTTGACTCCTACTGCATCATCCTTCAAGTTTGCCCATTATCACAAAGTCTTCAAGGCTAATAAAGCTCTAAACCCCCAATGTAATGGGCAGACAGGAAAAAGAAATCCAGCTAACTCTAATTCCTTCCCTCCCCCATAAGCTTGCAGGTGTTCTATTTTCATAGCTAAAAATCAAAGTCATCAGTTCATTTCCTTTCCCTTAGTACAGTCCCTTTTAAGAAGAAGCTACTTTCCATCATGTTTTACTCAGCACTCATAAATAATATAGATAATTGGAGTTGGTCATAACAAACAAGCAGAGAAAGTATACAGATATAGTGCAAAGGAAACAATAAAAATTCTGATGTGCTACAAAAGCAGAAGGAATTCCTGGCAAATAGAAGCAGCTGCATCCAGGTCATTTTTTTTAGTCAACGTAAGGCAATCACAGAGCCAAAAATAATACAGGGACAGACTTTAGACAAACCTAAACAAGGGTGCTGGCAGCTCAGTTCCCTCTGCAGCAACACATTTCCTACATCCTCCCCATGTGCAGTGTACAGCTATTTCTTTGATAAAAATTTGCATTAGGAAGGAGGAATACTGGTCATAGCAAGATAGATTTAAAACTGCTGAAACTCCAAAACACATAAGCAGCATGCAATTAGGAGGATATTATGCTGACTATAATAAGAAACTAAGAGTCCATCCAGCTCCCCAAGAGTTAACATTATGCACTTCTCTTCAAAACCTCTTCCAAGAGGTTAAGCACACAATAGACTATCTAAAGCACAGCTAGAAAGGCTGCTTGAAATTCCACACATGTGCCTCAGCAATGTATTTCTATTAATGTCCAGTGTGTGTCAGCGTGAAGATAAGGTACCAACATCATGTCCAACCAGCCAGCTAGAGAATGGGACGCCGTGTAAAACATTGTCTGATGCTTAGAATCCCGGAGAACAGCAGCGTTTGCAATCTCACCCGCTGCACACGTGCCTGATAACACCACCAACGAGGAGAGCAGGCAGGAGCAAACCGTCCTGCAGCTCTAGGAAAGTGAAAACACGGAGAGAGAAAGAGGGAAGCAAGCAAGAATCAGAATAAACATAATCAGCAAATAGAAGCAGGTTTGAGGATGCCCAACCGCAACAGAAGGTATAAACAAACTGGAAAAAGCCTCGGAGAAATTTAATCTTTGTATCAGCTCTCTTTAACTGCTCTTTAAGGTGAAAAACAAAGAAACAACATCAGTGCTTATTTTGATTACTCGGTTTCACCTACTAGTACAATCCAACAAAGCTTGGGACTTGTGGAAGACATTGTATTTGAGGAAACGTGATCTTGATTAGGAAACACCTGCTCTGTTGGAACTGGTTCTTGGGGCTTCAGAAGCCCATGTGTTAAACCAGCTATTAATCCACCTGACAGCCTTCCTTATTGAGACCCAAAAAGCGCCCCGCACTGTTTCTCTGTCACACTGCCTCCCAGTGCAGACACCTCTGCCCATCGCAGGTCCCTTCTTTACCACCCTTTGGCCATAAGCAAGGACCACATCAAGGCATATACGTTAAAATTCAAAGGAAACGTGGCAGAAGCATCAAAGCCAGTTTTTATGGTATTTAGGGAATATGACAGAAGTGATAACCAGTGACCAGTCACCTACTTCACATCCCCATCAGCTGACAGTGCAAGAGCAATCGAAGTGTTTCACTGAGGGCAAACTTATTTCCTAGCTATTATATTGGCCTTTTAAATTCATAATCTTACTCTCTTTAAAAAAAAAAAAGGCAACTCTTTCCAGTCAGAAACATCAAAGGAATTTTCAGTGATCAAGGATCACCGATTCAAGATTCAAACACTGCCACTTTTTAGATAGAATACAATGACTACTGTAAAGCTATCACAAAACACTAAATTAAATATATGTATTATTCCAAATACTCGAAACACAGACAAGCAAATTCATAATCCAAAAATACAATTTAACCAAGCTGGTAGGAACTACGTTCTTCCAAAACCTCAAATCTTTATACCTGTAAATGGCAGTCTTATACCACAAACCATATCTCATTTGACTAGTACTGGCTCATAGGAAAGGAAAGCCTACTGAAACATCCTGGTGCATTACCAAATCTCTGTTGCTTATACCCCACAAATTAACTACAAATTAGAGCAGAGTTCTAATACTCCACAATAGTTTGGCAGTAAAACAAAAAGATGCAGTACTAGCTTTGCTG
>JAWWES010000024.1:11052633-11086010 GCA_035583135.1 Lophotriccus pileatus
TGTATTATTCCAAATACTCGAAACACAGACAAGCAAATTCATAATCCAAAAATACAATTTAACCAAGCTGGTAGGAAATACGTTCTTCCAAAACCCTCAGATCTTTATACCTGTAAATGGCAGTCTCATACCACAAACCATATCTCATTTGACTAGTACTGGCTCATAGGAAAGGAAAGCCTACTGAAACATCCTGATGCATTACCGAATCTCTGTTGCTTATACCCCACAAGTTAGCTACAAATTAGAGCAGAGTTCTAATACTCCACAATAGTTTGGCAGTAAAACAAAAAGATGCAGTACTAGCTTTGCTGGACAATTCACAGAAAAATATCAACATATTTCCTATTTCTTCATTAATTGAATTTTTTGTAGTTATAGACAGAGAAAAATAAAGGGCAACCTTATCTTTTACTTCTTAAACAATGAAATAGCTTTACTGTAACCCTCAGTCCCCTCAGTCAGAACAAAGGAATCTTGAACAAGTTTCTGTGGTGTATATAAACTTGGTAGACAAAAAAAAAAAAAAGTCTGAAATACAGGCATAGGAGACTTGAAGGCAAGACAGGGGAAGTAGGCAGCACCAGAGACAACTTCAATTTGTTGCAGCTGTAGGATTTAAAAAGAGGCCAACCTTGTGATAAGGTCCCTTAGCCCAAGAGACTGCAAAAATGAGAAGCTCAGACGACCATCAGCTGCTGAAATCTGCAAAAACTCTCCAAACACAAATTAACCTTCAGTCAGGAGATAAAAGACTACCTGAAGAAATTGGAAGTTGTTAAAAAAATGCTATAAATGTCTGACAAATCATTGCAGCAGTAGCAGGAAAATTTGCAGTACATACACAGCATCTTACCCGTAGTCAGATAACACCTTCGCCTTCCCTCAAGAAAAGAGGAGGTTTTCTTTTGGGTTGGCTGTGTTTTCACTTTCTGCCTTTATTGTAGTGCACATTCTCCAAAATTACTTTAGTTAAATTTAGACCTCACTGATGCTCCAGAGACCTGAAGTTATTAGCTTGCTGGAGGTAGAAGACATGTAGATCCCCACCACACCAAGCTTAAATTTAATGCAAACCTTTCCAAAGTCCACCATTTAATACTCCAAGATTATTTTCCACAGGGATCCCTTAAATGTTTAATGGTTTCATTAAAAAAAAAAGTCATTCTTTCACTGCAGAAATATACTCACTTTTATAGTAGAGGGCAGCAGACAAAGAGGAACCCAATTGTGGGGGAAAAAGAGGGATGTTCTGGCCCAAGACTAGATAATAACAGACCACTAACACATCTCCACACAACACACTTTCTTTAGGAGAGTCTAGAAATAAATCTCAAGCTCACATGGCAAGAATGAGAGATGCAACAAACAAGGACTGAAGCTATTTAAATCTCCCGTCAATCGCTTGCAACATTTTATAAGTCATTAAGGATCACACCTAAAAATACATCTTTCCATTTGTATCAACACTTAAAAGGCAGTCTTTTCCTTTTAGTAAGAGCAATCAAAGACAACTTCCAGCCAAAGATTCTGCACCTCCTGCTAACCTAGTCAGGACCCCACCTGGTTCTGCAAGCACTGCAGGCAGGTCTGGGTGTTGGACACACAGCACATAAACACTCTGCAAAGAGCCAAACTGCAGGGAACCACGTTCATCCAGAAGTGCTGCCCCCAAAACTGGTGGTACCCACACTGCAGGCAGGAATGCAGGTTCTAATAACTAAATGCACCACTCTTTTTCTAAGAAAACAAAAATTAGTCGGAAAAAAAAGGTATATTTCCTCTGGCAAACACATGTAGATACTTTTCGCTTATCACTGTAACATCAATGAAAATCGAACTTGGGAGAAAGATAACTGAATGGGCTTTTACCTCATTTTGCACTACTATTTAAAACAGGCTTCCGTACTTTCCAATTTAAATCAGTGTTTTCTGTCTCACCCATAAAAAACTTCAACCAAGAAATACTTACAGAAATTAAAGAGCCAGTAAACACTAAACATTAAAGATTTGTGTTGGCAATGTCTCCTCCCAGAACCAACCTATTTCCTACACATAGCTTTACAAATTCTGTGATTCTGTAACTTCACAAAGAGAAGGGTTCAGCTCAGTGTGTGCTGGACTTCAGCTGCAGAGCCCATGGGACCAAATACACTGTGCCTGACGTGAGCAGCTTCCAAACCATAATGCAAAGCTCACAGAGACAATACCTTTCATTACCTCAACTCAAATAAACAGGGAGGAAAAAATGGCAAGTTTTGACAATAGAGGCCTGACCTCAAAACCAGCAGTGTCACTTCACTGACGGCCCCACACTGTCACAGTTCCAACAAACACCGTGCTACTGCTGGACCTCATCCAGCCACTCCAGCTTGTCACAATGATAGGAGATTACACACAACAAAACCCCAGGTAATCTAGAGATGCTTACCTATGGCTAATCAGCCAGGATGAAGCTGATCTCCAGCTTACCACAAAGTAAATGAAAGCCTTAACAAACTAAATCACATTCAGCACCGTTTCTAAAACCATCTTCAGTACCAGCTCATCTGCAGCTGATACTGATCAACAGCAGATATTCACAGCAAAAAAACCTCAAGACTGGCTTGAAGGAAATATAAAGGAACCTTTCCACAAATGGGCCAAATTGGATCATTCTTCCACCCCTATAGAGTGAAACAGAAAACACAACTCCACCTGATCACTCCCCAACTAATACTAAAATTACCAAAATGACCAATTACAATCAGCTACTGGAGCAATCAGAAACAAACCCAAATCCTTGTTTTTCCTCCATGCCTACATTCTGAGCCAGCACAGTCACAACAGTGCAATGCTGGAACCACCTGAAAGCGAAGGCTGCCATCCAGCAAGCCAGTGAGCAGGGCAGGATCAGAAACACTGGGAATAGCAAGCTATCCATTATGGACAGCTGGAGAAACTCTCCCAGCAATTTAGAAATTCTGTGCCCAGTCTGTTTTCATGCAGCCCATCAGCCTGGTCTCGTAGTGCAAAGTTTGTCCTACTGTCACCCCATTTCTGAATTCATTCTTTCAAAGTGAGAAGGAAGACAACGACTTTTGGTCAATAACTCTGACAAAGCCATTATCCTAGGGGTATTAAATGGGGAGATAAGAACTTCAGGGCTTTGCACAAATCATATTAGTTCAATTCTCAAATCCGGGTAATGCTTCTTTTCAAAGTATTAATTTCATTTATTCTATTTGTTCTCCCTCTGTCCTGATAACACAAGTGCACATGGCCCCTAAATGAGATCCTCCTATTTTATAAGTTATAATCCTCCCTTTCTAGAGTAGTAATGAGATGTCTTCACTTAATCGCGTTTATTTCCCCCCCCCCAGCTTCTGCTTTTATCCATTCCCATTCCACATTGATTTGTCTCAAAGGTTTCAGTGAAAACCATCAGGCAGGGAGCCACTGGCTCCAAGAGGCTCCGGATGCATATGCTGCACATGCTGCACAGCCTTCAGAGACTACAAAAGCAGAAAGGAGGAAAAAGAGCAGCTTTGCTTGCAAAGTTTCCTTTGTCAGTAAGAAGGAATAAAAAAAAATAGAAACCCAAAAGAACTGTGAAGTTAAGAGAAGACATTTTGATTAATTGGAATGGAAAAAGGGAAGACTTCTGGTATAGGGGAACAGTGAAACTATTCACAACATAGTGAGCCAGTTAAATAAAACTTGACTCTGACAACTTTGCAACTTCCTCATGCTAGAAATGGAAAAGGATTTAAAGATAGCTGTATTAATTCTTGGGTATTTCACATGAGATGTAAGGCAAGCCACCAGCATTAGTTGAACACCCCAGGCCTTGCTCTGAAGTACTGTACATATAATCCTTGTTGTGGTTTAAGTACCCACAGCATTAAATTATTCAGAAAGTCCAGTCACCACCATGATCCTGCAGTGCTGTACAAACAAACAAAACATTTTATCTCTAATACAAACTGGGGAGAGTTCTTCTGCAGCAGCTTAGCAGACTATTTCCATTAAGCCAGTCCCCAGGGTTAATCAAAAAGCCATATTCAGTCAAAGAGGGAAGCGAATGCTGCACTATTACTTAGAGAGCTGTTTTGCTTCTTAAGCGAAGGAGTTTTATTCAAAACCTAAGGTATTTAGAAGGTAAGTACCTTGTTCAAAGTCATTAAAAGAAACAGAAAGATCAAGACAAAAATGTAGAACAGGACCTAGGTACTTAACCCCAAATCCTTCTTGAAACCAGTGCACCACTTCAAGGAGAAAAAACAACCAAAAACACACAAACCACAATAAAATAACAGTAAGTTTTAATTTGCACCCTGCCCCATAAACAATAACGTAACTGGCCCCAGAAGCTGTCAGGAAGTTCCCCATCAAAGGTTAATTCTGGTCCACGCTCTCTTCAGCAATGTGCACTATATAAAAAGACTGAAGTGCTTCACAGCAATATTGCTAATAATAAAAGTCAGTGAGTGAAAATCATAAAGAACAGGTTAAATGACAAGCAACGTTCAGCACAATCAAAATGAAATCACTTCAAAATACAGCTATCATACTTGGATTTATGGTCTACAAGTGGTAACGTTAAAAGAAAATGTTCCAGTACTGCTGGAGACAACAGTACAAGAGAGGGCTGCTAATCACCATACTATTGATATGTTAAAGGCACAGGGCAGCTCAAGATCTTACTGCAGATATTAAAAAAAAAATAAACCAAAACTTTTTAATTATACACAGCATGCTTCTCAATTTTTACTAAATTAAGTGCCGCTAGAAGCAAATTATTCCTTATTTCTCTCATGGGACTTGCCTCATTTTATTCTGGCTTCCATAGTAGGTCACAACAACAATAAAAACAACCCTGGAAGTTTTTTCCTTGTAAATGTAAGCAGATCATTTCCAGTGCCATCTGCATCTGGACTACCATTAGGTACCTTGAGATCCAATACCATCTTCTACCTGAAAGAGAAGACTGACACAGAAGAGATGACAAGTAGCTCACACCCAGTATTTGCCCCATATGCTAGGGCTGAAAAACAGAACAGGAAACATTCAAGCCCTATTCTGAATAAAGGAAGATAACAATACTGGAAGACAAAGGACAGATATGATTTGAGTAGGATTGAGCCAATACAATAAGGTAACCATGCCCAAAAGGAAACCATAGATGAGATAAAGCAAGTCCGATAGGGATCTCAATAATTTAAAGGTCTGGCCAAAACAGTTCCTGCTTAGTAGCTGACAGACAACAGCTTTGACCTCATCTTTGCAAGGACAGACCAGACAACTCCGTTTTTTAAGGATCTTAAATTTATGACTGATCAAGACATAGTTAAAGAGCAATGAAATTTAACAGTTTCTCATTCTTGCACCATGTTCTGGGGTAATACATCATGGTAACTATTTATCACAAGGGGAGCTGGTCAGATTTTTGCAGAGCATCAAGTATGCAGTATCTGGGTATGCAACACTGCAGAATTAAAAACTAATTCAGATAACAGAACAGCTTTTGTATATAACCAATCAGGTCCCAACTCATTTTAGAGGTGCCACCTTTACACTTCACAAATATCGCTTGACTCCGTTAGTCACATTTCTCCAGGATTACTCCACACCTCAATGCAGGAAGGCAGAGCTCTACTTTGAGCCTGGCCACATCTTTAGACCGGACAATAAATTCACCATCTTCTTCCCCTTGCTCTTACAGAAGCTAGTTAATTACATTAATAAAAAGAATATTCTCTTTCTAATGGTCTGCTGACCCAGATGTCCTATGCAGAGGAACGGCAGTCACCTGCCTTGGACATCACTATTCCAAATGTCAGCAATGATGCAGCATCCCATGGTCAGGATACAATCTGGATACAAGGTCAGGATATAAGTGGAAATTTCCTATGACACAGCTATTCACAAGTTTTATTCCCAGAGCAATACAGCTACACACCTGCTCTGTTCTTATGCTCTCCATAACAAGCTTCTAGGGATCACTATCAAAGATGGGCTATAGATAAAAAGGTCTTTTTGTTGAACTACTGTGACCATCTTTATATAAATTTTATTTTTTTAGTGACCATCTTTATATAAATTTTATTTATTTAGTCTCCAAACCACCCTTATATTATAGCCTCGAAATGCTTCACAGCCAAGCCATGTGCCTGGGTAAGCCATGCCTATTACCATTCAACATATGGAAAAAACATGCTCATAGAAGGATTCTTCATTTAAATCAAGCACAGATTGATTAAGCTACAGATCAGTAGCATGGAAGAACAACAACAAAGACCATCACCACTCCACTCTGTCCTCTCCCTAAACCATCCTTTCAGTATGTACCAAGTAAGGTGAATTACTCTTAGTCTAGTTCTCAACATCACTTGTGATGAGTCTAAATGAACAGGCAGTTTGACCTCACACCCCAACTCCTCATACACACTGTAGGGCAGGAAAAAGGGGCAGTTCCACTAAGACTCTGCACTGTTTACAGGCAGTGCACCATTGCCACAGTAATGGCAGCATTTAAAGGAAAACAATATAAAATAGTATTATGTCAATATTAAGCACAAATGACAATCGAAATGTACTTCACTGTACTTCTGCCTCCAGCACTGCTATGACAACAAGCCAGTGGGTCATCTCAGCAACACCAAGGTGCTTAACTAATAGTAAAGTCTGCTGCAAGAAGTCCCCAAAAGTAGGTCTGCCTGCTGGGCAAGAACAAATTGGTTTGCGAGTAAACGGTGTACACAAAAAGGGTTTATGCTTCCTGGTCCCTGAAAATCAATCTTAGACCTCCTTTAAAATGTTACAATACTTAACAGCTTTATAACAGTTCTTCTGTTATTACCAGCCTCACAAAAGACTCAGACAAAAGAAGACATTATTACTTTTTATTAATTTGCATATATGCTCAATTATATTCTAGAAAAAACAGAGCAGTCTCAGGATACATCAGGTCAAGCAGAATGTGATCCTGTGTATATTGAAACATTAACTTCATACACTTGAGAGTTCAAAGAGTTCTCGCTAGCTAGACAATGAGACCGTATCCACACAACCACACTCCCGGTCACAGGTCAAGCTGTCCCCAGCACAGCCAGTGCTTGTGCCTTCCCCTGCAAGTCTGGCCTTAGCAGCACTTGTGTGACACGCTGCAAGTGGAGCTTGCAGCTACACTGTGAGCCAAACATTAGGTGATGAGTGGGGGTGAGGAGCGTTTCAGCCTAAATCAACATTTCTAAGCTCATCACACAAGTGACATTAAATTAATCCCCCCAAGCAGAGGTATTTTAGCCTGTCCTGCACAGAAACATACCAGGGCTTTGTTACTCACCAGCTGGGCTGTTCTCTGCTTCTCCTCATTAATGCTGTTCCTTTCCCTGGCCTCACTGGCTGCTTCCCTTTCCCTTTTGGCCAGACGGAGCAACTCCTCTTGGACCAGAGCCTGTTCTTGCTCATACCTGTGTGAGCACCAAAGGCAGAGAGAAGGTGATCAAAGGACTTCTGGCAACAATGTCATGGCTTAACCTGGCCTGCCCCTGCCTAGAGCCAAAACACAACTCCATAATCTATTTCACACAAAGCCTGCTCACAATCCCTCTGTTATCAGCAGGAATTCAAAAGCCCGACAAACTTTAAACATGACCTGCAACTCCAGTGACATACAACTTTGGCTCCAACAGCAGACATAGCACCATGTGAACTTACACTTCAGTTATATTTAGATCTATTAAGTATTTAATTATGACCTGAAAACAGTGAGAATAGGAAGTAGCTAGCTAGACAAATACATGCTGCTTTGGAAAAGATCAAGGGACATACAACAATGGACATTTCCTCTCATCCTGTCACTTGTTGCTGGGAGAAGAAAATGAACCCCACCTGGCTACAGTCTCCTTTCAGGTAGGTGTAGAGAGCAATAAAGTCCCCTCGACCCTCCTTTTCTCCAGGCTAAGCCCCCACAGCTCCCTCAGCTTGTCCTCATCAGATTTGTGTTCCAGCCCCTTCTCCAGCTCTGTTGCCCTTCTCTGGACATACTTCAGCGCCTCAGTGTGTGTCTTGTCATGTGGGGCCCAAAAATGAATCCATGATTTAAGGTGTGGCCTCACCAGTGCCGAGTATGGGGGGACAATCACTGCCCTGGTCCTGCTGGTCACACTATTTCTGGTAGAAACAAGGATGCCACTGGCCTTCTTGGCCACCTGGGCACAACTGGCTTGTGCTCACCTGCTGTCAAACATACACTCATCGTGTTCAGACTGAATAAAGCACACATGTCTACATATGTACATTCCAAAAGGAGCTAAACCATTGCCTTTGTCAAGAACTTCACCTCACCTCCTGTACAGTTCCTGCTCTGCAGCAGAGTCACTTGACATTGGTGGATGGATTCCTAGAAAGAAGATCAGAAACCTGTGACAACTGCAGTACAAAACAATCCTTCATCACATCATAAATTATTTTAGGAGAATTTCATACTGTCCATCAAGAGGAAAAAAAAAGTCACGAAAAATTAAGTTTGATGGATAGGAGTTTGAATTTATGAAAATTTATGAGACATCAACAGCATCATTTTCAACCAGGCACACTGAACAAGATGTGCTACAGAAACTTTTAGGTAAGGATGTTAACTCCTCAAACCCTGACATATGCTGAAACACAAGCAAGGCTTTAGTCCTACTTTCCATTTCCTTCCCTTTAGTTCCATTAACTCTTCCCCTTGACCTCCTGCTTTCCTTGTAATTACAAGATACCCCCCAAGTGAAGATGAAATTATCTGATGGAGTTCAGGCCATCCATAAGGCTAATCTACATTCAGGAAAGATGTAGGCTAACAGCAAACAAATCCCTAAAAGCAAAGGCCAGGTTCTCTAACTTCATATCACTCTGGATGCCTTAAACAAATCCACCCTGTTAATATATATCAACAAAGCATATCTGAGAACCAACAGAAATCAAATAGTTTTCTGACCTGTAAAGAAAGACAAATTCAGAAACCAAGTTCTCATCATACACTTAGCCAGCTGTACTTAGACAGACTATCCTTCCCTATGAGCTTCTTCCCAAAGGAAAAAAAGCAGCATTTCCCCCACCCATTCACAATACACTCCTGGTACATGCAGTGCATACAAAGAAGACAAGGCAGCCTAACAGGAATGAAAGACAAATTGCTTATTGCATGTTCATCTGAAATCCTAGAAGAGTTTACAAAGTGATATAGACCAATCAAAGAGCTCCTCTCATAATGAGATAGTGCTGAAAAATAGAGGCACACTCGATAACATGCAGTGGCAGCACTACTGAGAGGTGTGCCCAAACTGTACCTGTAGATTTGGGTTTCCCTTCTGCAGCCAGTGAAGATGGAGCTGTGCCATTGGATGCACGGGGAGACCTCTGGCCATCCCTTTTACTTTGAGAAGATTCCTTCATTCGGTTCACTACATCTTCAGTGAGCTGAAATATGTGGAGGTGGGTAAGACGTTACCAAGGTCAGCTGTTGGTGGACATTTCACTGTGAACATTCCCTATTTGTTAGTTTCCAGGCTACTACAAAAGTATTGTATTTTTAGAGACCATACCCTATCTGTAAGTGATAAAACCTCCAATCTACTGCCTGACCCTAAAGACTTCACTAGACAATGACAATCTTCCACAAATACTATTAAAGGTGGAAAGAACTGCTAAACAAGTCAACCATGTGCACAGGGACAAATTTACCAGAAATGGAAGGAAAGGAACTAAACAGGTTCTAAGTCCCTCTATCCATCTTTCTTCCTCTTCTCCCATGCTTGCTAACCCAGCTCAGTATGGCAAAGAACTGCAAACCATATGGCAGAGAACAGCTGCACAGCCCTCCCACTCACATAAGGTTGCAAACATTTCTGCAGTCTCAACTTCATTCTCACTCACTGACTTGGGTTCAAACCCATGAAAAAGAAACAAAAGTTCACTTGGAAGTTTTCTGGCAAGTCAAAGGGCCTCTCACAGCACTGTTATGATTGACCCCTTTCTCCTCCCAGGTGCAAAGGTTCTGGCTCTAGAACAAAATTAAATGGACATGCTTCCCCCACTAGGCTGGTCACAACAGAAGACATATTTTCAGCTATGCTACTGCTATCCACCTTAGCAGCACTTTTAACATCTTCGTTCTACACTGTCATCATGCCCAATGCCTGATTTTAAAGGCACAAATCCCTGTCTATATCCTATTAAAAAAAAAAAAAAAAAAAAAATCAGGCAAAGACAACTTTACCCCCATCAAACACTTTAACAAGGAGATAGGCACACAGCTAACTGTAGTCAAGTAATTAGTCAAAATGGAATAAAAATTGAGTAGACACAGCAAAATACACTCTGCAAGCTCATTTCAGGCAGACCTTAGGGGAAAAACACGTAAAAGCATCAAGAAACAACAGCAGTGAAAATTATGGTAGCGTTAAAAAAAAAACCAATACCCAACCAACCAAAGAAGGGTCTTAATGGGGAAAGAAAACGTTCTTTAATGAAATCGCCACCACTCTCCCGGGTTTGTTTCCACAACACATACATGTCAATTTCCAATCAAAGTTCAAGCAGCAGCTTCCCACTGTCCCTCCTAGAAACACCTCGCTATTCCCACACTGTCCTGTATCTTCCTGCCTGTTCAGCCAGCGGTGCTTCGCCAAGACTCTTGGTACCATTACAAGGGCAGCGCTTTATCCTCTCGGATGCCCTCAGAGCCGGGCAGCATCTTTGCAACTGCTTGCAAAGCACGAGGCAGGGGCAAAACGGGGTCATTCAGCTGCGAGGAGGGAAAGACGGCTGAGAGCAGAGTTGGGAAGGGGAGGTGAAGGGCGGGGGTGTCCCCGCTCAACAACAGCCATGCCCAGGCCCCCAGCCCTCTTTCCCACCACTCTCCAGTCGGCCCATCACCTCTCCAACCCCCTGCTCATCCAGTCCTCCAGGTTTTCCTCCCCTCCTCCTTGCTAGTTTCCCCCACTGGCCCCTCCCAGCCCTGCACCTCCTCCCCGACCCCGCAGCCAGACCCTCCCCATCCCAGCTCCCTGCCCTCCATCACCCGGCCCGGCTCGCCTCACCCTGATGCCCTGCAGCACCCGGACTTGGTCCCGCTCGTCCAGCCCGAAGGTGACCCTCCTGCCGCCGTGGCTGCTCTCGCTGCCGCCCATCCCGTCCCGCCCGGGGTCTCCTCTCCCCGCCGCGCCCCCACTCGCACCGGCTGCCAGGAGCGCCCCTGCCCCGGCGCCGCCTGCCAACATCCCCGCGCCCCATTGGCGGCGGCCGCGGGACGACCAATGGGGCGGCGTGGTGCTGGCGGCCGCGCGCGGTGCACGCTGGGAGCTGTAGTCCATGCCGGGGGCGGGCCGGCGCAGGCAGAAGCGCTGGGAACCAGCGCGCTCCCGGGATCGTGGGGATCTCAGCTCCCATCCCGGTGTGCCCGCCCTCTGCACCGCCCTCGGAATGAACATGGCATGAAGCCGCCCCGTAAAACTGCCACTGCCACACGGCCAACTCGCGGGGTTTTTTTACTGGGTCCAAATTATGGGAGGGTGGGAACCAGACCACGTGTAGCCACAAGGAAGATGAGCTTCGTGCCTTTTGGGTTATCTCCTAGCTCCAAGACTGATGAACCACGCAGATGTCATCCATCAGGAAAGGTTCACGGGCTGATAAGCCCCCGTGGATGTCCAAGGCAATTCCCACTCGGCAGCACTAGCACAAAGCATCCCCCAGCACAGCCAGGGGAGGGTATCCCCCTTCACCGCACCGGGAATCCCTCATCCACCTCCACACACGCTGTTTCTCTCCAAAGCCCTCGAGGGAGCTCACCACCAGCACCACATCTTACCTCCCATTTCTCTGGTAAAAAAAAACAAAATTACAGTCTAGAACCTCTTTGCAGTTTTACAGAGGCTGCTCTGGGGGCAGGATTTGCCCTTTCAGCCCCCCTGTTCCAGCAAGACCTACCGTCTGTGCGGTTACCTGCTGTGACAGGCAGATGTGTGGGTCCTGCAAAGGTCAGGCCATTGCCTGTGGCCAGGCACGGGCAACCCCCAGCCTAAACCAGAGGAATGAGATAGCATAACACACAAGCAGCTGGAATGAGAAATAACAGCTTTGGAGAGCACCTTTTCCAGGTAAACTTTCTGCATTTCCAGAAACACAGACCAGTCAACAAAGCCTTGGTTTCAACACACTACTTATCTACTCAGCACACTACTTATCTACTCACTAGTAGTGCATGGCAGCAGTTTTAGCTGTTTAATGTTTATTCTTCACTGCAGTTGATGTGGCAACCCCAGCTTTGCCTCAGTGCAGGACTCCAGCCAGTGTTAAGGGAGTAGTTGGGACTCTCTGACCCCCAAGATATCCAGACCTCTTCGAGGGCATGCTCCTGGAAGCAGTTTTTGTTATTTGTGCAGTACCTCGTGTGCTGGGCACACAGCGCACTGCTTGAGTTCTCGATTCAAGGGCACTGTGTCCGCTGTTTGCACCACAGAAACACCACATACAGCCAGTCAAGAGCAAAGGTCTGGCTAAAGCTCCCTCCCAGAACACACTCACCTGCCTCCTGCTCATTTCTTGTCTGCCACCTGCTCACTCCACTTGATGGCACACAGCTTTTGTACTAGAAAAGCAGTCATTCCTTATTCACCTCCTCTGTCCTCTCAGGGTTTTACAAACCCGCACCACTGCTCTTCCAAGGCTGGTGAGTTTTTAACCATGTCATTACTCTTCCAGAAATTCTTCCATGACTTGTCATCCTGTCACCCTTCCTTAGGCCCTTTTCAGGTGTAACTCCAGCCAGGTGGCAGGCATCATCTGCAAAGATCCAGGAGGGAGAGTAGGCAGAGGCAAACAAAGCTGCACATCACACCTGCAGCCGTGCTTTCCTGCAATCTCTAAGAGCCCAAGGATGCCCAGCAGGGCCCATGAGCTGTGGGACACGGATGTGGAAGCAGCTGTGATAATGGTGGAGGAGCTGTACTGTAACAAACACCTTCCACCTGCACAGGAGCAGAGGATCCCATCCAAGTTAACTCCAGCAGTAGCACCTCCTAAGGCAACTCTCCCACAGCTTTCTCCAGGGAGCCTGAAAGGAGCTCCAAAAGGTCTTACTGCACAAGGGCGTGACCCAATCCCAAGGCAGAGATGAAGCTCACCTGGCCACCAAAGAGAACCTGAGGGGTACTGGCCCTGCCAGCACAGTGAGCTGTTACTCAGCTGTCATGAAACCACAGAATCACATTCTCCCAGCAGTCAAAAAATGTCCTGACACATAGGGTTTATTTCAAAGCCCAGAATAAGAAATAAGCAAGAGTCATTTCCAACTTCCACATAAGCCTTTACCCAAGCAACAGAAAAATATCTGATAGCAGAGGCCCCAGTGTTAGACATGCCCAGGAACAGCAAGATCTAGTTACTGAGGAGTCAAAGGTTTCACTGACAGTTACTTAAATCTGGAGATCACTCTCTGCATAGTCACCAGCTGGCCTAGTAATAGCCTCCAAGAAGGAAAAATCCACCTCTGACAAAAGGACATCATGTTATTCCATTATTATCTGCAGTATTTGTTCAGGATTTTTTTCTTTATGAATCTGCCACTTATGTTTCCTCCATAGTATGTCTCATTTCAGAAATGAAGTATGACCAATTATGCCAAACTTAATTTTATTTTACAAACAAAAATATACATTTATTCTATATTTTCTCTCTTTTTACCACCCCCCCAACACACACAACACGCTTCTGCTCAAGAACTTTGAAAATGGCCCAAAGCATTATATATACATAAATATACAACAGCGGGAAGGTCAGTCCATGACCTAGTGCAGAAACTCCTCAGCAGCAGAACATGGGACACCCCAGAAATACTGAAGTCCTGCCAGCAAAGGACAGGATGGATGTGTAGACCACCAGCACAGGTGATCCTTCAGCACTGAATTCAGCCGGTAAAAAGACAAAGTCATAACCTGCTCTTCACATCACCAAGGACGGCAGAGAAGTCCTCTCAGACAGGATGCTGAAAGTCAGCAAAAACTCCTTGGCATGAAAAAGCCATTGCTCCTTTGTTTCCCAACTGCTTTGAGACCTTCACATCTCTTAGTCCTGTCCAAGGCCCACCAGCTCCAGGGAAGCTTCACAGGTTTCCCCTCCCTTTCTAAGGAACAGCAGCTTGGGATCAGTGTAGTAAAGCAGTAGGAGCAGCAGCAGGACAATTCAGGCACCATGTCATCCACCCCTTTCAGAGCAAGCAGTCCAGCCTGGCTCAGGCCGACTGACAGCAGTGACAGAGGAGCTTGGAACACCTCTCTGACATGGCAAGGGCTGATTTGGCCAGTTGTTTGTCCAGCCTTTACACAGTCATTGCATGGAAGGGAAACGTGAAAGGCTGTGACCTACAGGAGACAACTCCATGCTCATACACTGACAAATGGAAGCCTTTTTTCCTCAAAAGTAAAATAAAACAAAAAAAGGGGGGGAAGAATTGTTTGTATTCAAGGTGCTAGCGCTACTTAGAGGCCTGCAGGGCAAAGTCCACAGGCAGACAGAGGCTGCATTGCTCATTAACAAAATAAGATAAGCAAAGGGCCTGCATAGTTTTAGCAACCAATATGAACTTCTTCTTACCCATGTTTTCTTTCCCTATGGTGGGAATACCTGTTAGCAATTCCTTTCCTCTACCTGCTCATGACTCAAACTAAGGCCTGCATGACAATTTCCCAGTAGCTCTTACCTCAATATTCTTTAGGAACAGCAGTAAGTTGGGGCATGAGATTCACACAGTTCCCAACATTTCAAATTCCCTCTTTCTACCACCTCTAGAGAAAAGTTGCTTTTGCTTATAGCAGATCTCCACCTACCTACAGAACTCAAGTAGGAAAGCACCCCCAAAGCTGGAGGAATACACATCTTCGTCCTTGGAGAGCACAGCATGTCCCAGAAACCAGACTGATGAAGCTTTCAGACGAACAGTCTCTGGATTGGAACGCACCATGTCTTGAAACTGCATGCCAGACAGCTCAGATGATAGTCCCTTTTCCAGCATGGAAGAGGTTAATAAGAAGTTCAAAATACTCTTTAACCCCTCTCCACATGCACATAAGTATTTTCAACGTATTGAGCCATAAAACTTTCTCAGACCAGCAAAAATCTGGGGATCTGAACTGCAACATCAGAGGTCACTCCCAGAGAAACACATCCACCTCCCACTTGTCTCCCACCATAGCACACCAGCCAGCTCAGTTCTAACACACCTAAGGTATTTGAGAGCTTCTAGTCACTTAATACTGACAGCTCGGACTCATCATGGGCTTCTGCTCTGCCTCAAGCACCTGAACATCTCTGGAGCCTTCATCTGCAGAGTCAGCTTCCTCCTTCCCAGCACTCTCCAAGCCCTAGCCAGAGCCATGAAGCAGGGTACAAATGCAAAATGTACTTACTTCACAGGTTTTATTCTTGAAACTCAGCTCTGACTCAGTGTTGTTACTTAGATTTTCCTGTGAGCTCAAATGCACAGCACTACAGCCTCCACAGACTGTTTCACAGCTCCTTCAGCTCAGCTAGACAGCAGCACTGTCTGTCCTTCTGTCTCCCTACTGTTCAGCCACTTCACATCCATGCTGTGAGCTACCAGCCTCCCCAAATGCTCCCCAGGCACAGGGAACAGTTAATTCCTCTTAATACCTCTGTTTTCCCACACACACTCAGAACACTCCTTTTAACCACTAGCAACTCCAACAATTTTCACCAGTGTTACCTGCAACCAGGGATGAGCCCCAGTGACCTGCTTCCCTCTTCAGACACTGCTATCACCACCTATGTTGTTGCATTATGGCAGGACACAGGCAGCCATGCTGCTTGAAAAAGCCCAGGAAGACTGTCTTTGGTTTCAACCACCAAACTCTTTCTATATATGTACAATACAGCATTCAAATCAACACCCTCGTCCCTAAACAGCATTCCCCTTATTGGCAGACAAGTGCTTTCAGTCACTGAAAAGGAAGAGGTGCCAGCCAGGGCACGTTCTGGATCATATTCACATCTGGAACACGGAGGATCAGGGAAGTTCAGTGTTTACAGGATTATGAACAAAACTGTTCTCAGGTAGCAACAGAAAGTGTTCTTTCCAAAAGGGTTTGGGATGCCAACTTAGTTCCACAATAGGTTTTGGAAATCCTAAGGAAAAGAAGAAAGCCATGGCAGATAGCCAAGGACAGATTTCCATTGGACATCCTGTGGTATCAGGGAGTTTAGAAGGAAAGGAATGAGACAATCATGTGAAGCAGGTGCCCTGCCTCAGGCATTGATGGCTTTCCAGCGCTCACTGTCTATGCTGTTGATGCTGCCCACGTGGTATGGCATGGAGGCCACGTCATCCAGGTAGGCCGTGGTGTCAATCTGAGTGCTCGAGTAGAACCCAGAATCCATTCCTTCCTTCTTGGCAACAGCATAAGGGTGGGGTAGGTGCACATCCACATCCTCAGGTTCATCCACCTGACATTTGTAGGAGAAAAGGATCTTCGGTTCAGACCTGGAGCAATTAAAGATTTAAAATGCATGTTTAAGCAATGTGGTATCACAGCCACCTGTCCTTAACTGAAACTCAGAAGCATTAAGAAATTGTGCATTCAGACTCTTCACGTGAGCTTTCAGTCTAGAAATTTACGGCAGAGTAGCTGCCACAGAGTACTGCTAAACAAAGCTTTGGAGGAAGGCGTAAGAGAAATAAAAATGGCAGAATCCCAAATCTATCCTTGGGAAAAGTGTCCTCATCTTTGGGAGTTTTGAATTACTGAGGGCAATGGCATCCAAACACTGGACCCGACAGCAGCCTGGCTACTGACACCAAAAGGAGTCAGAACAAGAGTCCACCTCAAGTTCCACCTGTGCACATCAGGAAAACCAAAATACAAACACTTGTGGATCAGCAGTTTCCACCTCTAACTCCAGACAGTGTTCCCTTCTAATTTCAAAAGGATGCAGAAATACATTTTTAGATTCTAAAAGTACTTTGCGTTCTAAGTTATTTTTAAAGCTTGCTGTTTCGTGCTTATGGACAACAAAAGCCTGCGCTAAACCACTCGGGTTTTCCCACCAAGGTGCATTTCCCAACAGTGACCACAAGGCGGCAACCTCGGCCCAAGAATCGCCCTTCACAGGGCTTCTCACTGGAGATCCTCGGGCCCATCACAGAGACCTTGCAGGCAAAGAGTTACCTAACCCCCAGATCCTTTCTGCAAAACTACACCAAAACCCAACCGGAAGACCATTTAACCTTCCAGGACTTAATCTGTCACTAACCATTTAGCTACCAATGTCAGCAGAAAAACTCTGTACTACAGGGGATGCCAAGGCTGAAGAAGTGGTCCTCAGAAATCTTCAACGGCAGAAATTAAAACTGCTTCTCTAAGTGGCATTGTAGATGCTGTCTTTATTGTACAGATGGAGAAAACCCGTGTGCAAAACAATTACATGACAGTATATACCCTCTAAACTCCTGTTCCTGGCTACTTACCCAAAGAAGCCTTTCAGGAATGCCACATAGATGAGAGGTGCAAAAAAGCTGAAGTAAAGGAACGTGGTAGCATCAACACAGCTGTCAACAGCAAAAGGGAACATGAAGGAATTTAGCATTCAAGCATAACACAGCTGGTTAACACCAGGGACATCCCCCTAAAATGATCCAATTCCCCTCCAAAGTGTCCAGAGGACAAGAAAGGTCCTAAACAAACTTAAACTGATGCAAAGTACCAGACATTATCATTAGAATCTGTCACTGCTCCTAAACACTCAGAGGGAACCTGACAAAACCCAAATTCTGATCGAGAGCAGTCTCAGTGCTCCCAATTTTGACTTGCAGACATGACACTGATCCCTGCAGAACAAGGCCCCAGGTATGAATAAGGGTGTCTCTGTATTTCTAGCAAACAGACTATTTCCTCCCTTGTTACTTATTAATTGTGAGCCAATGGCCAGACATCAATGGATATAAGCTATCACTCTCACTCACCACCTCAAGACCACTGCAGCACATGCAGCTTCACAACCTCTCCACTGTGAGTTTCCTGACCACTTAAGTTCTTTTGGCACAAAACAGAACCAACAGGCTTATTCCTTCTTAGGAACATAGCACAGGCTTGTTTTCTTGGGAGAGGCAATGTTGAAGGACACTCAAAAGAAACACAAGATACAGGACTGCAGACCTCCTCCTCCAGCATACATACCACAGTCCTTCTATGATATCCACACACAGGAGGGCACTGCCCAGGCCCTGCACCAGGTTCAGCAGTGCCAGGATGGCAGCATAAATATAAAAACTCTTCCGGGCTGTGGGAAAGACATGGACACAGATGAAGCTCAACCTCCAACACCAGACTACTGCAAATCTGTTTGATGGAGATGCCAAACCCAACACAAGCATCTCACCACCTTGTCTCTTTAAGAAGTCCTGAAGAATTAAGACTGTACTTCCCTGTCCCGTGCTGGCAGGATTGATGGTGGTATAATGGACTAAACCATACCCTCCTGCACGGGTATACACCCATAAGATGGGTTTTGACAACATATGGTTATGGCAACACATGTAAAGATTTAATTGGCAAGCATCTGGAACCAGTGTCAGTCACATAATTGAATGCAAGAAAAAAAAAAAAAAAACAAACCCCGAGCTGAACCAGAAACTGTGCCCTTCCAACAGACAACACTAATAAAATTGCTCAGGAGATCCCAACAGGAACAGCAGGGCATGGTGGACAGTAAGTACATCAGGCCCAGGACCTGTGCCTGTGACATTCGTATCCTCTCCCTCAGGTACCCACACAAGATGCCTAGACTAGTTAGAGAGAGAAGAGCTCAGTGCAAAAACCTTACTAACAGCTCTATTCAAGAAATGCAGATATTCTGCAACAACAACAAAAGAAAAAAAAAAAGGCAGCATCATAATAAAGTAAAAGCCCAGATAAAGATTATTGAGTAGCTCCCATTTAGGCTTTCCTTCCCAGGGGATGACCAGCATGCACACTAACTAACATCATGCATGCATTTCAAAGGAAGCTGTTATTAAGAAGTCCTTTCTTAGGTCTCTCAGAAGATTATATATTTACATTACACCTGTATCATTAACTGAGCAGTAGGACTTGTTTTCTTAGTGCAATTGTTTAGCTGCTGAAGTAGCAGGGTAATTGCTCTTTCTCTGCTCTCCAGAAGGCACAACACACTATTTTTTCCCAAGGGATAAGTAACCAGTCCTTTGCTATGTTATCTGTAGCAAAGTACGTCATCTGACAATGAAATGCATCTGCAGCACAAACACATACAGGAACCTCTTACTCCCACCTATGCTTTATCCTGGCGCTGTCTCCATCCATATACTATGGAAAACACTACAGTTACTTACAGGGCAAAGAAATCCGGTCCTTCAGGGGAGTTTTTGGAAGAATCACCACCAAGGAATAGACCTGTTGAGACAAAGAACTAACAGTTCCAAGGCTGTTTGGCAACTGAACTCAGCAATCTTTGTAGGGATGATGTATGGATCACACACTCCTTAGATGTCTTGGAGCAGAGACACAAACCCCCTGATATTTAACCCCATGCAGATGTGAAGGCCCCACAACTCACCCCCATCAGCACAAAACTGCTGGTCACTGAGAAACAAGGGAGGGAAGAAGATCTAAGCTGTAATTTAGCTGCTCCAGCTTATACCACTATCACTGCACGTTATTGCCTCAGCTTTCCTCTCACATGAGAAGCATCAGTGCTGCACTGTATGAGGCAGGAGGGGGAGTAGGGCATTACAGTACACAAATCACCCTCCTTGCTCCATTTAGGAAATACAAAGCAGCTGTCACAGTGCATAACACATCCCCAGTACCAGAAAGAAGAAACAGGAGCTGGCAAGCCAAAAGTGTCTCCCTCCATGGCCATAGATGTTGAAGTCTTCTGCTGAGAGATGGGCATCAGGGTACAGGATTTCCAGGGTGCCCTAGGAGAGAAGTGGCACCAAATGATTCTGTTACAGTATCTTCACTAAAATGCATGTCTGCACAAGGGACACTGTGTTTAAAGAAGTTCAGACAACAGCTGGCCTGCCCCCTAGACCCAACTACTGCCCAGCTTAGACCAAGTTAAGCTCGCACAAGAGAAAGAAACTGAAGACAAGAAGTGAGGGGGGAAAAATGGCAGGAATCTGCATCTGAAGGAAACTGGTATCAATGACATTCCAGAAGAGAGACTGAGTGGATGGGGGCTGCGAGCAGCTGTCTGTTTGAAACAGACTGAGAGCTCCATTTCTGTCTCAAGAGCAGACCTTTCTGGTGAAACATCCAGAATACAGACAACCTGGCAAAGGACACTGTCTCACTCACCTATATTTCTGAAAATGGCGTGAACAGAAGCTACCACTCAGAAGGTGAAAAGTGCTTGTAAGCACTACTGAACTCAGATACACTAAAACACTTGATAGTTAATGAGGCTCCTCCAGCTTTATCATGTGGTAATGATCAGTTCACTGCCTGCGCAGGCAAGAGCCTGGTCACACAACAAAGATCTGTGTGTTATTCTGGCGCTCCCTGAGCACAGAGAGACAGGGCTGACCACTGACAAAGGCAGGAGAATAAACCCAGACACAGACTGCATTGTCCAGAGACATGAAGACATGGCTAATAAACTGAGCTAGCAAGCCAGCTGCTAGTTTGAAGAGAAGCAAGGGCTCTCAGCTCTCAGAGAGACAGCAGACAAGAGGCTACTGCAATGCCCTTACCTGGCAAGCACACCTCAGGTTCCTCCATCTAGTTTTCATGGCCCTTGAGGGCAGATTCAGAACTTGTGGCTCAGATGTGGAAAACCTCACTCCTGTTCCAAGGTTCACTAAACAAGGCAATCCATGTAAACCTCACCTTATTTCTTCACCTTGGCTGAGCTATCCATGCAGTAAAGAGGACAAGCAAATACCATCTGCTTATATACTGCCACAAGCATTCCATCTTCCTCCAAAACCTCATCCAGAGAGCAAAGCTGCCACTTCCAGATAGGAGTCACACACTTAACCGCTTACTCTTCAAGCAAAGTCCCCTCTTTTGCAAAGACTAATCCTCCAACATACTCACCTGGGTGACAGAATATGCCAGAGACAGCACAGTAGTGATTGCCAGTACACGTTTCACACTTGACTTGCTCTCCAGGTGACCTGTAATTAAGGAGTACAGAAATGACCCAGGATGTAACCCCAGCACTGGATAAAATCAGGGTTTTTTCAGAACCAATACAGGAAAACACTTGTATTTGCAGAGGTCTTCAAGGGAAGGTTAAAGCTCACTTAACCCTTTTTGGAGAGTTGAGCCTTTTACAGACTGAATAATACTTATAAAACAAGAGATTTTAACTTGCTTTCCTCCTGTCCACACTAATATAGAGAAAAGGACTAAGTCCTTCTGCTGGGGTTAGAAAAAAAAAAATTCAGGAATGACTCCAGTGTCATATACACTGAAGTACTGAAGTATTATAAAACTTCTTCTCAGGAAAAAGAGTTGATGGGAGTCCAGGATAGAGAAAGCTGTACTGGAATATGCTGGAGCAGGTAATCTCCAGAAGTTCCTCAAAAGATGAAAAAGTTACTGTTTGAGTGTCCCACTGGCAGTAACCCACCTTCCAAGCCCTTTCCTCTACCTCTGAGGCACAGGAAGAGGCATTTTTAGTTGCACAACTGAGAGAATTAGAATTACAGATTGCAGGTACAGTTAAAGCATTTGAATGAAGCCAGGATGGAATCAAACCAAGGGTAGAGGGGATAGACGGGACCCCAAAGGAACCATCTTAAATAAAATGGGGTTGAAGCAAAGATCAGACTGTTGATCTTGGCATAAGACTTATTTACCTAAGTTCTGCACTCCCTCACCATATGCATGCAGGACAAACAAAGCACATATAAATCTTATAATCACACAAGCCATAGATCTGTAAATATAATCAGACTCTCCGTCACTTCTAACTAAAACTCCCCACTCTGTCCTTTGTATTTATTCTAGTTTCTTCACTTTACAGAATCAGCACCTCCATGAGCTTATAGATGCAGCCTTTGTGGAAAGAAAGGGAATAGAAAACATTCAAAGCACTCGAAAACCTCCTGACACGTACCAAAGGCAAGGCCTAGAATCACCACACTCAGCTCAATCGCCAGAAGGAAGAACCTTGTGATCTCCCACAGGATCTGAGGGATAACAGAAACCAGATAAACATGATTAGATGGAGCCAGGAACCATTTTGACATTAATACAGCAAAACTCCAGGGGATGGCAGCCTCTGAATGGAGCAGGTCACACTTCCACATCACAATGCTTTGACAGGTAACATTAAAGGGAAAAGCAAGACAATCACATTGACCACAGAGAATAAAGCAAGAAGACCTGTACTCTGTGGATGGCTCCTCTTTCTCTAGCAGCTCAAGAACTGCAGAGCTTTATGGCTTAAGTACTGTTTTCCTAAAGTCAAATGACTACAAAGGAACAGCACATACAAAGCTATTTCCTGTTTGCTAAGGGTTCACCCTGTGCTCAGTGCCTGCAAGGACGTTCAGGTGTCAGTCTCCAAAGGGAATTTGGTTTTATTTGCATTCAATACAAGAAAATTAAACACTTTCAAAGAGTCACTTGAATAACGCAAGAGTAACAAAAGGTCAGGTCTTGCCTATTCACTAAATGTATTTGAATGTTTACCTCTTGCAAAGCAGAATCATTTCACCCCTGCAACAGGAAGCTTTGGCTGCCACTATTTGTGCATCTATTTTAGGAAATCCATTGTTTTACAGCCCTGGATGTTGTGATGATTTAGGTGCAGCTATTAGAAGAGGATTCCATAGTACACATAGCTATGGATACTGCAAAAAACCGCATTCTTCTTATATGCACATAAGAGGGAAGCCGTATCAGATTTCTGTGATTAGAACTGCACAAAGCAGAGCCCCTAAGGTCAGTGTTGCACCTACCTTGTCAGCAACTGTGGCAGCATCAGAGGCACTCACAGTCATGGAGACAACAGCACGGGCGATACCAACTAAAGCCACCACAAATACCTGCAAAAAAAGATAATGAAAGTGAGCTCGTGTCAAAAGACACATAATGCAGTAGTGACCAGAAACCCTTCTGGAATACCATTTCCAGGTCAGCTTTCAAACATGATAATGTGTACTAAGAGAGACTAGAGTTAATTTTCTGGAAAAGATTTCTCAGACCTATTAGATATAGGAGTGCTGACTTAGAATTTAGGAAGGAACAAATTGCTTCAACTGTCAGACTAAGCTCTGAATTGTTCTCACCCAGTCCTTACAACCATATCTTGACAGTCTTCCCACCCTTCATTCCACTGGGGCAGGGAAGGAGAAAAAAAGAAGACAGAAAATATATCCCTCCAAATTATAAGATCAAATGGTTGGTATGCCTGACTAAACCAATCACATCAGATAACTGAAGCCACTCAACACCAGCTACCACACATCAGATCTGTGACCAAACTAAAACCTGCAGTTTTCTCACTCCACGCTGACAATGCTCAGGAATGCAGAGGAAAGGTCACCTGCAGCCAACAGCTTAAAAACATCTTACCCTGCTGCACTGTGCAACAGAGATACCCAAGTCACCTCATATACCATTTAAGCATGACAGCTCAGCAAAGTTCATTTACCAACCCCTGTGCTTCACAGACATATTACGCAATTAAGAGCCCAGTTGGATACATCTACCCTCTGCTGTGCAGACTTACCCTCCAAAAAATCATATTTTTCCAGACAAATTTCTCTGAGTCGCAGGCTGATCCTAACAATGTAGGTATAAAATAGCTAAATCTATCAGAAAACCAAGAGTCCAAGCTGATTTAAGGTGGTTAGAGAATGGAAATGACCAGTAAATCACCTACAGCTGGATATCTCCTCCTTAGTAGAAGAGGGGATGGAAATAGCATGAAAGAAGAATACAACAACAATCCCTCCTGCAGTGGAAAATACTGTGACAAGACACTGACAAAAAAAAAGAAGGATCCCTAAATATAATGGTGTTCTAGAGCAGCAACAACCCATTGGACAGGAACATACCCTTTTTATTTCCTCTCTAAGCAGGTAGAGACTCTTCCTAATCTGTTAACTTCGCATTAATCACTGACTCCACAGGAAAGCATTCCTTCAGGACATGCCAAACAGCCAACTGAAAGGAAATCCTCA
The DNA here is from genome assembly GCA_035583135.1 of Lophotriccus pileatus. NCBI lineage: Eukaryota > Metazoa > Chordata > Aves > Passeriformes > Tyrannidae > Lophotriccus > Lophotriccus pileatus. The sequence continues at coordinate 11,076,836 of JAWWES010000024.1, forward strand.
CAGAACACACTTCCATCCTCATTTCCCAATAACATGCTCCAGAAGATCGAACTGAATGAAAGCATTTTCCTCTAAGGCTGTGTGCTGGTTTTGGCTGGGACAAAGTGAATCGCCTTCCCAGTATCTGGTATGGGACTGTGTTTTGGGTTTGTGTGGAGACCGTGTTGACAACACAGGGATGTTTCTGTTACTGCAGAGCAGAAATTACACGGAATTTGCCACTCAACCCACCCCACCAGCAATTTGGCTGGAGGTGCACAAGAAGTTAAGAGGGGACAGCTGGAACTAATGACCCCAACTGACCCAAGGGATATCCCACACCACATGGCATCACATTCAGCACATAAAGCCAGGAAGAAGGAAGGGACTTTCAGAGCAATGGTGTTTGTCTTCCCCAGTAACCATTACATGTGATGGAGCCCAGCTTTCCTGGGGATGGCTGAATACCTGCCTGCCCATGGAAGAGGTGAACAAATGCCTCTTTTTGCTTTCCCTGTGTACATGGCTTTTGCTTTACTTATTAAACTGTCTTTATTTCCACTCATGAAATTCCACTTCTCACTTCTACTCTTCTAATTCTCTCCCCTTTCCCACCAGAGGGGAGTGAGTGAGTGGCTGCCTGGGGCTGAGTGCTGGCTGGGGTTAAAACATGACTGGCTGTTTCATCACTTTGTTTCTCACTCCATTTTGAAAAAGGCTGGTAATATTTTTAAAAGGTTGAAACATTTGTGTGTATACCTGGTTATCCAAAACTGTGCACAAGCCCAGTACTCACATTTCTGGCCTGAAAGAGCTAACAAGACTTCCCACCATTCAGTTAAGGCCACTAGCTCAGATTTGGTTTTGAGCTTCTTGGGTTTTGCCAAGCCAGTCCCTGTACCCAGAGAAAGATGCCTCCATCTAACCCAATTCAAACACATTCACTTCTACAACCTCTACTAATGTCAGGAAATAGAAAAACCACTCATCAATTCAAAGGCACAGAATGGTACTCACTAGTATGTAGAATGTAGTGAAGATGGGGCTGGAAGTGACCCGGATTTTGGCCCTGGCAGAGGGCAGCTTCCAGAGAAGAAACATAAAGAAAAGCACATTGGGAACCAGGAGCAGAAGATCCCAGTAGCGGACTCTGCAAAAAGTAAATAAAACAGGTTTTCTTCCTGTTCTTCAGCCTCTGGAAGGGAAGGTACCAGCCCCAGCCCCTTCTCAACTGAACTCTGAGAAACAAAGCCCTTTCCCTTGGGCCAGGGTCAGATTGTATTCCCATTTCCTCCAACTCACCTGGACTTCCCAATGTCCTCATAGAGCAACAACAGGCACTTGTGCGGCACAGTGATGTTCGTGTCGTTGATCGCCTGCGTTGTCACTGGGGGCAGAGTTGTCACATTATCCAGCCCCGTCACCGGGGAAGTCGAATGTGTGATGTTGTCAGACATGGAGAATCTCATCGCAGACACCATGGACTGGAACATCCTGTCTTCCCTCTGGTCCAGGTCAAACACAGGGAAGACAGCCACAGCAGAGACAAAAAGCAACATTAAATCAGTTGTGAGTCAGAGGTAAAAAAACACATCCTTGACATTAGGCCCCTGCACAACTGCTTCCTGCTTGGTACAGCAAATTATCATCATCTGGAAGCCTATTACACAACAAAAAGGCCACCTGCCCTTACTCTGCACACAACCATTAGGGTGGACAGTACAAAACCACTGTCTTATATCAGAGTAACAAGCACACTGAAAATGGTGTAATAATAGGTTGGATTAAATTTTGTGATTCTTTGAGCTTTGGCAGATTCCTAGAAAAAAAATCAAGAAGCAATACGTGACATCATCAGATGGAGACAGAAACCCTGCTTTACCAGGACACTCATTACTGTTCTAGCTCCCGAGACCAAGAAGTTAACTGTCTCTCCAGAAGTTAAAGCGACACTCTGCCATCCATAAAACTCCATGGGCTTCATGGCTTTGTTGGTGGCATTGGCAGAAACCAATCCAGCAGCAGTTCATCCCTCTGTTGGTTCTACAGTTGCCTTGGAAGCTTAAGTGGACTATGGAACACAGCACTTGAGATCAGGATTTAGTATATACTAGAGTTTTGGCCTGATTTACCTTACTAAGCCTGCTCCTGATTTAAGGTACCACCTGGTGCAAATCTCTCCTTTTCCCACCCTAAAGAGCAATCCTGTCTGTGAAGGTACTTGAGTAGCTAAATACAAACACAGGGTCCAGTCACCTCTCCTGGCAATTCCCAAGTGACCACAGACAACAACGATTCAAAAAAGATAAATCTCTGTCAGCCAACATCTTAAAGATGCACACTGCCAGGAACAGTACTCGAGCAGTCTGTGCTATAACTAATCCAGGACTTATCTCAAAAAAATTCTCCCTGTTTGACTTCAGCCCTGGGTTGCCTGGTGAAAACTGACAGCTCCCGTGACAGGGCTCAGAGGGTGTTTTTCCTTAGAGGTTCTGGGTGACTCACAAGTTGGAAGGAATCAGCAGAGCCCCGTGTCATCTGCTGAGCTTCTGGAGTTCAGTAGCACCTTCCCCACAAATTGCTCAAGACTGTCAGTCATAGGCTCTTGTTTCTCTTCAGGGGCTGACTCTTCCCAGGTTTTTCAAGAGGCAAGGGGATCATACCACCCTCAGGCAACAAGCCCTCCCTTCAATTCATCCTTGCTGACAGAAACTCCCTGAGCTGGGATTTTCTTTCGTGACTGTGGTGTGCTCTGGTGCACAAGAGACATCACTGTAAATAAACACACAGACCTGGAAGTATCAGCTTTGCCTTTGGCAAAATCCTGGGCCAAAAAATCCCAGTTCAAGTAGAGGTTCCAGCAAACAAGCTTCACATTCCAGACTTATTTCTACAAGTGTCCTCTCTTCCCTCCAGCTTCTCACTCCTCTGAATTGACACTGTTGAGGAGGATTTTCTCTTCACAATTTTGCTCCATTCTCTTCCTCTGAAACACCATTATATCTCAGTTGCAGCAAGGGCAAGTATGGTCACATTTGCCAACATAGAAAAATTCCTACCCAATTTTTAAAAAGGCTGTGAAGAGGTAGAAAAAAAACCTCACAAACCATAGGCAAATAACATCAACTGTAAACTATCACAACCTCCTAGTATCTCTTTCTGGCACAAAGAATTCCATCTGGCTGTCACGTTGAAAAGAGTATAAAACTGCAAGAAGTTTACATTAGAACAACTTATTATGAAAAGAACAAACAGTCTGCATTATTTTCACTAGAAGCCACCACTATCACACCACAGCAGCGAGCTGCTGATAAAGAGAGGAGTTGGCCACACGTAACAGAAGTCCAGTCACGAGGTTTCAAAGGGCAAAGAGGAATCAAGCTCACCTCTCAGCCAGGCTGCTCACTACAGCCTGGTACTTGTATTCTTCCTCCCCAGATGAAGTGTACACAAAGCAGAGCAACAGAACAGCCAACATAAGGCAGGCCAGCCAAGGTCATCAGCCAGATAGCACAGTGGTCATGCTTTTCTAATAGCTAAGGCCTACAGCAGAAGTGTGGAGAACTAGCCCATTCCTGGTCCAAATCACCAGGAAAAATCCCACAACAGCAGCACAAGGAACGGATAGTAAGGATCCAGCTAGGGTTCATCATGCCCAGCCACACTGGTCCTTACAGCACACTGTCCTTCCTCTGCCTAGTCCTAAATAAATCCAGTCAGCTGAGCATATCCAAGAGCTCTCTGACCACATCCTGTCCCCACAGGGCTGTCCTCCCTCAGCCAGCCCAGCCCTTCAGTGGGGGCAAATCATCCAGAGCTGCATGAAAAGAAACCAGTGCTGCAGTTGTGGTCTCCCCTTTTCATCCAGCAGGCAGATCTACACAACAGAAAATAAAATAAAATTGTTTTCTACACTCCAGTCAAAGTCAGGCTGACTTGGCCAGGGCTGATTCCTCAGTCCAAGCCCTGGACAAGCTGCATTTAGACCAAGAGTAGCCACATAACTCATGGGCTGCAGTGACAGAGCGCTGGGGAAGGATCCACTGCACCTTCAGGGAAATGTCATCTCACCAATGGATTTTGCTCCTTGATTCATGGCACCATAACAGTATCAGCATTCAGTGAAATTCAGAGCTTACATCAGTGGCAATTCTCTGAGCTCTCAGAGCCCACCCACAAAAAGGTGAATTACACGCTGCCAGAGTTTCAGCTCCAATAAAAAAACTGAAACTCTTCTTCCTCTCTGCAAACAGTACCAGAAAGTCCTGTAAGTACAGACCATGCCAGGGTTAAGATTGCCCCTTACAACACTCTGTTTGTGCAATAAAAATGGCACTGACCTGCTTAAACACAACTGTTACTTCAATAATGTAAAATGCTTTAAAAAAACATTAAAAATAAAAAAAAAATATAATTAAAAAAGGGGGGGGGTCTTCCTTTTTAAGACGGCTCTTCAACCCTCATTCTTGGTCAGACAGCTGCATTTTGTCACAGCAGCTGCAGTTTGCATTTCATCCTCAGAACTCACAGGAGAGGGATTTTCCCCCCGTGGCCCAGCACCTCTTTTTCTCCCAGTTTCATTCTGACATCTCTCTCTGAGCTAAGCTTAAAAGAGAAAGGGACTGCAGCCCTAAACACTGGCCAAAACAAAACACCAAAAGCAGAAGCACCAACAATAAGCCAAAAAGCCTCACGCAGAGAACCCCGGGCCCGGGGGCGGGTTTCAGAAACGCGTCTCCCGAGGTTTGTTGCTGTTTTGGTTTTGATTCCCCTGGAAGGCGGCGGCGCGGGCAGCGAGAAAAGTACCAGCGCGGGGCCGCTCCGTTCCGGGCGGGCGGGGACGCGCTGCCCGTTCCACACGGCAGCGGGGCCGCGGAACAGCCGCCGTCACGTCGCACCCTCAGCCGGGCAGAGCTGCCCCGCCGCTCCCGCCGTGCGGCTGCACGGGGAGGCCCCGGGAGGGCCGCGGCCCCGGGATGGGGCGCCTCGGTGTCTGTCCCTCCCCGTTACCCCCTCCCGCCGGCCCCGCTCCTCCGGCCCCGCTCGTACCCGGCCGGCGCCGCTGCCGCCGCTCAGCGCCGGGGCCCCGGCCCCGCCATCCGCGCCCGGCCCTGCCGCTCCCCTCAGCCGGGCACCGTCGCTCAAGAGCGGCCCGAGCGCGGCGCGCAGGGACCGGGCGGGGACGCGACCGCCAAGACGGGGCTCGTCGGCCGAGCCCGACGCGGCAATTGAGAGACGGTCCCCGGAGCGCGCCGGAAAGGCCAATCAGGGGTCAAAGGGGCCAAGAGACATAGAGGCACGAGCCAATGGGGAGAGGCGGGAGGCGGGACTAAGGGGGCGGTTCCCGCCGCGCTTTAAAGGCGCCCCGTCCCCGCCCGCGGGTCCCCGGTGACCGCGGGGCTCGGGGGTCAGACCCTGCTGTACCGTGTAGTCTGTCATTTACAGCCCGATCCCACCTCCCAGGCCAGCCCGCACAGCATCCCGCCCACCGGTGAGCGCTCCCACCGTCACACACTTCCGTGTGTGTGTGAAAACAGGATATATCCATGCAGGAATTCTGCAGATGCAAGCCAGGGAAGTTAATAATTCAGGGAGATCCGATAATAAGCCCCTGCAGAGGAGAATGATTAACAACCCGGGAGCTTGGCTTTTAAGGGAAGTGTAAGGCTGACTGAAGTAACTCGGCATAGCTCGGACAAAAGCTGCTAAAGGAAAACACAATAATTAGCGGGAATTCAAGGTGCAAATACCGGGGAAACAGACATTTAAGTATTGCAAACAAGGAAGTAACTGTGGTAAATGAGCCAAGATTTATAAAGGAAATTAAAGGAAATAACCAGCTAAACACCGGCACGTTACTCTCTCAGCAGTAACAGCTGTCTGACGGGGAACAGAGTTTCAGGGAGAATGCTTGCTATCTGAGTCATTTCAAGGACTGGAGGATACACTTTGACATTGTTTTCTTCTACCCGTGGCTCACCTGTGCCTGCGGGGATTGCTTCTGTAGGAATGCAAGTTTTTTGCTAAACTGAAGTTTGTTGTACAGAGCCTACACCTCTTTAGGAGATCCCTACATCGGTCAAGTTTGCGTGCCCTGCTCTGGCGAACAGCACACACAGAGGGGTCCAGGCCCACCCCCACATATATCTTTATCAGCTTAAATCTGCTTGATACCCCTTCTCAGGTTAATTTTTCCAGCTACACCTCAGCAAGCCTCATGGAAGGGATGTAATCAGAGGCTGTGTTACCTGCCCTATTCCTCTGATTTTCCATTGGGTGGAAACAGGTTTTCATGCTGGTGTCATGCCTTTGGAATGACATCTGGAGAAGCCAGTCCTTAGCTTGTCTCATCTCACAGTGTTGTTCTTGTTAATGATATGTTGCAATATTTTGACATGTTCTATTTATGGATCCAAGCTCAAAGGCTTCTGAGCTCTGTGTTACAGAAGGGACACTTCAGTTTAAAGAGAGGTGGGGTGCTTCTGCCTTAAAAGTCCCTTGGTAACAGAGACAAGTGAAATGCATGTCTTCTCACTTGTAGCCTCAGGCACTAACTAGTAGAAGTGTTACCTCCCACATAACTGTGTCAGAAGGAGAGATTTTGCTTTTCAATCCACCTGCTTTTTCCATCTGATCCACTCTGAGGCTCAAGCCCAGCACCTGGGACACCAGACCCAAAAGCAAGAAGACTTGCTGGGTGCCACTGCAAGGACCGTGACACTTTAGGTCCTCCCTTCCTCACTGCTTATGTGAAACAGAGGAGGTGGGAGATCCACATTTATAGTTCCATTGTATTGACAAGCCTTGCCTTTGAGCCCCAACATGGTGTGTATAAACATTACTCTTCCCAGCTCCAAGGACTGCTCCATGTCCTTTTACTCTCTGCATCATCTCCCCCGCCGCGGCATAAAGATGGCAGGGCTGACTCCCTCTGTCCTTGCTGTGTCACTTGGTGTTTGCCAGCCTGAAGCAGGACAAGAGGTGATATTCAGCAGCCTTGGTATAACCTTGAGGGCCCCAAGGAAAGCTGGCACTTGGTGCTGTACCTGCTGCAGTCTGCTGTGCTTTGGCAATCTCACCCGACCTGCAGGCATCAGAGGCGGAAGGTGCAGGCGTGGTTTCCAGGACAAGATTACACCCTCGTATCATCACCAAACTCCCCTGTTCTGGGGCATTTTATCTCTCTCCAATACTCTTTCAGCTTTTATTATATCAATCTCCTGGACAGGATATTACTTCTCATCTGAAATGCTTTGCTGTTCAGGTGCTGAACAACTGCAGGGACAGATGTGCTTGTCTTGTTTCAGAGCTGCTCTACCAGCCTACTCCTTTCTAGTATTGGGCATAAATTTGCACCACTGGATACCATCTGGGCTGTATTCCTGTGTCTCTGCCCTTCTTTTCAAGGGGAATTCAGTCCCCTCCTCTTGTGCTGTAAGAAGCTGCAAAATCCTAGTGGCATTGTTGATATTGTCCCATGCATGGCAGCAGCCTGATTTTAGGGATGGTTTTATCTGCCCAAGCTCAGTTCTTCTCAAAGAGACTTAGTGCCCCAGCTCAAGCACAGGACCACTTGTAGCTGGCACACACAGAGAACAGTGAAAACATGGGTGTGGTGCATGGTCTTCTGGGAAGGACAGCAGAATAGCTGCCTGTCCATCCAGCTGCCCAGTGCCTGGAGAGACAGTGGCACCCTGTGGTGACACCGGTTCATCACAGCGTGTCACTTGGGCCTTGTCAGACAGCAACACCTTACCCAGGTCCTGGGCTGCCTTCCCTCAAGCCATAGAATCATAGAATCATTTACATTGGAAAATTTTGGATATTAGGAAAAGATTCTTCACTGAAAGGGTGCTCAAGCATTGAACAGGCACCCCAAGGAGGTGGTGGAGTCACTGTCCCTGAAAGTGTTCAAAACATGTGTAGATATAGTGCTTAGAAACATAGTTTAGTGGGGATCTTTTCCAACCTTCATGGTTCTGTAATTCTGTGACTTCTGAGATCATCAAGACCATGGTATTCTTTAGTAGCCTACAAGTGGGAGCATTTTGGGAGGGTCTCTGTGCCTGTTTCACTCCGAGCACCAGCTAACTCCCCATCATGTGTCACAGAGAAGAGGCTGAGCCACCCTTTTCTTTTTATATCATGATGCTCCTGCTTTGCTATATTAGTACCAGTCTGAGTCATTCAGCTGAGCTCCTGGAAAAGCCATTTCAGATTGTCAGCTGCCTCTTCAGTCACTTTTGCTTCTGGTGTCTCCTGTTTCATGGTCACTGTCCCACACTCAAGTGCAGCCAAGAGCAGAAATAGCCTGATACTAAATAGTGGTGAGAAACCCTTCAGAGAATGCAGATCTCCAAAATCCAACCACCTGCTGTTATGCAAGAGCCTTTGGCCTGGAATGGAAGCATATCACCTCCCTGCCAAACATCAGCCTGTTGTTTGTTTTGTCTCTCTGAATTCCTTCTGCAGTTTCAATGTGACAGGTGCTCTTCTTCAGTTGCTCTCCCAAATTGCATTGCTTGCTGCACAGAACAGCTGGGGAGACAGATGTGTGTGTTCTCCAGAATGGCTCCAATCAGCTCTCCTTGACTGTTATCACATACAGGCTCACACACACATACAAAACAAACAAACAAACAAACAAAAACACACAAAAAACCCCCAAACAAAACAAAACAAAAAAACCCAGAATCTCCTTCCCACCTCTTACAGTTTTAGTGAGAAACCCAGTAGCAAAACCAGTCAAGACAGACTTGATTATAGCTGCGAAAGAGGCAGACATGAGCACGGGAGTTCCCTGTGGGATCTCTGCCGTGACTCGCGTTCCCGGTAAGAGGAGCTCAGAGGGAAATGCCCAAATGTTTGCTAGTTTGCTGCGGCCACTTAGGGGGCCCGAGAACCCCCTGCCGGGACTGACCGGGGATGTCCCAGACTCCCTCCGCTCCAAGCTCCCGCCCCGCCTCATCCATATTCACAAGGGGCGGGGCCTACGCATACAGCCTATTCATTATTCATGAGGCTTCGCGCGCTTTTGACCACGTGGGCCGGTTTTCGCGCGGAGTGCGGCCGGGCAGGAAGCGGCGGAGATGGCGGTGAGCGACTGGGACTGGGACTGGGACTGGGACTGGGACTGGGACTGGGACTGGGACTGGGACTGGGACTGGGACTGGGACTGGGACTGGGACTGGGACTG
>JAWWES010000024.1:11086237-11184735 GCA_035583135.1 Lophotriccus pileatus
TACCCTCGCCCCCCCCCCGCCCCCCAGCCCCGCCATGTGTTTCCATTGTCATTTGCAAAGAGGGTTAATTATTATTATAACTCACCGTGCCCCCGTTCTGACCGCCGCCCCCATCGCAGAGGCCCCTGGAAGCACTGATCCCCCCGTAGCCCCGGGCCTCCCGGCCTCACCCCCTCCCTTCTGCCCTCGCAGGACTCCTCCGAGTCGCAGTCGGCGGTGACCAGCCCTGTGCGGAGTTCCCGCCGCGGCGATGCCTTCACGTCCAGCCCCGGCCGGGACCTGCCCCCCTTCGAGGATGAGTCCGAAGGACTCCTGGGCACCGGGGGGCTCCCCGAAGAGGAGGAGGAAGAAGGGGAAGAGCTCATCGGGGAAGGGATGGAAAGGTAAGGAAAGAGGTGGGAGCCAGCTTCTGCAGAGGGTTGTGTCCGGGCATGGGGTGCTGGGCACCGTCGGTGCACCCAGCGAGATGGAGGGGGGCTTTTAACCGTGGTGGGGTCCCTCTGCGTGCTCGTGAGAGGGCTGAAGAGCTGCTGCACAGTGGACAAAGGTCAGGGCACGTTGTCGTTTGAGTCCTGGGAGAACTGAGCAAAGTTGGGAGCAAAGCGTCATCATGGTCGAGAGTGGGTTAACCAGGATCTCCCTGGATGCATGATGTGCATCCAGCCTAGCTTTTTACTCCTGCAGGCATAAGTTTTGATGTTTATTTTACTGCCAGGCCTGCTGGCAAGCTGAGGAACTTCACAACACAAAGGCTTGAATGCTGGTATTCCTAACCATAATTCTGGAGCCTTGGCATTTTTAACAGTGCTGCTGGAGCCCTTTGCTGCAGGGCATTGTAAAGCGCCTTCCTGCTTAACACATTTTCTGTCTTGCTGCAGAACAACTGTCCTGACACCTGCCCAGCAGGAGCCAGAGAAGGGCAGGAGAAGGGCTTTCCTGGCCTGATTCCATGCTCTGTGTGTGTCCTAGGGACTACCGCCCCATCCCCGAGCTGGATGTGTACGAGGCAGAGGGCCTGGCCCTGGATGATGAGGATGTGGAGGAGCTGACTGCCAGCCAGCGGGAAGCTGCAGAGCGAGAGATGAGGCAGCGGGACCGGGAGCTGGCGCAGGGCATGGGCCGCATGCGGAGGGGGCTGCTCTACGGTAGGTGGAACATTTGGTGGTGGTGTTGTTCCTGTAGAGACTTTTGTGGGCTGAATGGGGGGGTCTTTGATGCTCTTAGAAGCTTGTCTCTTGTGTTTCTATTTCTGTCCATTCAGTGCAGTAATGGGAATGAATGTTTGCTGTTGCATACAAATCTAACTATTCACACCCCTCAAGTCTTTAGCTATGTTGTGGAAGATGTAGGAGCCACAATAGAACTGGATTTAGGCTGAGCCCGGGATGTCTCATACTTTATATCCCAGGCTCTGACCTATTTGCTTCCACAGCCCATGTAATCTGACTGTGACTAATCCAAAGAGTGGGAATGGGAATCCCAGCTCTTCAACACTTTTTCCTCCCAACCCTTAGACAGTGATGATGAAGATGAAGACCGTCCCTCACGGAAGAGGCGGCTGGCAGAACGGGCTGCCGAAGGCATGGAAGAGGAGGATGAGGACATGATTGAGAGCATCGAGAACCTGGAAGACATGAAAGGACATTCAGTGAGGGAGTGGGTTTCCATGGCAGCTCCACGCCTTGAGATCTACCACCGCTTCAAGAACTTCCTGAAGACTCATGTGGATGACCATGGGCACAATGTCTTCAAGGAGAGGATCAGTGACATGTGCAAAGGTAGGGCTGGGTGATTAGAGGCTCTCTCTCGCTCTCTCTCTCTCTCTCTCCTCTTTATGTGGGTCACAGTACTTTGTGGAGGTCTGGTCCAGAGGTGGATTTTTTTTTCTGCCTGCCCTCTTTGCTCCAGACATTGAGTCAGCACTTTAAGAAAGTCTCATGCTGATGGAGATAAATGAATAATGCAAACATGTCTACTATCTTCTTTGATTCTGGCTGACTAATTAGAAGGCCCCTGGCGTCTGCTGCTCATTAATATTCATATTGTAGAAATGCTAGCAAAAGAATATGTGGGGCAGCAGACAGTGGTCTGCAAGTTTGTGATCTGAAAGAGACAACAATTGCTTGCTGTCTGCGCCAGTAACTTTCTCACACTGGAAAGTGGATTATCCAGCAAGGGGACACAAATAGAGCTTGTGACTTTGGAAACCGTGTCAGTGTTGCAGCCTTGTATTCTGACTAGGCACTGCCAGAAGAAGCAGTCATTAAGGCTGTCATTGATTAATTTTAAAAGCAGAAATTGCCACATCTAGGAACAGCTCATGTAACTGTACTTGTTTTGTATTTCTTCTTTATATTGAGCAGAAGCTTGAGCTGCGGAACAGGATCAGTTTTATACAGCTGGAAATAAAAGGCATTTGTCTCATCCTTTTCCATAAACATAAGACACTGCAGGTTTTTTGCCAGCCATTCAACACATATAATGTCTCTCCTATTAGCTTCAGTTTCCTGGAGGTCTCTGAGAGAGTTGTGTATCGGGCTGAGGCTTTTGAATGTCAGGAACATTGAGCCTGGGAAGTATCTGTGCAGAACTAGAGAGAAACAATCAAAAGCTTGGTACTGATGAAGAATTTGTTAATCAATTTAAAAGAGTTTTCCACCCATTTTCAAACTGTTGACTTTGAAACATTTTTCAGGGAAGGTGCAGACATTGCAGCCTGCAGGATACAGGCTTGTCTGTTCTGGCTTACTTTGCAAACTCCTTGAGTGAGCAGGCTGAAATCATAATTCACCCCATCTTTTTCTTAAGAGAACAGAGAGAGTCTGGTCGTGAACTATGAAGATTTGGCAGCCCAGGAACATGTCCTTGCCTACTTTCTGCCTGAGGCCCCAGCAGAAATGCTGAAGATCTTTGATGAGGCAGCCAAGGAAGTGGTGTTGGCCATGTACCCCAAATATGATCGTATTGCTCAGGAGATCCATGTCCGCATCTCCCACCTCCCTCTGGTGGAAGAGCTGCGCTCGCTCAGGTAACCAGCAGAATTACCAGCAGTGGCTGCGGGGCCTGCAAGGGGTTTGGGGGCCTTGAGAGGGCTCACATGTGAGCTAAACCTCTGAGTAAGTCTGACAGGATCACAGGGAAAAAGTCACATTAAGGATGAACTTTGAAGATAAACATTGGTAGAAAACTTGTGCTTTGTAGAAAGTGTATTTCTGTAGGGTGTTTTGCCTTCTGTGCCCTGCATCCAGGGCATCAGTGTCCTCTCTTTCCTCAGGCAACTGCACCTGAATCAGTTAATCCGGACCAGTGGAGTGGTGACAAGTTGCACAGGGGTCCTGCCTCAGCTCAGCATGGTCAAATACAACTGCAGCAAGTGCCGCTTCATCCTGGGACCCTTTTTCCAGTCCCAGAACCAGGAGGTGAAACCTGGTTCCTGCCCAGAGTGTCAGTCTCTTGGCCCCTTTGAAATCAACATGGAAGAGGTAAGAGATGATGTGCTTGCCTGGATGGGCCTGGCTGCTCATCCTGCTTCACTGCCTGTTCCTGCCAGCCCTGCCTTGGTTCCCACCCTTTGAACAGCTTGGTGTAGAGAGAGGGGTCTGCTGCTATATCCAGGGCTCTGTGAAGATAGTTCTTGCCTATTTGAGCTCTTGACCTGAATGTACTCAGTTTAGCAGCCAAAAGTAAGTTGCTGTCATATTGTGTTTGGATTGAGTTGTTTGCCACAGTCATCTATGGTACACAGTGATTTATCCATATTTTAGAAATGCAGACACAGACTATCCAGCTCTCCTCCTCCCCAGGTTAGGTCAGTATGCCCTGAACTGTCAGATTAGGAAACCAGATCATTGATGTGGAGCTTCTGACTTTCATTCTTTGCTTTGATACCTCTAACCGTCACAACTGAAGCATCCTCCTCCCAGGAACTGGTCCAGTATTTGGGTGGGCAAGCCCTGTGGAGGCTGAAACACAGTGGTGAGATGCAGCAAAGTGCTTTCCCATCCCCATCATCAGTCTGTTGTATCCTGGAATTGCTCCTCACAACCTCCATGCTCCCATGCCCTTAGTCTTCTAACCCAAGTGTAGTAAGTCTTTGAATGGACCTTCTCTGGTGAGGTGAAAAGCATCAGCTGTGCTGGTGGCTGCCAGACCTGCTGGTAACTTGTGTTCTGTTCTGCAGACAGTCTATCAGAACTATCAGCGCATCAAGATCCAGGAGAGCCCTGGGAAGGTAGCTGCTGGCAGGCTGCCCCGCTCCAAGGATGCCATTCTGCTCGCTGATCTGGTGGACAGTTGCAAGCCAGGGGATGAGATTGTGAGTACATTGTTCAAGTGTGGGGTGAGCACAAAACATTTTTAAATTCTGACAGTGACATCACTGGAACGTCCATGGGGATGTGGGGAGGGATTGTCCTTGGATGCATTTGAGCAGCCACTTATCTTAAAATGGAGAAGGGGCTGTGCTGTGCAGGCACTGACACAGCATTTCTTGCTTCCCAGGAGCTCACAGGGATCTACCACAACAACTATGATGGCTCCTTGAACACTGCCAATGGGTTCCCAGTGTTTGCCACTGTAATCCTGGCCAACCACATTGCCAAGAAGGACAACAAGCTGGCTGTTGGAGAACTGACTGATGAAGACGTGAAAGTGATTGTGGGTCTGTCCAAGGATGAGCAAATTGGGGAGAAGGTGGGTCAGCTTCAGAGATCCCTTCTTTTCCTTTTGACAGCTAGCTGTGTCAGCTGGCCAAACAGTGGTTAAAGGAATCTTTAGAAATCCCAGTTCCTTCTGAATGGTCTTCTGTAGCTCTCAGACAGCTATTGATGAGAGTCAGTTATAGGATGGAACTAAATAAGAAAGTTTCTTTGTGCTTTTGGAGGTCAAATTTTCTCCCCTTCCTTCTCTGAGCCTTCTACATCCCAACAGAGCTGAAAGACAGCAGAGAGGCACTCACACTGCTTATACCTGATCAGTTTTCTCTCCCTGTATCTTGAAAGCAAAGCAGGGGAAATATTCTGAGGCCAATGACTGCATCTCCAGCGCCCTTACGAGGGTATTATTACTTACTTTAAGCTGTGGTAGACATCTTAGCTTTGTTTTCTCTGTGTGCTAAGGCCTGAACTTAACACTTGGAAGAACAAAGCACCTGAATTGGTGCATGTTCAACCTTACTTGGGTCAGGTTTAAGCTCTGTAATGGGGGACTTTGTTCTGTTGCCTTAGATGTGCTGTTCTTATGGTAACAGCTGTTACAGTGGATGGAGAAGCTTCAGTTGAGCCAGGACTGTTATGAAATGAGTGTTCTCCAGCACCTGGTTATTTTCAGAATACTCTTGGGAAAATAAGCCAGTTTTCCTTAATATCTGACCATGACGACAATTCACGTGTGGCATAGCCCATTCAACTACTGTCATGTGCAGTGAGTAAGCCTCAGATCAAGGTCTCCAGCTTTACAACAGCCGATAACAGCCACCGTGATGTGCGTTGTGTACAACAGGGCTGTGGAGGCAGTGGCAGCAACTTCCAGCACCAGACTAAATAATCTGCCATGCCCCAACAGCACCATTTTTGTGAAGCTCCTTTGGGGGACAGTGGGTGGGTAGTTACCTTTGAAAAAGCCCTCACACCCTGGATAATAAAATACTCTTTGGAGTCAGCAGTACCTTAAGAGTGGCTTTAGATGTGGCACCTTCACATGCAGAATTCTGCCCAGAATGGGAAATGGACAACTCCTCTGGCTTTCCTTTCAGATTTTTGCCAGCATTGCTCCATCTATTTATGGACATGAAGATATCAAGAGGGGCTTGGCTTTGGCTCTCTTTGGTGGAGAGCCCAAAAATCCAGGTGAGTGTCACTTTTGTCACTTGGGCCTCACTCAGCAGAGGGCAAATGTGCTGCTGCAATAAGAGCAATTACAGTCGTCTGAGTGGCTTGGTGACAGACAAGGAAACAGGCTGAGGGATATCTGCGATTGAAATGGCTGTTTTTATCAACTGAAAACTCTGATGTGACAGTAGAAATACTAGGACTGAAAATAGCTCCTGCTGCAAACTTGGGCAAGTTTTTAGCCCTCCTCTATGAGGTCATGTTCGATGCCCCTTCAGAGGTTTGACCTTTTGGCACCCTGATCTGTTATAATCTTCTGAGAAGGATGTGTTCAGCAGGGAGCAGGGGGAGAAAGTCTGTTTTACAAACTTGACCACCTCCTAAGCTGATTTTCTTTTTCCTTCAACTTCCCTGTAAACTGGTTGTCCTGCCTGCTGGTTGCCCTCCCTTCAGCTTTGTGATGCTCAGGGCAGGGTTGCCGTCAAGCCATGCACTCAGCTGCCAACATGGCTTTCCCGTGACTTTTGTAGGTGGCAAACACAAAGTCCGTGGTGACATCAACGTGCTTCTGTGTGGAGACCCCGGGACTGCAAAATCCCAGTTTCTTAAATACATAGAGAAGGCGTCGAGCAGAGCAATTTTCACCACTGGCCAGGGTGCTTCTGCTGTGGGCCTCACAGCCTACGTCCAGCGGCACCCAGTCAGCAAGGAGTGGACTTTGGAGGCAGGAGCCCTCGTGCTGGCCGACAGAGGTGTCTGCCTGATCGATGAATTCGACAAGGTGAGCCCAGCTCTCTCTCTGGGAGGGACTAATTGTGAAGGGACCAGCTATAACCTCTGCAGTGAGGACACAGCATAACTCATGGGGACATCACCCAGCTGACCAAGGTTCCTGCAGTTTGCTCAGGCCTTGCTGGTCCATAGTGCAGTTTGCTGCCTTTTCAGAGCATCAGGGGCTGATTCCCCTTGGTGTGTTGGGCAAACCCATGACAGGTGTAGACACAGATTCACTCTGAGTCATTCTTGCTTTCCTGTAGATGAATGATCAGGATAGGACCAGCATCCACGAAGCCATGGAACAGCAAAGCATTTCCATCTCCAAAGCAGGCATTGTCACATCCTTGCAAGCTCGCTGCACCGTTATTGCTGCTGCCAATCCCATAGGTAAGTGCTGAGAATCTACAGGACCATTTCAGGCTTCCAGCATCAATCCACGGTCATGAGAACTGTGGCACAGCTTCCCTTCACTGTGTGGTTCCCTCAGTCTGGAGCAGAGATCAAGTGAGCAGTAGAGTCTTCGGTAAAGTGCTGAAGGTCTGTGCTTGCTCCAAAGCTTCAGCCTTGGTGCCCATGTTTGACTTGGGTTGTCTCTGTGCTCCAGGTGGGCGATATGACCCGTCATTAACATTCTCAGAGAACGTGGACCTGACAGAGCCCATCATCTCTCGATTCGATATCCTGTGTGTGGTGAGAGACACAGTGGACCCTGTGCAGGTACAGGCTGTGCTGTGAATCTGAGCTTGTTCTGGGCTTGCAGTGCTGCTGTTGGGATGCTCAGCTGCTGTTGCCTGTTGAGTTTTTCTGTCTAGTGAATGTGTTCAGTGTCTATTAGTCTATTCCTCTCTTGTAGGATGAAATGCTTGCCCGGTTCGTTGTTGGCAGCCACGTCAAGCACCACCCAGGTAGCAAGGAGGCAGTGAATGGGGATGCTGATGAGGTCATTCTTCCCAACACATACGGGGTTGAACCCATTCCTCAAGAGATCCTGAGGAAATACATCATCTATGCCAAAGAGAAAGTCCACCCCAAACTCAACCAGATGGACCAGGACAAGGTGGCCAGGATGTACAGTGACCTCAGGAAGGAGTCCATGGTGAGAATGCTGAGGAAAGGGGGGAAGAAACATGTATCTAGTCTGTGAATCAGCCTGAGACTGCTCCAGCATATGTTGACACATTCTTGCCTTTCCCATCACAAAAGTCTGTGCCACTGTTTTGTGAGAGACAGGCAGATCCTGCAGTGTCTGCTGAACAGATGATTGTTCATCTAAATGCAGAGTCTCGCCTGTTGGTGATGTGTGGCCTGATGGGCTGGACACATGTATAGTGCCTGCCATGGCAAAGTCCTCTTGTTGTCACCCAGTCTGGCAGGCCCACAGGAGATATTTGCATTCACTCAAACCCATATGCTCCTGCTGCATTACAGGGAGACATTATCTGTAGAAATGCCCTTCTCTTTTGTCTGTGGGATCTCTCAGGCTCATTTCATGCTCTCCAAGTGGAACAGAGAAATTTGTTGAGGTCAGAGGGAGATTTTTGGAGCTTGGGAAAACTATAGCTTTTCTTTTTTAATCAGCTTTTTGTTTCCTTAATTCCTCAAAAAAGTTGTTGGAGGAAACTGGTTTGCTGATCCTGGAAAGGCCCTAAACAGTGGCAAAGAGTGACCGCCCAGCATCCCCTCGCACCATGCTGAATTCAGATGAGCAGGCTGTGCCAGGCTGCGTGGCTGTGCCAGCAGGTGGCAGAGCCTCCTTAGCCTGAGTCCCTCCTTAGTCTGAGGTCCAGAGCAGCTTCCTTCCGTGTGAAAGGAGTTGGATCCTGGGCCTGAAGCCACCTGTCTTGTATCCTTCAGTAAGGTGACGCCTCGTCCTCTCTGCCCGCAGGCGACCGGCAGCATCCCCATCACGGTGCGGCACATCGAGTCCATGATCCGCATGGCCGAGGCTCACGCCCGCATGCACCTGCGGGACTATGTGGTGGAGGATGACGTCAACATGGCCATCCGGGTGATGCTGGAGAGCTTCATCGACACGCAGAAGTTCAGCGTCATGCGGAGCATGCGCAAGGTGGGCACCAGCTGGGCCGAGTGCTGGAGCTGCACCCCAGACCCCCAGGTTTAACTGCAGCCTCCTTGCACTGCCCTGGCTCTGGGAGGAGACTCTTCCACGCTCTGCAGGGGTCTGTCCTGTAGAGCCAGGTGCTGAGTCCGTGTAAATAGAATACTGTGGGTCTGAAGTGTTAAGTTCCTTGTCTGAACATCCAGGAGCCACTCTGGCAGTCACACTTCCACCACCTGTGCTGGGACCGAGGCCCCTTTGCAGCTACACACCCCACACACAGACAAGGTTTCTTTAGCAGCTCAACTCCAGGTTTCCCACAGCAGAGCCTCAGATGTCTGGATATCCTTAAAATAATTTAATCGTGGTACAATAAGAAAAATAACATCTAAGCTGGGTGCCTCTGAGGAGGGACCCCAAACAAGGCATTGTTCCATGACTGCCCATCGTTAGTCTCAAGTGGGGCAATGATTTTGTTGGGCCTGAGAAGGAAGTGTACCCTGAGCCTCTGTATTGAAAGCACTGCCATATCTCTTCTTTTTCACACCTTTGTGCTATTTTGGTGCAGGGCTTCCACTGCTGCTGCCATCAGGTGGTTGAGCTGAGCAGGCAGTTGGTTTCCTCACGTTTTAGTAGGGTCCTCGGGACATTTAGCCACAGGGAAGCACTCACTCTGGTTTAGTGTGCAGTCTGCCCTTTTCTCTGAGTAGCAGGGCCTGGCTCTGAACAGCTCTTGGCTGGCCACAGCCTGGCAGTTATCCACTGTTGAGTGTCTGCCCTCTGTCTGGACGACTCGTGGCCTCTCTCTTTGGCCGCAAACAGCCAGCCAAGTGTGAGCGTCTGCTGGGGAGACCCAGGGCAGTCTGGGTTAAGGGAAGCTGCTCTGTGCTTTCCTCGGGACCAGCCCTCCCACAGCTGTGTCCCTGTGGGCAGCACACCTCCACAGCAGTGCACTGCTGGCCCCCAAGAGGCACCAGGGTGCCCCCAGAGATTTCAGATGGAAATAAGAGCAGTCAGCAGAGGAGTGTTGTGGCTGTCAGAGAGCTGCCACCGCATGTGCAGGTGGCAGCTTGTCAAGGCCAAAGTCACTTGAGAAACACTTAAGGGCGCAGGCGACAGCAGTGTCATTTGGTTCCCCCTGTGCTCTGTGGGAGGAGGGGGTTGGTTGGTGTTGGGCACAGGAGACTGCAGTGCATCACTCTGTTCCTCATGGCTCATCTCATCCTTCCTCCCAGACATTCTCCCGCTACCTGTCATTCAAGCGAGACAACAATGAGCTGCTGCTGTTCATCCTGAAGCAGCTGGTCGCAGAGCAGGTGATGTACCAGAGAAACCGCTATGGAGCCCAGCAAGACACCATAGAGGTCCCAGAGAAGGACCTGGTGGACAAGGTACGGGCTTATAACAAGCTGCCTCTGGGGGTGGTCCGTGCTTTCTTTCTGCAGCCTCAGAACCAGAGGTGCTCTCAGACTTGTAACTTCTCTTCCTGCATTGTGATACCAAAAAATAGACTGGTGTTAATCAATTTAACCCAGCATTCTCTATTGTCTGGAAGCACCATATTCTTCCCCCTCTGTTCTCATGCACCCTTGTAAAGCTTTAGGGTTGGAGTGGTAAATCCTGCAGTTTGGTGCTTTGCAGGTGAACAACAACTCAAGTTCCCTGGCATCTGCATTGGAAGAAGCAAAAAGCAGAAAAATTTCTGTGTATGAACATTTCCAATCCCTCCTGGGGCTCACTTGCCTTCTCCTTAATGCATCCTTATCCCAGTCCAAAGACTACACGCCTTTCTGTGCAAAGTATTGACCTTGCATGGCACTAAAGCAGTTTTTGGCTCCTGGGTTGCTGCTTTTCTGCTCCTTGCATGGCATGTGCAGAGTAACTACTTCCAAAGCCGCAGCTTGGTGCTGCTGGTGTGACCACCCCCAGTCAGGGGTCTCTTGCAAAACTTTTACACTGGGTGAAGTACTGGGGGGGCTTTTGGATAGGAGTTACATTCTAGCTCTAGTGGGAGTAAAAGGACATCTGAGAGCAGGCAGATGCTGAGCCAGCATCTTTTCTTTGCTCAGCTCAGCTCTGCCAATGCTCCTTCCTCCTGACCTGCAGTCTCCCCTGCTACTGCAGTTCTGGTTCCTGCTGAGCAGAGCAGAGATTGCTGACTGTCAAATTTTATGCAGCCTCTGCTATGGAAAACCACATGGTTCTCATTTTTATTAAATAAACATTTACCTCTCCCCTCCCTCCTTCTCCTCCTCCTCCCAGGCTCGTCAGATCAACATCCACAACCTCTCAGCCTTCTTTGACAGTGAAGTGTTCAAGATGAACAGGTTCAGCCGGGATGTGAAGCGGAAGCTGATTGTCCAGCAGTTTTGAGACTGGCAGCAGAGTCTGCCACGTGCTTCTGTGAGATGAGACCTCTGTCTTCCAGCCCTCCAGGAATGCTACAGAGATCCTGAGCCGGAGGGACTAGGCTCCACATTCTCTTGCTTGCTTTGTGCCTTATGGATTAAGGGAGTGCTGAGCTGCTGAAGACCTTGTAAATAGAACAGAATTAAGTAGTTAAATGCCCAGTCAAGTCTGTTTAGCAACTTCGTTGACTATTTTGCCTTGTAGCTAAGCACAGCAGGGAGAGAATTGCTGGCCATATACATGGCATGTTTGCTGTTTGTTTGTCACTAGTTGTTACGGGCTCCTCTGCAGGAGGGAAGAGTGGGAACATTCGAAAAGCATTATCCACCTCCCTTGGTTTGCAAGCACCCTCAGGGATTCTCTGTTCCTATCTCTGGCGACTGTACAGCCTGATGGGTGATAATTGAGACTGCTTTCAACTCTCCATGAACCAGCCAGCCTCTCTGCTCCAGGCCCTTGTGCCTGACACTTGACATTTCCCCAGGTGCCCACATGGGCTGACCTTGTGCTTGGTTTCTGCAAGGGAGGAGCGAGGAGGGAGAGGAAGATGAGAACTGAAACAAAGTGTAACTATTTCTGATATTAATGGTGATCTGTGTGGGTGGGCAGTGGAAACTTCTATACCCGCTGGGGGATGTCCAGAAGCCCCAGCAAAGAGGCTTCCCTTGCCTTACTGGGTGTTATTTCTGTGCAGCTGTCAGCAGATGTCAATTTATGCTGGATCAGAGTGCTACCTTTGGCACCTAAATGACCCCCTCTCACACGCATTTGTTAAGGGTGAAGTACCCATAGTGCTGGTTTTGGGCATAGCAATGGATGAGGAGCCCTGAGCTGAATGTTTGCAGGGAGGACAAGATGGTCTCAGTGTTCTTATGCAATTTTCTTGCTGTGTGTGTTTTAAATACATTTAAATACATTTGTTTTTCAATACTTCTGTGTTTCCTCCTCTTTTGGGAACTCCTGCAACCAAGAGGGAAAGCAAGAACGTAAGCAAGCAACTTGGATGCTGGAACAGCTGTTCAGCAGTTTGTGGGGTTGGGGTTGGGTACAGACACATCCCATATTTGCACTTCAAGTTAGTGGGAACTGACAGTGCCCAGGACATGGTTGCCCACAGGACAGTGTCATGAATGCTGCCTTTCCCATCAAAGGCCTGCCTGCAGTGGCTCCTTCCCTGTCTTGCCTGCTTATATCTGTATCCCAAGATACAGACTGTCCTATAACAGTGTGTATTTCCCACCTCCCTTTTCTATGCACATTTGGGTTAGACAGCCTTGATCTCATGTCTTGGCTGCCACTTGGATTCCAATCTGGGCAAGATACAGCTGAGGTCTGCAGTGAATGTGCTTTGCCTGGCCAGAGCCATGGGACTGTAAGGCATCTCCAGCCTGAGCTCGAGGGAATTTGTCAGCTGGCTACTGCAGTTCTGTGCTGGCCAAGCAGACGTGTCCCTGGCTGCTGACACCGACACCGTGGGGTTTGTCACGGTGATGTGCGTGCGTGTGTCCTCTTAGCCTGGCTGTTACTGGGAGCCAGCAGTGCTTGAACCCTGCTGGGGGCTGAGCACATGACTCTCAGCCTGAAACTGGCTCGGCATGTTGCCTTTTCTGTCTGCCAGCTCCCTCCTGTGTATTTGTTTAACTGTTTTGGCTGTTTTCTTCTCTTCCCACTGGGTCTGTGTCTACCAGGGCTTTCTGCAGGCAGACACTTGCCTGGCATTCCCTCCCTGCCTGATTGAGCCCTTTGCCCCTGAATGTGTGCCTGGGTCAGGTCTGCACTGGGGATGGCTGAGCTACTGTGTGCCTCAAACTGCCTGTGAGGTCCAATGTGGTTCCTCAGGGCTGGACACAGAGCTCTTAGCTCCTCACCCCCTAATGCCAGAGGCCATGGGCAGAGATGTGGGGAGAGCAGCTGCCAGCACATGCACACTGTGCCCAGCTCCGTGGGAACCCACATACCTTGCCAGGGAAGGTGCTGTCCCTGAGAGAGCAAAAACAGTGATAATGAGGGATGAAACAAGCTTGTCAAGCAAAGTGGTGTGTTGTGATGAATGCTGGGTGTGGGAGAAGAAAGAGGCTTTGTGTCACACCGGAGAAATATAAAATGCTTTGCAAATGCAATCTTGTGAAACCTCTGCTATGCCTTAGTGACCCACAGAGTTAAATATGTGGGCAAATGTCACCACAAACCATGAGAGAATACACAGGAATGGAGCTGGACTCCTGATTTTCCCAGCTCCTTGCCCTGCTGCTGGACAGGGCTGTTGAGAGGCACCGGTCAGGTTTGTCCTACAGCTTTCTCCTGCCTCCTGTGCTCTGGTCCCACCTCACTCAACACACAGAGGGAACAGTGGCAACAGAGAGATGCCATTGTTGGAGCCACTTGTTTGTCATTTTGTTCACTCTGCCTCCCAAATCCTCACCACAAAGGCAGTTGTGCCCTCCCACCGTGTTGTGTTGCCAGCATCCAGCAGCGCAATGAATTCTTGCAGCTGCGCCCTTGCTAATGTTGGCATCAGCCGCTCAGTGGAGTGTTAATGCCAGTCTGAAGGCATGTTCCTCCTCTCACGGCCACTGAGCTTTTCAGGTTCCCTGGAGCAAATTTTGGCTGTTCACAGCATCAGGTGTCTGGTCCAGACAGGGGTGCAGACAGGGGTGAAACCAGATGCTGCTCTGAGCAGGGACTGCCTTGCCAGGAGGCATGTTCCAGCTGAATGTAGCAAGGATTTTACTGCAGGGCTCTGGAGATCAGCAAGCCAAGCCACACTCTCGTGAAGAGAGGAGTTGCTCCCCTGACAACCCCGAGTTTAGCCAAGCTTGAGCACTTGGCTTCTCGCTGCTGTGATTCAAACATTGCACAGTGCCTCTGTGCCTAGGGCAAAGGCAAGAGTCTGGGGGAGGTGGGGTCTGTCCAAAGCAGGCTACGCCTGGGTTTGGATAGAAGATGATGAGGGTGCTCCTTGTAGAGCAGACCTGGTGGAGAGGGCTTTGTGGACCCAGGTGGTGTCCCTTCTTATGGTCATTCTCCCCTTGGGGCTATGGTTGTTGGCAAATGCTGGGTCAGGCTGGCTTCGAAGAGCATCTGGATTTGAAAAGGGCATGATGGGCCTGATCCTGATCCAGTTTAATTTGAATATGCTGTGTGCACCTAGAAAGCAGCAGGGCTCTCTGCATCTCATAATAAGCTATTTGACCTTAGCTCAGCATGGAGCAAATACACACACACTCTCAAAACCAGCACATACATACCTGCTTAGGGTGCATGAGCAGGTGCCAGCAGATAACCAGCTAACAGGTCAGGATGTATGATCTAGGGGAAAAGGGGAGATAGGCCCCTTCATGCAAGCTCTTTCCTACCTACCAGCAGGGTTTAGATTCTTGATAGTTTCTGCCTTTACTGTGATCATAAACCAACACACTACATCTGGAAGTCCTGGGCTGTATCCAGTGTGCTAGCGGCTGTTTCTGAGCCTGCCTGTCAATGGTAGATGCCCCTTGAATAGGGGAAGTTCTGTATTCAGCAATGTGCATTTTTCCTCAAATTAATGCCAAAGCCTCTTGGAAAAATTAGCATATGCAGCATTTCTGGAACAGCAGTGTTTCAGTTTCTCCCGTGCCAGACCTTGGCTGATACCCTCTCTGTCCAACTCCTCTGTGATTACTAAGGAGCTGTCTGGAAACTGGTTCATAAGAACTGTCCCAGTATAACTGTGCTCAGGATGTAGCAGTTGTACTGGACAGTGTCACCTTCCTGTCCTAGAGCAGTCCAACCAACTGTAGTTCAGCCACGAGGGCTGTTTCAGGTGCTTACAGCTTTGCCCTTGTTGACCTCAACTGACCTGAATACCTGAATTCCAGCTTGTGGAGACAGAATGGGAATATGTTTACAGAAGATATGTGTCTACAGATAGAGGTGAGTCACTGCAAACAGCTACCTCTCCTGCTGTGCTGCACGGAGGATGCACTCTGAACTTTTCAGTGTTTTTCTATCTCCTAAAATACTTTTCTACTTAACAAGGCAGAGCCAAAATTGGATCAGGCTTCTGCTGTATTTTGCATCTATTATACAGTTCTTGCTGCCATCGCTGATTTAATGTCTCCATTATCATGGAGCACTGGTCTGCCAAGGACTCCAGCCATCCAGCCTGCTTCTTGGCCACAACTAAACATCTGTGAGGAGCCTTGACAGATTGCTGAGCTCTGCAGCTTTAAAGCAAAAGCACCTTGAAGGGCTTGTGCTTCTTTTTGCTCATCTTGCAGGTCACTTCCCTCTAAAGGTGAGGCAAAGCTGTGGGGGGAAACCAGGGGCAGGGCCAAGTTTCTTCTTTGGGTGATCTGAAAGGAACTGTCCTGTGTAAAAGATGCTGAGGACCTTCAGTCCCATCAAAACACATGCAAACACAAATGTGGGAATGCCAGTAGTCCTCATGAGCTGGTGTGTGGCTCTCCTCAGAGCCAAGAGACACCAGCCCTCTTCAGATACAGGCTGCTCCCCCTGCTCTGAAAATACATACCCACATTCCAGCTATTAAAAAAACAGGAGTTTTTTTGAAGATGACCTTTGCCTTTTCACTTTAGCAAGGAAAGGTAGAAAGCACCTCTGGGGTCTACCCAGTGAAGATACTTTGATCATTACAGGATAGAAACTCCCCTCAAATTTCTTGAGTCACTGTGCAAGGAGAGAGGCTTTTGTTGTCTGGGTGCTGAGGGTACGAATGGGCCTTAATTGTCCGGACCAGGCCCTAATGAGTCTCTCTCCACACCCACAGCTTGGTGCTCTATTTCAGCTCAGCCTGGGGCCCCCTCTGAGCTTTGAGTTGCGAAGTATTGGTTTGTGGCTCGCTGTGCCTGCTCACATTCCCTGCTGCTTTGGGCTGTGATCTATGGACTGCCTTCCTGACCTTTGTTGTCTTCTGCAGCTATGGAGCTGCCAAGTGGTCACTGGATGGTGTCTTACCATCAGTAGACCTTGACTAACTATAGACTGACTGCCTGGTTTGGTGTTGGTCTGGCTTCATTACCATGAGCCTCTCTGAGGATCTGGACTCCTGGTTGAATCTGGCTGCCCTCTCGGAGCTGCTCTGTTCATCTGCCTTGGATACTGGGGGGCCTGTCCTGCTGTCTGTTGGTGCTCAGCTCCCTGTTATATGCTCCTCAAACCCAGCACAGTGAGGGCTTAGCAGTCACTTCTTAGGGCTCTGGTCATATCTCTAAAATAGGCAGAGCTAAGACCAAACCTTCTGTGCCTTGTCTCTGACCTCTTGACTCTACTGGGCTTTAGCCTGCTTATCTTTCTGCCCTAGTCAAAAGCTTCAGAAGTTCTGAGGGTTGCTGCCCTCATGACATTTCCATTTCTGCAAATTTTTCATCCCTTCCAGAAAGGCATTTGCTTAGTGTCTGAGTTGATGAGCTCAACACAGAGATAAAGGGGTTCTCTAAGCTGTGCTGTACAGAAGCCCAGATTAAATGATGTGAATAACCCCAAACAGATGTAGTCCTTTCTCCTTCCTGGCTGCTAGCTCAGAAGTGACCCCTTGTGCAAGTGGAGGCCTGCAACGACCCCCCTGCACGCCAGCTCCACCAGAGCAACGTGAGGGGGTTACCATTCCCCTCGAGTGAGGAGCCCTGTCCCCAGGGCTATGAGGAAACCTGCATGAGCTTTCAGCTGCAGAGCTGTCTGCTTCCTTGCCCCAGGTGGCTCTGTTAAAGGTTATTCTGGCCCCTTAATCAAATTCAATATAGCTCTGTTTTGCTCTGCCCTCTAGGAATCCGCTGAGGTTTGCTGTCAGAGTGGCTATTAATGCAGCAATCAGCTCTGCTTTGGCGAGGAGAGAAACGTAAACCTTCAGGGATGGGAGACAGCAGGGGCGTGTGGAAACTGCAAAAGTAAAGCACAACTCATGCTTGTTCTTCCTCTGCACTTTACAGCAGGGAATGGGAACCAAGCAGGGCTGGTGGCAGCACTGTGTCCCAGGTGGGCAGCGTGCCCTCCCCTAAGGGGAACAAGCTGATGCAGAGAGATAAAGAAAGACTCAAACTGATATAGAAAATCTTGCTTGGGCTCTAAATAGAGCAGAATCTGTTCCCTTCTAATTACAGCCTATCCTGGAAGGCATTAGTTGCTCCAGATCACTCCTCTTGAAGTGTTTATTATACATCTTCCCCAGCAGGATTTTGGATGAAAGCAGGAACTGTGTGTTTTGCCCAGAGAATGGCTGCATGCCTGGGCTACGCAGGAATAGAGCGGGTACCCACCCCTGCTTGGTACAGTCAAAACGTTTCACGGTGTCCCAGCATTAGAAAGGCTAAGTCAGCAAATAAGCTTATATAAAGCTTGTCGGAGGCTCTGAAGTAAATTCACATATTCTAGAACAAGGCAGAGTTTAAATCTTTCCTTGTGCCGAAGGAAGGAGGGGCTGGGCAGGGTAAGGAGTTTTCAAGCTTTCCTCTTCTGGAGGGATGAGATGCCAAAAGGCAGCACAGCTTGATAGAAGATGGAGTTAAATTGCATGGTGTGCCACAAGCCTGCTGTGTCACCCAGCCTCTGTCCCAAAGAGCCAGCAATTGAGGTAATGGGAACAGTCTGAGAGTAGGTTTTTTCCTTCTGATCTAAGAATCGGCACAGATCACCTTCTGCTGCCCAGAAAAGTGTCAGTGTGCAAAAGAGGAAAGGTTAAACCCTTTTCCTGGTACTAGTGACATCTTACATTTTCTAACACTTAACATCTGACTATTTATTTGTTTTGCTTATTGTTTATTTTCTTGCTGTGCTGAGCAAGGGCAATAGATCACTTTCACCTTTGTAGGTGAATTTAATTTTGCTGTATTTAGAAGAATAAAACATCTCACCAGCATATTTCAAGTTAACGTGTTGCTATTTTTTTTTTCAAGTGGAGTTTCAAAATAAATTTCTGTTGAGACTAGACTTTGTGGTTAGTTTCTTTTTAATTGACAAGTCCTAGGCACCAAATTCTTTCCTTTAGCTATCACCTCATTCCTTTACCTCGGCAGTATTTGTTTGCAGGCATCTTGGAAGAAAATGTGACCCTTAGACTGAAATTGGAAAGCTGGTTAAATTTCCTGAAGGCAAAAGCTGTTACAGTAACTCACAGGGGGAGATGGCAGAAGGATTTTCAGTTTTGCCAGCCTAAAATACATGCTTGCTTTCTGATTCTGCCTAACAGACGTAACTGTGAAATTGAACAATTTTGGGGAAGAAGAGAAAAGCACAGATAATGGTAATACTGAGAAAAATTTCTGAACAGCTTTGAAGCAGCTATAAAAAAGCATTTAGTGCAATTGTAAAGCCTCTTTTACCAGTGCTCTGAACATTGTCGGAGAATATACACCAGGTAGGGAGGCTGGAGGAGATCAAATGAGAAATGACAAGCCTTTGACTATAAAGCTGTCAATGCCTGAGAAGAGAGCCAAGCCAGTTGCACCTATTCCAGGGAGCGTAAAATGGAGATGCAGGGGCTGTGCTGGGTTTAAGTTCAGGCTGTTTTTAAAGAGAACTGGTGTTGCCCATCTCTGCTGGCTGTTTTCTGCACTGCTGGCAGCGCTGACCTGGCTGATCGATGTTGCCACTAATTTTATTTAATTTTCTTGCCTAAGATATGTCTTCTCCTTTCATATTCCCCCTTTGTTGCTCAGTCTGAGATTGATGTATAATGTCAAAATAAATCCAGGGAGCACCATGAGCTTCTAAGATTTGGGAGCTGGATGTGGCAGGGTCAGGAGATCTGAAAGGCTTTTAGTTACCCACTTGTAGTAAGCCACCTGCACGCGAAGACAGCCAAATTACCAGCAACAAAGTGAAAAATGACAAGAGCATTCATTAAATGCCATGCCTGGGCTAGAATCTGAGTGCACTAAAGTGTTTTTATCTCATCTAATGGGTAAGCGACAGCTCTGTAGTTCCTGCTGCATTTCCTGCTCGGTGGGGGCTGGGGGCTGCATTGATTCTGGGATAAAAAGGACTTTCAGAGCACTGGAAGGATGTGGTCTAAAAGAAGCCAAAAGCGGGTACTTTGGTTCAAGCCTGTTGGCTTTGCCTTGCTGCGCTGGGTAGTGGGTGCAGCCAGTCTGTTACCCGCCCTTGCCACACTGGGGGGAGCTGCTGCTGGGGAGCAGACAATGGAAGGAGAGAGCTGGCAAAAAGAGGCTGGTAACTGCACAAAGGGGTGGCGTGTGCCAGTGCTGGTCTGGTAGAACTGTAAAGGTCAGTATCGATACTACCGAGTACCCTCTGTTGGCTGTTTGATTCATTACAGAGTTCAGCAGGCTTTGGCACATGACACCTTTCTTTAGTTGTTGAAAACCAGCAAGTTCTTAGAGAAAAAAATACCATCAACATTTCTTTCAGGAGACTCACTCTTCAACCAAAAACACATTCCATTTATTACAGGGAAAAAAAAAAAGACTAGAGTATTTTTAGTGAACGCTTCTTTGAGGAATAAGAATGTTTGAATTTAAAATCCTGCTCACCTTCAGCCCTACATCCTGCTGTCTCAGAGACATGCTGTATGGGAGAGGTAGAGCACCAGGCACCTGGTACAAATCACTGCAAGCACAAAGACATTTGGTGAGGCCGTGACAGTGAGGCTGTTTCCTCACTCAGAGCTTGCAATGTTGGATTTTAGCATCTCCTGCCCTCCTAGAGTATGTAATGAGAAAACTGTTTTGAAACCAAAGAAAAAGACTCTGCTGTTGAGGAAAACTTGAAAACATGAGCCAAGTGTCTAGTGGGAAGGGACTGATACATTTTTGGGTTCTTTGGAGTCACGTTTGCAGCCTTGTGATGCTTGACTGGGTCTCTCAAATATTTGTCTGGGGATGAACCAAGAGTTGCACAGCTCTTCTGAGGGGCCACACTATGAGAGGGGAGTGGAATGACTGCAGCCCATCCAGCTGGCAAGAGCAGTTTAAGCACAGGGAGCTGGCACGTGTTCCATCTCAACTGCTGTGGTATTACAGGACCTGTTGAGCCTTATTTCTTGGACACCTGTCTGACAAACCCCTTGCTTGAGTCATTTACAGTAATGTCGTGCCCTGAGGCCACTAAAGATGTGTTTAATTTGAAATTGAGTGTAATTGGAGCAGTTGGCCTTGTTGCTGTAATAATGATTTTCAGCAGGATATTCAAGCATGTTCCTTTGCTGTGCTATCCACCAGCAGTGCTCCAAGAGCCACAAACCCAAGAACTTCTGCAATATACATTTATTTTTGTTTAGTAGACACAGCAGTTTGCACAGAAGGGCACCAAGAAGGGGCCACCAGTTGTACAAGTATCACAGTGACAGTCTGGGATATGGTGGTGACACACCACGGAATGGTTTTCCCAGCAGGTGTGGGAGCAGCTGTCCCTGCTAGGACAGAGACTCCAACACAGACTCAGCTCCAGATAACAAATGCAACTCTCCAAGTCCCAGGATGCAGCGAGTGCCTGGGACTTCTCTGTGTGGCAGAAGCAGCCCATGTCCTGCAGAAGGAGCTGTGCCACCAAGAGGAGGAATTACAGGTGGAAGCGAGCAGGCTGCACAGCACCAGAGATGAAGGAAGACAGGATCTTCTCTGAGACAAAACAGCTCAAACAGCTCCCAAACCTAGCAGAAGCAGAGAAGCAGGCAGTGCCCATCCCTAATTTTAAGGTAAATGCAATCTCTGGAAAAGGTGAAGGATGGAAACTTATGACACCAAGAGGAAGGCTCCTGCTCCCCCTGAGGACTTACAACTACAAAGTAAGTTCATCTCCCTCAAGACTTGAAGAGGAGCCAGATACAGTCCATACCAATATCTGCTGGAGCAACAACAAAGAAGGACATAAGCAATCCAGGAGGATCCTGAAGTTTATTGACAATAAATTAGTAAGTGATACAGAAATGAACAAAAAGAGATGCTCTGATGGACCTCATACTAAGCAGTAATGAGAGGCTTGTTTGGGCTGTGAAGGTCAAAGGCAGCCTGGGCTGCAGTGACTATGAGATGGTGGAACTCAGGATCCCAACACAAAACTGAGAATAGCAGCTGATAAACTAGAGAGTCAAGCTTCCATCTAAAGGGACCTTGACGGGCTGGAGAAATGGGCTGACAGGAACCTACTGAAGTTCAGCAAGGCTTTCAAAGGGCAGCGCCTGGGGAGGAACAATCTCACACACCAGTATACGCTGGGGCCACCCAGCTGGTAAGCAGCTTGGCAGGAAAAGACCTGGAGGTCATGATGACACCAAATTGAATGTGAGCCACCATGTGCCTTTGCCACAAAGGCCCTGCATTAGGCAAATCACACTCAGCAGGTTAAGCGAGGTGATCCTGCCCCTCTGCTGGGCACTGGTGAGGCCACACCTGGAGTTCTTTGTCTGATGCTGAGCTCCACAGAGGCAATGGGCACAAACTGAAGCATGAGAGGCTCCCTGTGAACATCAAGAAACACCTTTTTACTGTAAGGGTGACCGAGCAGTAGCACTGGCTGCCCAAAGAAGTTGTGGAATCTCAAAAGCCATCTGGTCATGGTTCTGGGAAACTTGCTGTAGGGATCTCACCTGAGCAGGGGCTTGGACCAGATGGCCTCGAGAAGTGGGGAAATTAAGTTGCCCGGGGGGGGAAGTTTTCCCAGGTGATGAAATGAGGCAGGAGCTCAGAAATGAGGGAGACACGGTGGCCCTGTGGGGCACGGGCAGCTGAGGAGAGGTAAGCAGGAGGAGGTGAAGGGTCTCTGGTCTGGGGACCGTCCCTGCCGGACCTCGGTGTGCCGGCTGACAGAGAGCAGCCGTCCCGCGGGGCTCTGCCCCTGCCGCCGGCGGGGTCAGAGCCCATCCTCCCTTCCCACCCCCGGGGCTGATCACCCGCGGCCGGCGCAAGCAGCCGCTCCGCCGGCGCTCGTTGTGGGCGCCCGGGGCTGCGTGCGGGGCCCTGCGGGCGGGGGGGCGCCGGGCCGGGCGGGGGGCGGCGGCTCCGCAGCCAGAAATTAGGAGCTAAAGCAAGGGCTGCGCTCCGCCTCTGCCCCGGCGCTCCGTCCGCGCACCCGGCGGGCAGTTCGGACCCCCCCGCGCCGGTTCCCCCGCCCCCGGAGCGGCGGCGGGAGGAGGCGGCGCCGGGCGGCGGGATGCGGTGCGGGGCCGGGCGGCGGGCGGGCGCGGCGGCGAGGGGCAGAGCCCGGCGGGCGGCGGGGCGGCCCCGCTCCCCGTGAAGAGGCGGCGCGGCAGGGCAGCGGCCGCCGCCATGCAGCCCTTGCACCGGGCCCCGGCGTTGGTGCTGCTGCTGCTTCTGGCCGCCGGTGAGTGAGGCTGGCGGGGCTGGGCGGGACCCCCCCCGCGGCGGGCTGGGCACAGGGTGGGTGTCGGTCCTTTCCGCGAACACCGGAGCGATCCGAGCACCGGGACCCCCGCAGGGGGGGCGGGTCTGTCCCCCCCCCATCCTGGAGAACCGCGGTCCGCGGAGGGTCCAGCGCTCCGGGGCAGCGGGACCCCTGCAGCAGGCAGGTCTCCATCACACACCCCCGCACAGGCACCGTTGACCCCGTGTGCCGGGACTTGTGCGGATCCCCGTCCCCCACCCCGGAGCTCTCCCTGGGTACCGGGCGCTGGCCCCCCACCCGAACATCGGAGCCCTCTGGAGCGGCCGGTCTCTGCCCCGGGACCTCGGGGGGTGACAGGGGACCCCCCGCGCTCCCGGCGTGGCGGGCTGGATGCACGTGGGTTTCACCCCGCGGGGACGGGGTTCTCCCGGGGTCTCCAGCCCCGGAGAGGGGGTACGCGGCGCTGGACCCCGCGGGGACCCCGTGAGCACCGGCAGCGCGGGCGGAGCCGGGGATGGGTGGTCGCGGCCCCGCCGGGGCAGCCCCGGCTGCGGCAGCACTGCCCCAGACCGCCCGCCCGGGTATCGATGGCTTCGTCTGGCGTCGTGGTGATTTTGCGAACTACCGCGAAACTGGTACAAAGGAACGGGGAACCGCAAATTGCTCCGCGTTTCCCCAAGAGCCTCCTCTTGAAATTTGGAGGAGAGGTAGGGTGCCAAGGAAAGGCAATTAAGTGCAGGAATAATTATACTCGGAATAGTTGTGAAGGCTCTGCTTCTATTTTTAAATAGTCTGGGGAAATTTCCCAACAAAGGGATCCCCTAAAGACTCGTGAGGCTGAGACTGCCCTTTTCCTCCCTACTCCATCCCTTTGTACAGAAATCTGGTTAGTGTGGAACAGGAGTTCTGAACGGGGACATTTGAAGTGTGGGGGAGCCTTTGTCTTGAGTCATTCTGGCAGGGAGGGAAGGGCTGAGTTACCAACCAGTTACTGTCTTCCAGCAGCACCGAGCTGTGATACAGTGACATCCAGCCCCCTGGCACATCTCTCTTATTCCCCCAGTCTCCCGAAAATGTTCATGGGGGAATGTGTCATCTGTGGAGCCATTCTGTCCGTGAGCTGTGAGTCTCTGTCGTCTGGGACTCCCTAAAGAGAAAAGATAAAGCCTTTCAGGTTTGCAAACAATAGTGAGCTTAAAGAGCAAAATGGATCAGAAAACCTGTTGGGGTTTTGTGCCAATACTCGGTGGCACAGAAGCAATAAGTCTTTCCAGAGCTGAGCAGGGAGCCAGTTTTGTGGCTTCCTCCAGGCAGGTTGTCCACTTTAAGGGAAAACCTCAGGCACAGCTGGCAAAGGTTCTTTAGCCACATTTCAGCAGGAAACCCGAGTCTCCAAATTCAGCCGAACCTCTGCCTCCTCCACAGCAGAGGGCAAGATGCATGGGCAGGGGGTGGGAGAACTGCCATATTCCCACCCTGCCCAGCTGCCAGCAAGGGTTGGCCCCATCTCCATAGCCAGAAAGCTGCTTTTGCTCTGCATGGGAAGGAGATGGACCTCGTGGTGATTTTACACTGTGACAGCCAAAAGGACCACCACTGGTACTGTTATGCTGAGCGGGGTGGGGGGTGTTTCCTATTCTGCTGAGGCTGCTGGAAACTTTCTGGTATTGCTGTCCAGCTGGTGGTGATATGGAGGATTTGGGTCCTTGGCTTTCCCTGTGATCCTCTCTGCTGTCCTGGCAGGGATAGGCACATGGGTGGGAGGCACGTGGCAGCTCTGAGGGACAGCTCAGTTCCTAGTCTAGTGAAATTGATAATCCTGATGTGCTGTAGAGGTACTGGAGGGCTGGACTCGGTTGGCCAGGCTTCTCCAGACAACTGGACTTCTACCTAGATGGGAGGTCAGAAGTGGAGATACAGATTGCTGGGAATTTATACATTAAGGCCTGTTTTGGTTAGTAGCTTTGTTCAGTGGTTTAGGATCTGTTCCAGTCTGAAATAACTTGGTGCACTCTGGCTTTGCTTCTCCAGCCCTGCAGGAAAGGAATAGTTAATCCCCGAAAGAGAGGCTCCCATTGGGAGCCTCTGCAGACCTGCAGGATGTGCTGAAATGGGACGTGAACCTCATGAGGGTCCCATCAGACTGCTGAGCAGCACAAGTCTGCTGGCAGAGCGTGGAAACATCTCTCCAGGCTCTAGGGTATCTAAACCCCTTTGGTTTTGCAAGTAGGAAAATTATGTGGTTAAAAGCAGGGGGAGAAGGAGGGAATTGGTCTCTTTCCTCTTTTTATCTCCCCAGGTGCTTGTCTTCATGTGGGGTATTTAAGGGGTGTTTTTTTTCCCTTCTGCCTGCTTAGAAGATGCCTTGTTAGCATTGTGTGAACAAGCCAGAGATGAGGGAGTATAGATCTGGATGGATGAAAATTCCCTGTAGTCAGTTTTAGCTTGGCCTTCTCAGTGCCATAAGGAAATGTTCATTTAATTATAGGCATCAGGGGTAGAAATAACTACATTAAGCCCTCAAGGGGAAGCTGCTGGCGACGAGCTGCAGATCAGAGCGCACAAAAGTTTCTCCACTCCCTCAGGGTGGGATTTTGTGGGTACCTGAGTGAGCAGCAGCAGCAGCTGCCCCTGCCAGCCCTGCTGCAGGGCCAGGGGAGAGGGGCTGTGGGGAAGGTGCATCATGGCTCGCAGCTGGTGCTTGGGTGAACTTGCTTCTTGTTCTTGCTGGCTATTTGTCGAAACCAGGACACTGTTGAAACACGTAATCCCCAAAGAATGGAGAGGCTATTTGTCAGCCACACAAGCACAGCCCGCACCGAGGCAAAGCAAACACGTGCGTTGATTTGTTCAGAGGGCCAGGGATGCTGGCAAGGAAGATGCACCCTGCTGGGGCTCAGATCAGCCCCTCACTGTCCCCGTGCCTGGTTAAGCCCCGTTGTGGTTGCCAGAGTTTGGATGTACATTCTTGTTCTGGCGATAATTTGTTACTGTTGGACAGCCAGCTTTGCAGCCCTCCCTCTATGTACCAAGTGCAACCACTCTCGGCTATTTGTGTTGTTGTGAAGGTGGTCAGGACCCACACATGTGCCCTGGGACCACCTAACCTTTGCATGAGCTTTTTTTGCTCAGGATGCATGAGGTTGTTCGGAGACTGGAGCCTCTTGGGGGGAGTCTGCTATGCAGCATGTGGCAGGGTGGTCATCACTGCTCTGCTGCAGGGTCTGGAGTGCAGTGTAACCATTTTGTGTTCAGTGCTGTGCCCAGTGAGTTTTAAAGGCCTTGTGGGATGTAAAAGGCTTCTATTATATTCCGACAGGCGACTGTATCTCAAGCGAGATCCCTCCTGCACCTGAGGTAGTGCTTGCTCTGCCTGAGCAGGGTGGCTTTGAAGACAAAGCAGCCACATGCCTTTATTTGGTGTGCTGGAGATCAAACTGAGCACCATGGGGTACATAGTCCAGGCTGGGACAGAGCAAGAAGAGGAAGCACAGGCCTGGCAAGGCAGATGAAACGCTTTGGGCCTTTGAGAGGGCAAAGAAGTCTGTGGGCTGTGGTTTTTCTCTGAGATCAATGGCTTTCATCCTGTGGTCTGTTAACCCCTGAGGGCCTGTGGGCTGTTTGAAGAGGCCTATGAAAGGTAACTGAGGAAAGAAAATTGACTTCTGCTGTGTACAACTGTCTACCTGATGCTGTTTCCCCAGGGGCTGCATCTCCCCTGGCCCCAAGCTGGCAGCTGCCATTGTCAATAGCGAGAATCGCGGAGAAGAGCAGACGTTGCAGCAGCAGAGGAGGGAGGTGTGAAGGCTACGAGACAATCTGGGGAGGGAGTGAAGGCAAACAGTCTGGGAGACTGAAACCAAGTGAGATTGTGACTCCCAGCATGAATGGTTGAGCGAAGGGGGAAGGACAGGCGGGCTTGCTGGAGTTGCTGTGACCTGCTTGCATGGAGTGTCTAGTGTGCAGATGGATGGAGGTGTTTAGAGCAGTCCTGATGTTACTGATTGTAAGGACAAGAGGCTTGACTCACCTCAGCGCTGGGCTGAGGGTGCCTGTCATGCCTGGAAGTCAGGCCCCTGCTGTGCTTGTGCTGACAAAGGGCGCATCTGCAATTTTCTGCAAAAGCAGGTGCATCTTGTGACAGTGCCGTGCCATTTCCCAGGATATACCTGGGCCTGCGTGCTGTGGATGTTCTCTTCTGAAATGCCAAGGGAGCAGATGTTGGCAGTCCTTTGTGAGGTAGTGCCCACTCAGTACGTGCGGACACGCACTCCCTGTAGCCGAGTGTTGGAGCTCTCTCATTATGCTTGCTGTAAAGAGCTGTAAAAGCTCAAAGATGCTGGCACAGCATCCCTCTAAAGAACTGTCCCATTGCAAGGGCTTCTTCAGTCGTGCCTTGTCCCTCTTGTTGGTAAGTACGTGCTCCCTGCTGACCCGAGTGCTTTTCCCGTTGCTTTATAAAATGTACTGGAGCTATGGGAAGGTGGATATTTTTAGAGGGATGCTCTGTAAGGGACCTGATTGTTGGCAGTACCAGAGGAGGATGGCAGTTTGATCTTGTTTTCTGAAGCCCTAATTGGAAATGATCTCAGAGATTAGGGACATGGCTGGATGTGTAATAGTCTAGTGCAGCTTTGGAGAGCAGCAATAAGGCCATTTGGGAGCTAGACTGGGAGAGGTCTTTGGTGCAGGTGTCCCAGAACAAGTATGGTCTGTAAGGCTGAATTAGCATCAAAGGGACTTGGTTTGATATATGGTCATTGTGTGTGCTTCCCTATGCAAGCTGCTGAGGGTTTGGTGTGCAGAAACTCCAGGTGACTGTGTGGGAATCAACTTGGACATCCCTCAGTCAAACAGCATTTTCTTCTCTTCCTCCACTGGCCACAGTTGGGATCCTTTTTTGTTATTTAAATTGCTCTGTGTTTTGTATGTTCTGGAAGTGGTTTGTGCCGTTGGCTGTTGTGCCCTGGGGCCTCTCTCCTCTCTGCCCTTGGGTCTTGCTCCCCGGCCTTTCCAGGCGTGGTGGTCTGGGGGAGGGAATATCCCTGGCAGATGCTTCCCTCATCTGGTCATTGTGTTTCTGTCCTAACCGATTATCAGTAAATGACCCATTACTGACCCAGCTCTCCTAGGAAATAACATTGTTGGGTAGCTCCTGGGTGTGGGGTGGGCTTGAAAGGAAGGTCAACGGTAGCAAGGCCAGATGGACATTGTTGCAGCTGCTGCGTTGGCAACACCAAGATGGGCTGACCCCCTCCCTGGTACCCATTGTGCAACTGTGCTTGGGAGGGGTGTGCAGGCTCTGCTAGGTGGTGGTGAGAGACAGGTAAGTCAGAGTGTGCTCCAGGCAAATGTTCTTCCTTTCAGCAGGCTGATCCTGCCTTGGTGGCACTGTGGTGTAGCCACAACACACAGGAAGGAGAGATAAAACCAACCTTCTGTTGGGTAAACTGAAGAGTATTCCATAGATCAAGCCAATGTGATGACATCTTACAGGATGATTGTATGTTCCTTGGAGAGAAATTGAAGTTTTCATGTTATTAATTAAAAAGCAAGAAAATTTTGACACGGTCACAGCCAGATTCCATTTCGTCTCCCCAAATCCCTCCTCTCATTTCAGCTGGACACAGAAATTACTTATTTCCTCTTTCACTCCTAGTCCTATTCAATAGGCCAGTTGGGAGATTTTAAACAACTGCCCTGTCCAGTGGAGAGGTGGCTTGCTCTGTGGCAAAAGGATGAGGTAATTTTTGGTCAGCTAACGTAGAAAATACTTTGGGGTTCTTTTAGAATTGTTTAGAACTGTGAACTGGCTCATATTCACAGCAATTTGGGAGAGAGATGGCGGATAATTTTTTGTCAGGTATTTTTTTCTGCTGCTGAGCAAAACTCCATCTCCTTGTCCTGTTTTCTTGCATCCTTTTCTGAGCTGAACAGAGCAAGCTTCTTCCCTTTGAATTGGAACTGTTTGATGTGGGATCAGCAGGGTCAGCAACTAGAAAACTCATTTCATTGGTGTGTCCCCGTGGCTGGCTTTTTTTTACTGGGCTTGGAAAGGTAACGTTGCAGTATTATTCCTTGCTGTTGGAATTGCCCCATTCTGCTCCTTATACAGGTGAAGCACCTTTTGCAAGGTCCTTGTTACCTCCACATGTCATCTTTGTGGGCACCAGCAGCAGGACAGCTCGCAGACACTGCGGGAGCTCCCGTGCTGGTTTCGGTGCTCTCTGCCTTTGTTCCCTCTCCCCCCTCCACCTACCTCTCCCACTTTCTCTCGTTTCTCGCTCCTCCTCTGTCTGTTCTGGGGAGGGTTTTTCCTCCCGTGCTCACAGCCCTGCTGTTTCCCTGAAGGCTGGCTGCCCTCTTTAGCATGCAGAGCCTCATCTCCTCCAGGTTACGCAGAGGTGCCGCAAAAATAGAAATGAGAGACAAACGCCCCATTGAAGCAGCTGGCAAGCCCTGGCTCCGTTCCTGCTCCCTCCCATCTACAGTTTCAGGGCTTTATTCGTTTGTGTTTCTTTATTCCTATCTTTTGATCTGCCTTTTAGAATACAAAACTGGGAGACTAATGGCTGATAGAAGTTGTCTAATCCCTGTTCCCCATCCTAGGAGGAAAACGGCCTGGCACCGAGGTCTCGGGCATTAGATTTCCTCTCTCAGCTGTGCTCCCCTGCCTCCCAGCTCAGCTTGTGCTTTGATTCTTTCTTTGCCTTGGACTTGACAGCTGCGTGGAGCTCCTTTATGAGACGCTTGGAAGAGAGGGGGAAGGTGCCAAATCTTGAGGCTGCTGTTTGGCACCCCAGCCCATTGAGTTTTTGCTACTGGTGCAGACAGTGTGAATGAAGTGGTGTCAGGATGCTGTCTGGAGAGGTACTGATTTTTACCCTGGTGTGATGGTGCTGTTAGCCCTGTGGCATTGAGGCTGGTGCTGGCACGGAGGGTTCCCCCAGGCCACTCTCTGCATCCTGTGCCTGTGGATCAGGCCCCAAGGTCTTACTCCAGATCCACCCCAGGAGAAACCTGGCTTGCTCAAGCTGTGCATGACTCATTCTTATCTTGGGCTGAGGAAAGCACAGCATCCCAGTAAACCAGATAATGCAGCTTAGGGGGTTTTAACTGGGTAAACACTTCAGAGTTAAAGGAGGGTAAACAAACTCCCAGCATCCGAGCTTCCTGCATGGATGGAAATAACTCTCTGGATGCCCAGGTTCATCTGCCATGAGGTGTCTGTTGAGAAGTGGTGGGATAGACTGTGGCTGAGCTCTGGAGGCAGCACAAACAGGGTGTAGCTGATGGAAACAAAGGCCTGAGCCAGCCTGGGAGCTGGCGCAGAGTTACATTTTGAGGCTTTGCCTTGCTGCTTGGGAGACCCAGGATGTGTTTTGTAGTGTGGCTGGAAAGCCAAGGTGCCACATCAGCCATGTCTCTGTTAATGGGAATTGGGGGAAACTGAGGCATTGGGGTGTATAAAGAGCTTACTTAGGATCCAGACAGTCAGTTACAGTCATAAATATATCAAATATTGCGTGTGGTCTTGGACCACTTGGTCTCTCCCTGTCCTTCTGTTCTCCTTTGGTGGATAACTTTGAGAATAATGTTTCTTTTCTCCTTCTTGCTGCTCTCTGTCATGTTTGCTTAAGCTGTAAGCTCCTCAAGACAAGTGCTCTCTCTGGTGGGCTGCATGGGGCTCAGTGTTCTCTGTCAGTGATGCAGGGGTCTTGTGTCAGCCGGGGAAGCCCAGCCTGGGCAGTGTTGGAGCCTGCGGAGCACCACTGGATTGGCAGGGGGGCCTGGCCAGGTCTCTCTGGATCCATGCTCGTGCATAGGAGAGGCGTGAGCTCTTGTTTCCAGCTGCGAACTTCACTGTGCGTGCAGGGCTCGCAGGGAGCAGGCACATCCCCAGGGATGCCCTGAGGCATTTTGGTTGGCTCAGTGGTGCTGCAGTAGCTTCCTTCCCCTTTGATACTCTGCTGTTCCCTTTTTTGTTGCCGTGCTGGCCTCAGCTGATCTTGACTTGGATCAATAGAGTAAAATAAACGAGATTGAGAAGTGCCGAAGCCTGGCCCAAGTGCATATAGGAAAGGATAACCAATATTGGATTTTGTTCAGTTCAGAGAATAGTGGAAGAAAGTGGAGAGTGCCAGAGCAGCCAGAAGACTTGAGAAATTCATTTCTGGATTCTAGTGTTCCCAGGACAGGTTTGGTGATCAGTCTGACAGGTGAGCAGCAATTCCCAAACTTTTTGTGCCAACATGCTAATGTTTTCAGCGAAAGCACCAGGGCCAACCCATCTGCCATTGTCCCATAACTCATCTTACCACTTGTCTTGATCTGAATTTGTCCTTCTGGGATGTGGAGTTGTAGGGGACAGTGGTGGGAAGCAACCTCAGGAGGTTGCCTAGTCTGTGCCCTTGCCTCAAGGCAGTTCAGCTCTGCTTAAATCGTTTCAGGCCACGTGTATCCAGATCTGTGTGCAGCATCCAGGTGATGTCTCAGCACTGCTTTGTAAAAGCTCTCTATTTCTAATACTTCAGGACTCTGCAAGGATTTTCTCATCTGCATTCCAGTGATATCTCTGAGCTGTTTCTAATACAAGAGTTTCTCCTCTTAAGACATTTCTAATGGATGTTTTCCTATCTTGTATCAGAAATGTTTTGTGCTAGTTCTCAAGGGGATGAATTATCACTTTGTGCTATTTCTTTTCATACTATTTCTGTTATTCCCATTCTCAAGATCACCTAGCTGTACCTACAGTCTTTCTGTGCAATGAGGATGTCTCCTCGCTTTGTGTCCTTGGCTAATTTCATTATCATGTTCCTAATTTTTCTTCCAAGGTCACTTAGGAAAATGTGAAAGAACAGCAGATCCAAGGACAAACATCGAGGAATTCCACTAATAGCCCCCCTCCAGCACAAGCCTCTGTCATTTTTTGTATAGCCGATGCCTTACAGTTTTCCTGCTAATCACTGTCTTTTCTTGCATCTCTTGTAATTCTGCATGAGGCAGTCTTTCAGATATTTGACTGAAGTCCAGATGGATTAGATCTGCTGCATTTCTGTTGTCTAGAAAATCGGTTGTCAAAGAAAAATACCAAATTAGTCTTCATTTCAGCTTATTCAATTAGTTCAGTTCAGCGACTAGTTCATTAACAATTGAGAAACCAAGTGTGAGCTGAGAAAGCGAGAAAATGTGTCCTTTTTTCTTCTAATCTATGAATAAAAATCAGCTGTGAGAGGATGAGATCTTCTAGTTTTGATATGCTGAAGAACGGAGGGCTGGGAAGCAAATTGTTCAGTTCACCCAAATTAGTTACTTTGCTTGCTTAACAAAACTGTTTTAAATGTAAAACATGTTTTGGTAATTTTATTTTTTCCTTATGTCTCCATATTTATTGTGGTATTTATCAGCTGAATAAAGCCAAGTTCCAGGTGCTGTTTTCTTGCATTTTGATTGAAGTTCAATATGCATCTGAATGTACCTTGACACAAATCACAATTAAAGTCTCATCTAGGAATCAAGAAGTGTCAGTCAAACCTTCTAATAGATCAAATGGAAATAACAAGGGTTTAATGTTGAAAGAAAAGTGTAAAATGCAGCCTGCTTCCCCGCTTAGCGTGAGGTAGATGTTTGCTATTGTCACATTTTAATTCTTACCTCTGATGGTCAGCCCTTTCTTATGAAAACCAACATTGTGAATGCAAAATGAAGTTCAAGTTAATGACTTAAAAATAGATTTTTTGGCCTCCTGTTTTAAAATATGATTAATATTGGAGTTGTAAATAATATTGGTTTGAATCAATCCCCCTGCATATAATATAGCTCTGGATCAGGACTGTTGGATAGGAAACTGATTGTCTTCACAAGGCCAGAGTTTCATGGCTGAAGTGTAAGACATTCCACCTCCTCTCCAGGATGGATGATTGAAAGGATGGGGTGCCCTGTTAATCAGAGGAAAAAAGACCTCAGAAAGGGTGAACCATCAGTGCCCCATCGAAGAGAGGTGCCCTGGGTTAGATGGCTGCTTGCCACTGAGACTCCTGGATGTGAATACTCCTCTGCATGGTTGTGGATGTTTCCCTAAATACTCTAGTTTTCCTCATCAGCTGAGAGCACAGCCCTTCTGAGGGGTAGCTTGGTTTGGCAGGAGCAGACTGCAAGGGGAAGACAAGCCTAGTGGGTGTCAGTCCGAGCTCTGATGTGGTTTTACTGTCATTATACAGGGACCTTGTGCCTCTGTCTCGCGTCCTCGGAGGACCCAACTGCCGATGGCCTCACGTCAACTTCCCTGCTGGAGTTTGCCATGATGTCCCACCTGGAGGCCATGAATTCCCATGAGCAAACCAGCCCGGAGCCTGCAGAGCCAGATCTTGCCCCTGGCTCTCTGCATGCTGCCCCAGGGTCAGGCTTTGCCAGCGAGGAGAATGAGGAGTCCAAGATCTTGCAGCCCCCACAGTACTTCTGGGAAGATGGGGGAGAGCTCAACGACTCCAGCCTGGACTTGGGACCAGCAACAGGTAGGTTATTTTTACCCCATTCTTCCTCCCCACTCTGCAGGGGCTCTGGGGAGATGGAAGAATGCAGGGATCTGTCTTCCTGCTTTGACACAACTCTTACTAAGAGGGCCTGAGATTAAACGTCAGCTCTATTTTCTCACCTCAGTGCCTGATGTGTCCCCAGTGAACCCTGAGCAAGCACAGGCTTTAGAAACCAAGTTACAGTTGAGCCTTTATTCCTGAACTGCTATGAGCTGGAAAAAGTATTGCCTCCACCTAGTTTCCCATTGCTTCGTGCCCTTCTTTCTCTCTCTCCCCCTTTTATGCTCTCTTCTCTCTCCCTTCTTTTTGTTACTGTCTATTAAGCACAACTTTAAGGTCTCAAGAGCCTGACTCAGAGATCAAGGCCATTTTAGGGTTCACTAGGTGAAATTCTGGGTTCCTCATTCTGTGACTTCAGTATGGACTTGGCCCAAGAGAAGATGGTCTTGTTGTCTATCCTGTCCTGCTACTTCCTGAGGAGTCATGACCAAAATGGGTTGCATTAACATTTGAGCTTGCTTCCCTCTCTGGAATGTTTGTTTGAGACCATTGAGCCCCTCAGTGGTCTCCCCGCAAGGCCCTTGTTGGCTTTGAGATACTCTCAAGAAGGATGGGGGGAAGGAGGAGGAGCACTGCAGGGTTTCCAGTGGCTTAGGAGATTATTTCACATGCTCCTGCTCTTAAGTGTCATGTGGGGCATGTATTAAGTGTTACCCAAAGGCCGGGCTTCAGGCTTACCCCTCCTCCCTCAGCTGGTATTGCTGCCTTCCTCTCAACAGATCTGACTGAGGTCTGCATTAGAAAGCACAAGTCTTGTTTTATCTTTGTTCCTGCCTCTGTGACCTTAGAAAACACCTGTGCTCACACAGGGCTGAGGCTGCTGCAGAGCCACGGCTGGGGCTGCCCTCTGGGTCACAGTGCACGCTGTGGGGGGCAAGGGCCATCCCAGCTTAGGTCTCCAAGGCCCTTTGCTCACTGACATTGCTGCTGAACTTATCTGGCCATGCTGTTGCTGCCCTGTGGCTCCCTGGCCCCCGGGGCACTTGCAGCCCTGGCCGTGGGGCAGCTGTGCAGATGCTGCCTCCGCGGGGATGCCGGGGGCGGATGGTGCCCGTTCCTGCCAGCGCATCCCTGGGACAGGCTCCGGCTCAGCCGCTCTCACGCGGTGGCAGCGCTCAGCGGCGCTTTTATTGGTGTGCCAGCAGGCACCTGCATGTACTCACAGATCTGGACGTGACTTGGAGAACAGCATGTGCTTGTGCATTGAGAGCGAGATGACTGGGTACCGAACCCAGCCTTGCCTCTTGCACGTGCCTCGCCCCATTTGCAAGCAGAACACGCTCCTCTCTCCTTCCGTTCTTGCCTGCAGTACTTTCCTCCGTGAACAGATGTGCTCTTTCAGCTGTCCTTTTGCATACCCTGCCCTATCCGCTGCCCAGCTAACTGCTGCTGTGCTTCCAAGCACTGTTTCTTCCCCTGACCGTTGCTGTGTCCAGAGCTCGTGTCTCAATGGCATTTCAGAACCTTGGTTAATAGAACATTTTGAATTATTCAAGAGCTGGGAGCACATTTCTACTTAAAGTTTAATTAGAAACCTGCTGTGTGTCATTTTGCAATAGAGGATATTGTAATAGCATCCCTAAATTGGGCAGCCTTCTCCCGTCATGCAAGGCCTCTGTATGAGAGGGGCACACAACCAATGGATCTTACATTCTGCATGTGTGACAGATGCCA
Organism: Lophotriccus pileatus; assembly: GCA_035583135.1. NCBI lineage: Eukaryota > Metazoa > Chordata > Aves > Passeriformes > Tyrannidae > Lophotriccus > Lophotriccus pileatus. Next base: position 11,120,875 of record JAWWES010000024.1, read on the forward strand.
TGTGATACCTTGTGGAGCTGTGTGATGACATCTGTTAGGTTATTTTCAGTGTATAAATCCATTAAACAGTTTTAAACAGCTGCTGTTTAAGGAAAAAAAAAAAAGGTTTATGGTATAAGTTTTCCTTACGTGAGATTTCTTTCTGTGCAGCCTGGCATAGTTGGTAGGTCTGTCCCAGGCACACATTGCATCAGTCAAGGCACAAAACAGGATTGTTGTAGTACTAGAGAGAGAAAATTCCTTGCTATGAAAGGAGACCTGTGCTGGCTTCTTTCTGTGTTTGGTGTAAAGGTATTGGGCCTGGAACTGCTGGTGGTCGTGCAGATAGGCCGGATCTCCTGCTATTTCATAGCTGCATTAGTCATCTCTCCTTTTTTTATGTCCTTCTGAAGCCTGTGTGGGGAGACTCCCCTGCCTTTGTGTGACTTCAAGGCTGCAAGAGCTAAAAAGTAATAACAATCTGCAGCTCTGCAGCTGCTGCTCTTTTTTTATTTTTTATTTTTTAAGCACACTCGAACATCCTTTAAAAATATTTCTGGAAAACATGTGGCATGTAGGACCACCTGTTAGTCCATTAGAAAGTGAGAACAAACCCCCACTGGCAGAGCACAGCTCAGCCTGGGGCTCTGGTTCTCCTGAATAATGTGCTTTTGCTGATTTATGCTACGGAACAGTGAATCTATATTGACATCAGTGAGCACCAGCCTGTGGAAGGGCCCTGACATTTGTCTCATTCTGTCTCAGAGTGCACAGAAGTGTGCACTTGCATGTGTGCTACCCCATGCACAGCTGCTACCCAGTGGAGCCACATGGGGAAGAGATGGATTAGGTCTGGTGGGAATGTGGATACAATATCCTTATGGAAAGAAGCAGTGTGTGACTTGTACTTTAGCCGGAATGCAAGTCAGTGGAGCTGTGAACCTCTTACTTCTGCATCCTTTCAGGCTTCCAGGGAACCTGGAAGCTTCTTAGGTTGTAGTTTTTGGGTGTGGCTGTTTTGCTTCACCTTTGGTAGTAAATTGGCCTGAACCCCAGATCAACTCTGAAGATAGAGTGAACCTGTAGGGACTCACATCTGGCCCTTCCTGTCCTTCTCTCCTTTCTTCCCACTTTCCCCATCTTGTGTTGCCTGGAGGCTTCTAGTTCATTATGTTTCCTACTGTCACACTGGGCAACAAATGCAGGATGTCATCTAGCTTTAAGGCTAGAAGAAGGGAGTCATTAGGACTGTAGATTTCCTTGAGTCCCTAATTTTTAATGAAAGAGTTATGTGGTGTTGTATCCATCCCAGAGTGCTCCCTGGTTTGTACCACTCAGTGTTCTCCTTCGTTTCAGTCAGAAAGCACCATCCCATATGTTCCCCTTCCAGTGAAGGCTCTAGATTGAGACAGGCTAGTCATTAATTGCTGGGAAGTGTGGGCTTCTGAAAACCAGTGCAAGGCCTGTGACTCTTTAGTGGATGAGGTCACTTAGTCCCTCTCCTCCCGTGCCCAACAGCTGAGCCTCCAAGGATTGGAGTGCATCTTCCAGTGTGATAGTGGAACTGGCATGAAGCTCACTTCATTACAGCCAGGGTCTGCTTTTTCAGCTCCAAGGTGCTTGAAGACCAAGGCATGACTGTGCTGGGAGGTATCAAATCTAGTCTTATAGATTGACGATTCACTAGGACGGCATGTGGTGCTTTGGGGGATGGGGGAGGAAATTGTAATCTTTTAATTATTCATAGTAATTAGCAGAAGGGATTCCCAGGAGAGCTAGGATGGGGGATAGCAGGACAGACAACTTAGGACTGTATTCAAAGAAAAGTGAGTTTTCTGACCAGCTAATGGAATAAAATACCTTCCATCTCCTCTGCTGGTGAGATTCACTTCCTTCAGTGATGAATTACTTGCTTCTGGCCAGAGAGATCCCAATATCTTTCAGCCTTACTGAAATCTGCTGCTTCTTCATCCAGACTGACGGCAAATCTGCAGTTCTTAATGCCATCTTCAACCCAAGCATTAATGAAATGAAGCACCTGGTAAAGACTGTCTCCATAAGCAGCTTAGCGCTGAGCAGCCGCCTGCCGAGCTCAGCTCCTGGAATGCCTCTTGTTTATGCCCTGGTTCAGTGTACACTGACACGTTGGGTGATCTGCCTTGCGACAAGCCATCTCGGTCAAGGCATTGCTGGCAAAGGCTGACCTGTGACAGGAGGGTTTCTCTGTGCATGGTGTTGTTCTGGTGCAGCTGTCCCTGACTGACTGTGTTTGGGTGAGGATGGCTTATTCCAGATTTACTGCAGTCCTGCGCTCAGCAGGAAAAAGGTGTGAGGCTATTTGGGGAACAGCCATAGCACTTGGTGCCTGGCGTCTGCCTCAAGCAAATTCCAGCCATAATGAGACCTAACAACTTTGCTGCACTGGGTCTCTCTTTTGATTATGATCTGTCTTGTGTGTGTGGACCTGGTCTCTTGGAGTCGGAGATAGTAACTTCTCCAAGCTCTTCTGGGAGATTAGTATATTAGCCCCAACTGGCTCGATTCCAGCACTGGTAATTGTATTTTGCCTCTTTGAAATCCTCCTGCAGTTTCAATCAGCTGGACTATGACTTTTTGCAGTAAGTCTCACTGCTTTATACTGCAAAAAGGGAAGCAGATACGGCCTCAGACCTGGCTGCATTTTTAGCAGTCAGTAGAGTGCACCTTGTGCTTCCAAAAGTTGGCAGGTGCTTTAGTGTGAATAGTGCTATGTGTTGTGGTGGGAGCCCAGGAATGTTCTTGTTTTTATTACAGTGCCCTCTAGTTATCAGTAATTCAATCACTAGTTAACATGATCTTTCAGTTTAATCCAATAAAGACCTTATGGTCGGGTTATGTGTACTAAAAACAATGAGGATCACCCTCTTCCTGAGCTGTCACAGTTGCTTTAGACTGTTAATAGCAAATACAGGGTAGGGAACCTTGTAGGGCAGTAACTGAGACCTGCTCTTCTGAATGAAGGAGAAGCAGAAATGTAATGAATTAAATGTCTGGCTGGGGAATCGTGCTTTGGCACAATGCCATGTCTTGGACCATCTGGTGTCAGGGAAGCTTTGGTATTGATTTCGGAGGAAGCAGGACATTGCCTGAATGGCGGCTTTTGCGGAGGTTTGAAGCTCATGTTCACCTCTCCCAGGGAAAATCATCTCCCTGGGTGAAGAAAATGCATCTGTGCAACCCAGATCTAGGTCTGCTGGGAGATGCAAAGGGCAGGACTTGGAACAGCAGAAGGGCTGTGCAAGATAATTTCTTTAGAAAATAATGCCTGAGGGTCTTTGTAAGAGACCTTGGAAATGAAAAGCTGGAGGATTGTGGGAGGCAGCTGGATACTGCAATATGAGTAATATCACCACTGATGGAAAGCATTAAGGGGCGTAGCTAATGATGTGGTGGCAAAGAGGTGAGGTAGAGGTGTGGAATTTCATATTGGTGAACCAGACTCCCAAGGGGATGGTGTGACTGAGAAGCTCTGGGAGTGTGTGTGGCGTGGAAGTGTGGCTGCCTGCTTAACTCATCTGGTCCATCCCTTGCTAGACTGTTTGGCCAGGGTTGTTGGGACAGTTTCATGGCTCCAGCAGACCGTTCTCCTGAGCTGTCCCCCTCTGTGATCAGGCTGGCTCTGTCATGGCTTGTCTGCTCTTGTTTGTGGCTGGAAAGGGGTACGTGGCGTGTGCCACCTCTGTGTGTGGCCACAAACTCCTTCTGTGCTGCAGCCTAGCGCTGATCATGGTGGGAGACAGCAGACCCTGGCAGGGAAGGAGCTGATAGTGTGTGCAGTTACAACCTCCTCAGGCAACCTTGGGTTTGGCAGTGCTCTGCTTGCTTGCTGAAATTAGATGAGCTGATAAACGAGCCAGGTGGATCTGGCATTGCATCCAGCTCCATAATACCTGTCTCCTTTATCAGAAGACTGTCCCATTTCTGCAGCAGAAACACAGATCACCTGCATCTCTCTGGCCTCTCTGTTCCAGAGGCTGTTTGCTCTGGTTGCTGTTTCTCTCCACAAAAGGTGGTGGGAGTGGGAGTGGATAGCACTGGCATAGGAAGGTGGTAAAGTCTGTGGGTGCACTGCCATGCACCCAGAGCATGGGAGCAGGGTGTAGGTCTGCTGAAGGTAGAGGACAAACAGGTGGGCCAATTGGGTTCTGGGAGAAGACCACTTAATGAAGGGGAACTGCTACCAGAATGCTGGAAGAGCTGCTAAAAATGGGAGATGCCCTTCGAATTCCCTCAGGGCTGGGGGAAATCCAGGGAAATGCTGAGAAGACACTTCAAATGGGGAAGTTCTCAGCTCTACATTGCACAGATGATGAGTGACAGAGGCCAGCTTATCTGGATGGAGCCTTGAGAAGAAGATGCTGGAACCAGCTTAGGGGCTGGGGTCATACCAAGGAGATGTACAGGGTGCAAAGATTCCTTCAAACTGTAGAAGAAAGGTATAAACTAAAAGAAAATATGAGTGCCTTAAAGAGACCTGATCTTGACAAGTCGGAAAATGCCCTTGTTTGTAAGACAGTAGGAGCTGACTCCAGGCAGGAACTAAATGTCTAGCTAAAAGTCTGGAAGAAATGATTCATCATCATTGGCAGCTGTATATGGCACTTGGGGATATGGTTTAGGGGTGATTATGGTGATGCTGGGTTAATGGTTGGACTAGATCTTGAAGGTGTGTTCCAGCCTTGATGATTCTGTGATTCTCCCTGAACCTGGGAAGTGATTGAACCGCTTTGGTAACTGGGTTGTATGGAGAGCTTCTTGTTTTAAGGAGCACAAACCAGCACCACTGACCAAAATGCCTCAAGTGTCACTGTTCCCCACATGAATATGAGTAACAGCCCTCACAAGATTTAAGGGGAGTTCATTTTCTGATCAGTGGGGTCTTATGAACCAGACAGAAGAAAGATTCGCTGAGCTTGGTGTGCAGGGTAGGGGGGAAACTGATGACAAGTGGTAATTTTAACTCAGTTAGTAGCAAGTGTGAGGATTCCTGTGTCTGCTTCTACTTTGTGGATTTGTTATCCCAGGGAAGTAGCTCAGGTTTCAATCTTTGGCTGCCTTGTAAGATGGAAGTCTGCTGGGAGAGAGTGGGATGGGTTCTCCCTGGACTTTCATTGCCCAAGAGAGATGGCAGAGGCGTCAGTCCCTCTGGCATCTTTAGATCTTGGTGGTGGAAAGGCTGCATGGCTGTACCATGCAGGGCTTTCCCCCATGGGAGCTAACTGATCTGTGACAGAGCACTTTGAGGAAAGGTTGAATGTGTGACTTCAAAGGAGAGCTGACAGGCTGGGAGCATTTCTCGTTCCCGTGGGACAAACCTCATGCTGCTTTTTGTGGTTTGTTTTTTTGCCGTGCCCATCTGCCAGTTCGTGCTCTCCTCCAGGTGGGAAGAGGAGCAGGGAAGGGAGGAGGTGCAGAGGAGTTGAGAATAGCTGAGAGTGTCTTTAGGCTAAGGGGAATGCAGATTGGATCACTGATCCTTGAAAATAACATTTCATCTGACAGGGCCTTTTCTTAAGGGGCAAAACCCTGACTTTTCACCCACAGCATGTCAGGGCAGGCAGGGCTCTTGCTGGGGTTTTTGGTGCAAACCCTGAGTATCCCTGCAGCAGGAGGAGTAGCAGAGCCCTGGGAGGTGCACTAAACTTTAACATCTGTCTGAAGTGTCCAAACCAAATGTCCTCAATCCCATGGTCCGTGGCTGTTCCTGCTGTTACCCACCATCCATCTAGCAAGGCAGTGACTGTGTCTGCAAACACTGGCATGTGTACCTGTGGGTGTGGGCCTTTGGGAAGACCAGTGCCAGACAGTGGAGGAGAGATGTTTTTTTTTTTCTCTGTACTGCTGTTGATTGCTCTTAGCAGCCTCCATGGCCTCTGGGGGAGCATCACCAGGAAGGCTGTTGGGTAGCAAAAATCTTTTAATCCTTAGGGTCCCTGGGTAGGGCTTCAGTCAGGATGATGCTCTCTAGTGAAACACAGCAGCAAAATGACCTGGCTTCTGCCTGCAGTGTCTGTAAATCTCAGTGGCCTCTTCACAGACAGAAGTGGGAGACAGTCCCAGCACCATGGCTCTGAAGGTCAGCAGCTGGATCATACTCATCTTTGGGCAATATCTGGGAGGAGCTGCTGACAGCATGTAGAGAATGAGCTGTGGGTTAGGGAAACTGCTTTCCAGCTAAACAGGAGCATCTTTGCACCTATTTTGGGGTGGAGGGAGCAGTGTGTTCTCTGCTCAGGACAGGAGGGAAAGAGCATGCAGGACTAGCATGGGCAGTCCCGATTCCCGGGAATGTCCAAGGCAGTGGGTGTGTTTGATGACATGGCCCTCCCTGCCTGGGAGCTCGCACCCGCTCTGGCAGCAGCAAGCAGTGGATTGGAGTCAGGGATGCATGGAGTTTTTTTGTGCAGATCTCTGTAAGGCATCCAGACAGCTGCTGCCCACTGTGCTCAGTGGAGCATCTGCTTTGGCAGGCAGGAGAGGAGACGGGAGCCTTGGGGATTTCAGACAGTCACTTATTTGATAGCCATAGACAGGGCAGGGGGCTCGTTTCTGGCTGTGAAGGGATCGTCTTCCTTCCCTTTCTCTGAGAATGTGTCTTGGGGAGAAAGGGAGTTAATTGGGATGCAAACTCCTCAAATGGAGCTCCGTGGGTATGGGCAGTTTCTCAAGAAAGATGAAGGTTGATTTATGCCTGCTGGATTTGTGCCTGCCACTCTGAGCTAAACATGTCTGATCTTAGAGATACTTTTCTTATCCTGGGGTACCATGTCCTTGCTGGCCTCCAGAAGAAACTTCTGCCTGCCCTGAGCATGCATTTGTGATGTGCATCTTCCTCTTCAGCATCTACATTTGTCTAGCAACAAAAAATGCATTTGTGGTCAGAGCCACACAACAACCAGGGGCTGAAGCTGGAGGGAGAGGAGATAGATTTGACTGTTGTAGCAAAACAAAAATGTTCCTTATTGACACGGGAGTCTCAGAATGAAGATGTTTGTGGGATGACTTTTCTGCTATGAAGTGCTGTACAAACTAAAATTCTGCATTTCAAAGATGCCCAGGTTGATTCAGGTTTTGGTGGTATTACTTGGGTTTGCCAGAGAGGAAGATTTGGTTTGCTGTGCTTTTGTTTCTTTTCTCTAGTATTTCCCACTTAGCTTGTGGCTGACTGCTGCTAGCACCCCATGTCTTTCTGAATCCCATCTGAAACAAATCTCTGGGTCCCAGCCCGATTCCTAACACTCATAAGCTCAACTTAAAAATGCCAGGTGTCAAAACTCTTACTACTGTCTGTAAAAATGCCTCAGGACAGAAAGGAGTGGATAGAATGAACGTGTAAATTGTCCCTAGGAAATGTGGATTCACTGGGATGGGATGGGGTGCTGGAGAAGTGCACTTATTGGATGAGATTGTTCTTTGCTGTGGCAGGCTACCTGCTCTTAGAGGGTCTCTGCCACTTGATCCCATCTCTGGGGTCCTGTAATGGGGCCAGCTCTCTGCCTTTCAGAGTTCTTAGTTGCTTTGGATGTGATGTGAAGTCTTTTGGATCTCTTCCTAGATTACAGCTTTCCTGCTACATCTCAGAAGGCATTGCTGAAACGGAATGGGACACAGGTGGACAACTGGGAAACAGCCACTGTCCAGCCACCGGCAGAATTTGTTGAGCCTGACTTGCACAAGCCTTTCTCCACACTAGAGGAAGAGGAGGGGCTGCTCCCTATAGACCACTCAAGAGGAGGAGTGGAGACCCTCCAGACCTCTGGGCCAGAAGTTACGTCTTCTGAACCAGTGGACCAGGAGGACTCCTTCTCCCTTCTGTTTTCCACAGCCTCCGCCAGGCCAGGTATTGTGACTGAGGCAGCCATAGGAGGGCAAGAAGAGGACTCTGTTTCTCCAGGCTTAGACCTTGGCAGTAGTATGGGACCAGGTCTTCTACCTTCTTCTGTGTCCTCTATTTTTTCTACTACTGTTGGTGCAAGATCTCCCAGTGTTTCAGAAGAACTCTTTGAGGTGACAACTGGGGCCACTTGGGCTGTTGGGGGAGCAGATTCAGAGCTTACTGTGAGTACCACAGGAGCAGAGCTTGCAGAGACCACGGTGGAGGCTGGTGTGGAAGAACATTCAGCCAGAGAGGAGGTCTCAGAGCCCACGGTGGGGTGGGAAATGCTGGAGCCAACAACGTTGACTGAGATGGAGCAGACAGTGGAAATGCCTGTGGGGACACCCTCTCCTGGAAGCAGCTCCCCAGGCACCCAGACTCATTCTGGGAGTGAGCAGCATCCCACTTCTGTGTCTCCGTGGGACAGAGCTGATGAGCCTGTGCTGGATCCCATTTGGAATGACACTGAGTCAGTCACTGAGACTGTGGCAGCAGAGAGGAGCTTGTCACCGCAGGCTGGGGATGCCCGCATGGCCATGCTGCCAACAGAGCTGCCCTGGGACTCGGCACAGGTAGCACTGGGAACAGGGAGTGGGTGGGAGGTTGCAGTGGGGATACTTGGGTGCTTCCCTCTTGTGGGGGTGTTTAACCCCATCCTTAAGTCTGACTGGTGGAAGGAGTTTTGTCTGTTCACCCAGCCAGGGGGGTGAACTTTCAGGGAGAGTTTTTCACAGCTATTCTTAAGGGTATCCATCACCCTTGGTGAAAACCCTGCCCCCTCACGTCTTCCCAGCTACACAAAATCCTGCTTCCAATAAACAGAAGCAGAACACGTTCCCTCTGGGGCATGCACGGGCAGAGAAAGCTCCTTGTTTCTTCAGCCTGCATTATTGAAAGTGTCAAGACAAAAATGGCCCCAAGGATTTCTGGAAAGGGAGTGAGAAGAAAGTGCTATTTTTGCTGCTGCTCCCTGCGGGGACCAGATGCAGAGCAGGTGGAGCAGAGTACAATGACCTGTGAGGATGTTGGTCTGGGAGAGCCTGTGGGAGAGGAGGGGTGTGGTGAACTGCAGTTCCTGAATCCAGCAAACTGGCAGCTGGTTAAGAGAAGATATGTAGCAGGAGCTGACTGGTGAGAAAGTACCAAGCAAAGCTTTTAATTTTGATTTTTGCCCCATGGTACTCAGGAGACTGAACAAGTGACTTAGCCCCTCTGTGCATCCTATCCTGCCTGCAAAGTGCTGCCTTGTCTCACTAGTCTGTTTAAGGTCCACAGAGACTCCTGGTTAGGTTTTGTGTTAAGTGCTGATAAGGCTGCAGGCTGGAGAGCTTTCCACTTGAGAACCTGGATCCTCCTAGATAGAGGTGGAAGGTAAGCTGCTCTGTGGCAAGGTGGCGTAATAACTGCATGCACTCTCACTGAAATGGTGATTCCTCCTTAGTACAGAGAGTTAGAGGACAGTCACATCCTTTGAGAAGTGCTTCTCAAGGGGGTATAGCACCTTGTTTCTGCTCCTAGTGCCATCTGCTATTAGCAGCATTCACTACCTGAACTCAGCTGTCTTTGTCTTGTCTTTCCAGGTGATCTGCAAAGACTGGAGTAACCTTGCTGGAAAAAATTACATCATCCTGAATATGTCGGATAACATTGACTGTGTAAGTCAGTCCAAAGAGATTTGATGGCACAGGAGGAATGGTGCTTAGGGAAGAGGAGGCAGACCCAGCTCTTGCTCTCTGCTTTCACTACAAACCATTTTAAAAGCAGTAAATCTCAACTTCCCTGTAGAGTCTGTGAAGAGAAGGAGAGGAAGACAGAAATATTCCTGTTCTCCAAAGAGTGGGTGGAGAGAGATGATTTTGCTCCAAGTCTAGCACATGTCAGTCCCATATTGGATTTTTTACTAACTTCTGGCTTGTAGTCTGTGCCAGTCTGTACCTGGATTGTCATGAGACATGAGAGCTTTTAACATTGCACCTCTTACTGGTAGGAAATGTGGTGGGGCTGAAGTACAATTCTCCTTCCTTCACTTCCTTTTCCTTCCAGCATGTACTAATGATCCTCTGATGGCTCAGAGCAATAGTGACTCCCATTTATAGTGTGCATGGTTAAGTACCAAGCAGCTATCACTAAATCTTACTTAAGGGCCTCCTCTCCCCACCCTGTTATCTTGTGTGTTATCTGGGTCTGTTAACCAGCCATGCTCTGCTAATCCAATGCAGAGGTCCATCCATCCTCATAAAGCTGCAGTTAATTCATGAGCCCGGAGTCCCTTGTGGATCCCTGGTAAAAGGGCTTGTTCACTTCTGCTGGGCCTTTTATCAGGCACTTAAAAACCAGTTATGAAAGGCCTGGGGTCAAGGTGCCTTTCATAATTCTAAGAAATTATTATGAGCCTGACAGCCTGAGACCAAAATGTTTAATCGAGGAACTGTGTTCTGGCCTCCTGTGTCTGCACTCTTGCTTTCTGAGGCTCCTGCTCTGGGCAGAGCCAGCTGGTCTTGTTACTGCACTGACGTATTGCCGCTACTGGTGAGTTGTTGGTTGGTTTATTTTTTTTTTTTTTAAGGTGAACTTTCTGGGGACAAGGAAAATGGGGGAATTTCTATACACAGTAAAGCAGGTGGAATGCTCTAAGAGTAGATGAAAAAAAAAAAGTCACTCTTTTTCCTCCTGATTTAGACAAGCCATTTGGAAGGGTTTTAAGTATCTCTGCTACAGTTAACAACTGCAACACAGAAAATCAGTCCTTGAAAACCACAGCCCTGCTGCCCTGTTTTCTCCATGTCCTAGTCCCCATCACTCTTTCTCCCATCTCTGTGGACTTTAAATACTAGGTAATTTTGTAATACATAGTAGCTTCCTTCCTGTGCTCATTTGCATTTGTGTTGTTTAAACCACTGTAAGGGCGAGAACCAAAAAGCAGATATGCAGATGTCTCTTGATCAAATTATGTCTATGCTGTTGAATCCTCAGTCCTGCCTTGCTGAAGGAAGATGGTGCCCTGGGATAGGCAGGACTGATCTGTTTTTCTACTTCATTTCATGTTTCAAAACATATTTCCCAGTGAATGATCTGTGCTGTACTACCCCTTATTCAAAGGGACATTTGTCGACATACATATTTAACATGAGCATCACTTCATTCCTTGCCTTCCATTACCACTTTGCATGAGTGAAGCTGGAATTAAGCTCTTCTTCCCACTGATCTTGATGCAGTTTGTCTCCTACCCGTGGTAATTTACTCAGTTTGGGCACCTCACCTACAGTCTGCCTGTCCCTGTAACCAGGGCTCTGCTTTCTGTGTCTGAGCCCTGTGGTGTTTGGGTTTCCAGGGTTATGAGGAAGAACCTGTGTTGCAAGTACTGTAACTTAAATTAGTGCAAAGGGGGGTTCCCCACATATTTCCTATGTTTTGGTGCCATGATCTGGTGTGGTACCGAGTCCCACTGAAAAGCCAAGGGACAAGTAGGGTGCTTAACCCCTTCCAGAGGGTTGGACCTCGAGCTTTAATACACTTCATAGCACGAGGCTTTTACCTGCTGCAGGGATGATGTCTGTATTGCTGGGTTAAGCTGGAAGGCCATTTGTTTTCCCAGTGGGCTCTGGGGAAGGGAATCACTTCAGTCTCTTTCTGGGCACATCTCCCGCTCAACATACCTGGGAATTTTGCCCAAGTGAGGACTGCACTATCTGACCCAACAGTGGTACCTGGCTGTGTATCGGGAGGTGATCTCTACCTTGATGTGTGTGCATTCAGAGTCATTCACTGCTCCCTTCTGTCCACCATGGAGAATTTATCGGTGCTCTGCAGCCTCTGCTTTCTCCATCACCAGAAGCATCTTGCTTCTGTCCTGTTCCTGGCCTCAGCTGCTCCTCCTTCCTCTGCATCCTCCAAAAGAGAGCCTCAGGCTGGCAGTGGGGCTGTGAGTGGGAGCTGCAGTTCATGGTGCTGCATCACGGTGCTGCTTCCTCCTGCCTCCCCGTGCCAAAATCCATAACCTGATGAGAGTAGGCACTGGCAGGCCCTTGTGATTCAGGCCCCAGTCATCGATGTCTTTTCCAATTAGGCCATTTTTGGCACAGGCCTGTGCCTGCCCTGAGCGCTTCAAATTGCCATGGCAACAAGAGCTCTCCATTTTATTAATCATCTGTGTGGCCTTCAGGTTGGCATGGCAACTGGAGATAAGAATAGAAACACAGGAGTGAGAAAGCAGCAAAGGAGCCTGCTGAGGGATGGCTGGAGCATGTCAGGCTGAGCGGCACCCGCTGACCCAGCGCTGACTGTGGGGAAGAGCCTGCTTCCTTCTTACCTGACATGATAATGTTGCTTCAGGAGCCCTGTGTGCCAGGAGGAGGGTTGGTGCATCAGGAGATGTATGTAGATCCAGCCTGGGGCACTGGGGATGTGCAGGGGGCTGTTGCACCAGGTTTAACACTGCTGGTGTTTGGGCATGCCTAGTGTCGGGTCTCGACCGTACCAGCCCTGCAGTGCTGCATCTGCCCTGTTCCCATCATGTGCTCACCAAGGTTCCTTTCCCATGGCAGGAGGAGTTTCGGTTGGAGAGGGGTCCCCAGCTGTTGGCACTGGTGGAGGATGCCTTCTCCAGGCAGGCGGATGGATTGCAGGACCGCTGGCTGATCTCTTTGAGCAAACCCAATGAGAATGACAAGCACTTGCTAATGACACTGGCAGGGGAACAGGGTAAGTGCTGGGAGAAGGAGCCACCTTCTGATGGGGGGGTGCTCAGCCATGTTGGAAGGAGCTTTTGCTTTCCAGTCCCTTTCAATCCAACAAGTCCAACTGGACTTGAGGATTGGTGGGGGACTGAGGACATAAGAATCTTTCTTCACATCTGCCTTCTGGTTTGCCCCTCACTGCTTGTACAAAGCTCTGTCTCTGCAGTTTGCTCTCTCCCTGGATTGCCTTCACCTGATTATTTGTCAGCTTTCTCCTGATGCTTATGTACTCCATGGGAAGGATGCAATGGAAGGGTGTGTTGTCCTGTTCTTGGTTCACTTCCTGACCTATCAATTCTTAAGTCTTGTCTGAATTAGGATAGTCTTGATAGTGCGTCCCCTACATCCCCAAAGAAACAAAAGCTGCCAGTGAATGTGGGATATTTTACCATCTCTTTATTCCCATTTTGGTATGGGGGTCCTTCTCCTGTACTGATTCTGTTGCCTATTTAGTGACAGAGCCCTTCAATATTGACATGGCCTATATGACCCTGCATCCATGACTTTTTGAGTGTTGCAGCTTTCCCTCAGTGCAGACACAGATCCTGAGAGCTGCTGTGGCAGTGGGAAGGGTATCTAAGTGGCTGTGGTATCAGTTTTCCCTGGATTTTTTTTACTTACTTAGAGAATATTTGGAGGTACCCTTGTTTGTGGTCCTTGAGTTCTTTCAGCCTCCTGACATAAAGCACCAGTGAACAAAAATGTGTTCCCCTGCCTCCATCCTGGTGGGGATTTCAGACTGATAAATACATCTGACTGAATAACCTGAGCTGAGAGCAGCACTGATCTCTTCCTCTACTTTGCAGGCGTTATCCCTACAAAAGATGTTCTCATGGCACTGGGGGACGTTAAGAGGAGCTTAGCTGAGGTAAGAACCAGTCTGCCTACATCCATTTGTTAAGACTGGCTATACAATTAAAATAAGCAACTTGAAAACTGGGAGCATATCTCAGTCTAACCAAGTGCTGAACCCACAGCAGGCAAACAGATGAGTCAGATGTTTGGCAAACTCCCTTCTCCCCTCACTGGTAGTTGCCAGGCCATCAAATGTCTGCTCTCTTTAAGAGAGTAACTATGGGTTATTCCCTCCCAGCTTTTCTGTATTTGTTGTGCAACTGCTTTTCACACATTCATTTTGTTGGGATTCTTGGTGTCATCCCTTCTATGCTATTGTCAGTGGCAATGTGGATGCTGCAGAGCCCCCAGTTTGGCCCTACTCACCCTACAGCTGTTTTTTATATACATTGGCTTCTCTTGACATGTTCACATGCCTCCTGCAATCCCAGGGTCTGCATTTCACTCCTTTAGACAACTGCTTACACAAGGGCAGGCAGAGGACCAGAGGCGATGGATGCCAGACTCCTCTGCCAGCTGCCTCTAGCTCTCACATACTCCTTTCCAACCCTGGGCAGCTTGGAAGAGGATAGGGAAGAGGAGAAATTAGTCCCATGATCTCTGGGTTTTTCCCCTTAGCCTTACAGGATACGTGGGCCTGATTCTGCTTGGGTTTTTTTACACTACTGGGAGTAATTTTGCTGATTTTAGCAGCAGAGTTTGGCCACTGCCTTGTTGTCTGTCTGCTCTCAGTTTTTAACCTGACCTAAGAAACTGGTGCAGTGAGACAAAGCAAATTAAGTGCTCAGTGCTGTATTGATTGGCTTACACCAGAGAAAGTGCAAAAAGCCAACTCTGTAGAAATTGTGTGACTAAAGTATCAGCACCTAGAACTGTCCAGTAAGATGGATTTGTGTTGGTGCATGGTCTGAATTAGCAGTTGTGGCCCGATGTTAACCTGAGTCCTACCAGAGCAGCCTCACCACGTGCTTCCAACTCTCCAACTCTATCAATAATGAAACACTGCTCACTGCACTGACCTTGTGCTGGCATGAGATTGGAAGGAGGAGGGAGGATATTCTCTTACACTCATCATACTTAGTACTGATACGTAACCTGTTTGAAATCTGCCAACTCACTGGGACTGATGTGGGGCTGTTTGCTGACAGCCACGGGGGTCCCATTTCTAGGGCAGCTATTCCTAAGCTTTTAGGATCAGTGGGCAGCTGTCAACTTTCAAGACCTCATAAAGACCGCTATGCCCTTTTAGAACCTGAGTTGTAATGGAAACCTACTTATTATGGTTACATTGTCTGCCAAGTAGTCACCAAAGCCTCAGTACCCATCAGTGGTCCATGATTCTATGATCTTAGTTTGTCTTGGGAGCTCTTGCGTGGTTTCTCCCATGAAAGTCTCCTTGTCATACACATAGGTGTGATCTCTGTGCAGGTGATCAAGACAAGATTGTGCCTACTGTCATTTGCTGAATTGTCAGCTTTCATGGAAAATGGTGTTATATTTAGTTATGTGCCTTCTAGTCACATAAGACTAGACTTCCTGACTCTCCAAGCCTTGCTTTTAGTTCCTCTGCCCACACCTGGACCCTGGAAGGTCTGACCCAGGATCCCACCTGACTGTAGGCCAGGACATTCAGTATACTGCTTTCTTCCTTCCAGATTGGTATCCAAAACTACTCAACCACCACAAGCTGCCAGTCACACCCCAACCAGACACGCAGTGATTACGGGAAGCTCTTTGTGGTGCTGGTGATCATTGGCTCCATCTGTGCCATCATCATTGTGCTGGGGCTCATATACAACTGCTGGCAGAGGCGCCTGCCCAAGATGAAGAACATGGTAAGCGCTGTATGGGTGGAGAAGGTGGCTAGACTCCTAGCCTTTGGGAAGGAGGGAACTGGAAAGTTAAGAGGGAGATTGTTCTCCCCTGTCTATTTACGGGACACAGCTGGATGCAGTGCTGGAGCAGCGAGGGAGTCCATTGCAAGAGAGATGCAAACCTGTCTCTTGCTGTGTTAGGACAGCTCATTTCCATTGTGAGGGCTGGGCTAGGAGCATATTTACCTTTTCCCCCGACCCTGCAAAGTTCTCAGTGACCCTTGTAGCCTAGTCTGATTGTGCTTCTCAGCAGCTCTGAGACCTGTCCTCCTTTTGTCTCCACTTGTGTTCCTCTCGTCCTTTCCAGTCGCATGGCGAGGAGCTGCGCTTTGTTGAGAATGGCTGCCATGACAACCCCACCTTGGATGTGGCCAGTGACAGCCAGTCAGAAATGCAGGAGAAAAAGCCAAGCGTGAATGGTGGGAACACCATCAATGGCCCCGACAGCTGGGATGTCCTGATCAATAAGCAGGCGAGCGAGGATGTGGATGTGTTTGAGGAAGACACGCATCTTTAGAAAAAGAATGGAGGGAACCACCCTCTTAAATACACTTGTTTCTCTCCTATCTTGACTGATGGACCATGGGATCAGGTGGCTTCTCAGGAACTTCTTAAAACCTTGGAACAGGTCTTTGGGCAAATTTTCCCAGTAGAAGTCCTGAGCCTGCATCTGAGGCTTGGAGCCAGGAGGATCACTGAACAGAGGGAAGCGGGAGGGGTGGGTTTGTAGGTCTCTGTGTGTGTGTTCCTATCAGTAGCACCAATGCTTTCATCACCTTTAAATGCACTTAAATGTAGCTCTCTTGTAGTAGCTGAGAGTGGCTGGGCTTAAGAAGCAAGATGGTGAGGCTGTCTGCCACCAAGAGTCCAGATTTGGGGAGTAAATTCACTTTCCAGATCCTGACCTTGAGATCACATTCAGTCCATGCAGGTGCAGTAACATCTGTGCATTCTGGATGCAAGGGAGCCAGGATTCAGTCAATGTCCTGGGCAAAGTTTGCATTCCACATGTGAAAACAGGTTTTGTAGTGCTCTAGCATTCAGCTGCTAATTAGATGAGAGCTGATGTTTACATTCGGGGAAAACATTCCCCCTGCTGTCATCTTATTTCACCCCTGGTACCACAAACAGCCCCACTCTCTTTTTCAGTTCCACAGCTCCAAGCTGAGTTTGCAAAGTTTGAGCACTTTACCCTTGCTTCACTGATTGCAGAGAATTCGGTGCCATGGTACAGCATCTTAGCTGGAAATTTGCTTTAGGTTGGAGGGTTGCTCAAAAATGACATTTACATGCCTCTTTCATGCAACAGCCTGGGAAATCATCAGCAGAGTGTCCCATGTCTACATCTCAGTTTTAGACTGGCAGGCCTTTTCCACTCCGGTTCTATTTTTCAGGATAGTTTGGTTTCAGTTGGTCATTTTGAGGTAAATATAAAGACTATGTGAGACTTTATAAACAGTGTGAGAAGTTAAAACTCAGAAACAGGTAATTTTCTGGTCCTTTTGTTTCCATTTCAGCATCCTGCCCTGAGGGGAGGGTGGAAGTGTTTAATGTCCCACGGGTGTAAATCGGGGTAACATCTTTAAAATCGCTGTATTTAAGCAAGTGTAAGCCAGATGAGATGACAATCGATCTAAGGGCTCCCCAATGAACATTTCTCAGGCATGCCTCAGGCAACTTTGAGGCTCCAGCTCCCTGAAGATGTGTGATAAAAGGCACGTGAATATGCATAATTGTTCTCTGAGCCCTGCCTAAACCGAGACTCAGAAACATTTGTTTCTTCTGTCATCGAGGGACTGAGGGACTTGCTTTGGTCAGAGGCAACAGTACTTCTCTCTGTTATGGTGATCTGCACGCTTGCTCGCTGCGTGATGCAGTTTCACACTTGGTTTTTAAGGGAACCTTTGTACAGAAAGGCCCCAGTTGTGCAGCCTGATGCCGAGCCTGTAAATCTATCACTGTATGTATAGGTATTTTTCGCATGTTCATCCCTGGTGTGTGTGCCTAAAGTCAAGGTGCAAGAGTCTGTTGTTTCAGGTTGTGTAGCGCTTTGCATACAAACTGAATCACAGATCACCTTGATGTAGGACCACATTGATACTAGTCTATTAGGGAATCAAGAAACATGATAACTGTTGGTTTCCTATCCAGATTCCATTTTTCAGTGGTTTTAGCCTGCCTCCATATCTTTCCCTGTTGGTTAGAAGACAGTGGATCATCAGCTCCTTTTGTATCTTGGTAGGGTTGCAGAGATGCTCAGAGGAGTTCCTTCTGCCCCAGCAGTTGGAAGTGGGGGACAGTCCATGTCATGAACAGCCACATGTGTCCCTTCTCTGGCAACCCCTCACTTATGGCTCCTGCTGAGTTTGATGGGACTGTGCAGTGTAACTGCACAGCTCCAGTGGCTGTGGTGATGGCACTTTGTGGCTCACAGGATGATATGCAAATTGTTGTTATGGTGAGTAAATTAAAGCATGGAGTTAAAATTTGAGCTTGTATAGCACTTAGCATAATGGGGCCTGGCATGCCCGTGGCCTTTAGGCAGCTTCACCGTGTAAATGTTTCTAAGTCCAATAATCCTCATTAAATATGTTTTTATTGCCCACTGGCTATTAAAGATAAAGCCACCCATTATATATGAATCAGTTTACCCACAAAACCCTTCCTTGGTGCACGTCACTGCTAGGAGCTGCTTTGCTGCCCTGTTTTCTCTCCACTGTCCTAATTCAGAGAAGCAACAAGGCAGTGGTAAAGCAATGCTGCTGGCTGGGCTCAGCACTTCCTGATCTGGTGTAGAGTCTTCAAACTTTGAAGAAACCAAGGGGGTATGTGGGCCTCATGATGAGTTAGCAAGTTCTCCTGATTTGCTCTTCTGGCTTCTTCTGGCCTGAAGGTTTTCCAGAGACTCTCTTTTCCGTCTGGAACATCCAGATGATCTTGAGTGTCTAAGGGTGGCTGTTGTGAGACTGAAGACAATTTTCTGCTGTCTCTGACAGGGTGCACCTGGCTGTGTGATCCCAGTGTAGCTCCAGAAATCTCCTGGTTGATAGCATTTCACTTTAGTCTGGTGATACTTTTTATCCCTTTACTGTTTGTTTTTTCTCTGTATCATTTTTTTGCACTAGGCTGATCTTTTCAAGTCGATTGCACTGTTGTCCCTCTCCTGCCAGCCTTGCAGAGATGGGTCATCTCCGGGGACCTGTGGGCTGGGGAGCACTGTGAAGAGCTGGATAGCCCAGTTAACTCTGTTCAGTGCTTGTGTTTCCAGCTCTGCACAGGGAGGAAGAAAAACTTTGTCTTAGCATTTGTAACAGGAAGCTTTTCTATCACCTTAATGTAGTTAAACTTCTTTTTAACAAAAACTGTCAAAGCTGGACTTCTCAGAGTGGTGTGCCAGGCGACAGAGCAGATACACAGGAGACAAAGCAATTCCTGGAAAACTGTTTGCCACCTCCTCGGACATCACCATAGTTCCATCTGCCAAACGTTTGATCGCAGTGACACCTGGTGGCTGTTGGGAGTTGGAGACGAAAAATAATAAACCCCCCAACATTTGCCCTCTTTTAGTTCTGGATGGATATTTGTTTCCTGTGACTTGCCTAGGACAGTCACCTGCTTAATTCACGAGAGGCTGCAGGACTTGCCTGTGAGGAGAGGGGCTCACACCAGGCGTGTCAGGGATGGTTTGTGTGAGGACATGTCTGCAAAACAGCGAGATGGCACATTTTCTGGAGAACCTGGGTAGCAATACTGAGTCTCAGCTCCAGTTTCCTGCTTTGTCCTCCGCTTTTCTCCTCTGCTCCTTGAGACCACAGCTAGAAAGCAGAAACTCTGGCTTGAAGTGAAGGTGGTTCTTCAGAGAGAGCACTGGGTGCCGGTGTGAGGAGTGCACGCCTTGGGGAACGTCAGTGATGGCATCATCTGGAGGTACAGCCAAGATCAGAGTGGCTCTCTGTTTGTGGGATGGTGGCCAGATGCAGTCTGGGATGGCCAAGCTACAGATTACTCCGAGATGTTGCCCAGATGTCTGGAACAGCATCTGTAATGTGGCGTCTAACATGTTCCAGGACCCTGCATCCTGCACGCTGCCTCGTGGTGGGTAGGGTGGAAAGAAACAATGAGAGGTGACCCAGTAACTGTTCTGTGGAGTATGTAATGCAGGTGCAGTTCAAGATACCACCTTAAGGATCCCTCTGGCACAGAATACGGTGTGAAATGAAGGTATGTTATCCTATGGATTATTGCAGCTTGACCTTAGAGCGTTGCAGCAGGGTCCCACAGCAGCCACTGCTGTCAGCAACTTACCTGTTCCCACCTGCCTTTGCAGCCATGCAGGAGCACATCTCCCCTTCACAGAGAGTTTGGGGCAGCTGGAACAGAGACAACAAGCTCCTTCATCTGTGCTGGCTCATGAGAGTCTCGTGGGCTCATCTCAGCTGACAGCCGGGCTCCCAGCCATTCTTCTCAACACCTTCATTCCTGTTGGACCTAAACTGTCTGCAAGCCCTGGCCACTGCTTGGGATTGCTTAGAAACACTCGTGTCTGGCCCTGGAAGTAACAGGGTTGTGGTTTTGTTTTCTTTGCAATAAAATGCACCTACTGGGTGTCTGAACACTGACCCGAGTGCAGTGCTTTGCTTGGTCAGATCTGCTTGAATTTACGTATGTTGCATCTGGTAACTCACTGTCAGCTAAAGTCCCTCTGCTGGGATGGGGCTGGTCAGCCTGGCCCCCTCTTCCCCACTTAATTCTCCCATCGCAGGCTTCTGTGGAAGCCCTGAGCTGTGCCAGGTGCCCAGGCTGTGGGAAAGTAGCTTACTTCCCTGGGCTACACTACCCAATACCTACAGGACCAGCCCAAGACCCATCGTTCCTGCTTGGGTGGCTTGGCATGAGCCTCTATTCTAGAGCAGAGCCCCTGCATGTGTGCCCAGCCCTGTGCCATGTGTGTCCCACTTAGCTCCCCACCATCCCACACCTGCTCCAGAGCTGGACCCCACAGAGAATCACAAAATTGTTAGGGATGGAAGGGACCTCTGGAACTTACCTAGTCCAACCCTTCTGCCAAGGCAGAGTCACCTAAACCAGGATACACAGGAACATATCTGCGTGGGTTTTGCGTATGTCCAGAGAGGGAGACTCCAGGCCCTCCCTGGGCTGCTGTTCCAGTGCTCTGCCACCCTCAGTGTATAGAACTTCTTTCTCCTGGTAAGGTGAAACTTACTGTTTTTTAGTTTATGGCCATTGCTCCTCATCAGGTCCCTGGGCACCACCGAAAAGTGGCATCATCCTCTTGGCACCCACCTTTGGGATATTTATATGGATTAATGAGATGCCCTCTCACTACAGCTGCAGAGGTGGTCCGGAGAGAGCCCTGCCATGTGGTTCCAGACCACCTCCCATCCGCGTTCTGGACCAGGTCCCCTCGGCTGTGTCCCGGATCAGCCGCCCTTTCCCGCAACCACGTTCCACGCGTGTCCGGGGGCGGCCCGGGCTGCAGTTGGTCCTCCGTGCCGCGGGGGGCGCTGCGGGCCCCGGCGCTGTGCCCGGCGGGCGGCGGCGCTGCCGTGTTTACATCGCCCGGCGCTCCCGCCCCGCCGCCGCTGCCCCAGGCCCGGCCCGGCCCGGCCCGCTCCCCGCGGCCGCTCCTCCGCCCTCCGCGTCAATGCGGCGCCGCCGCCCCGCCGCCTGGCCCGGCCATGGACACCAGCGACCTGTTCACCAGCTGCAAGAAGGGCGACGTGGGCCGCGTGCGGTGAGCGGGGCCGGGCCGGGGCCGGGCGGGGAGCGGGTCCCGGCGTCCCCCCCGTACGGACCGCTGGGCACTGGGGCTGCGGGGCCGGGCCTGCCGGGGCGGGCGGGCCCCGCCGGGACGGCTTTACCTGAAGCCCAACCAGGCCTCCCCGGCGGCTCGGGGAGAGCCGTTTGTTTCTGTACGCGGCGGTGCACCTTGCACCCCGGGGAGCTGCGTGTGCACCGGGTCTTCGCCGGTGTGCTTCGGTGTGTGCGGGGTCTCTGCCAGGTGTGCGAGTGTCAGACGGTCACTGCGTACCCGCAGGTGTGGATGCTGCTGCCAGCGGCAAATGTCCTTGCACAAGGCTCCTCTCTTCAGCTGGTGTTTCTCTGCTCAGGCGGTGTTTGGGTTGGTAGGAAGCTGGATCCCTGGGAGGCAATCGGCGTGGAAATGTTTAGGCACCTTGTGGTGTAGACTGTGGGAGAATCTCTGAGAAATACCGGGATGCCACGGTTCAGGTCAAGTCTCCCTGCTCACGTCAAAGCAGCACGGCTCAGCTGCAGTGATTTTTGATCAGGAGACATGGGTTTGTTTGCAGGGTGAAGGGTTGTGGTGATGCAAAGGCCCAGGGTTTACAACAGACTCTTCTGCATCTCATGGTTTAAGTGTAAGACTTTCCTTCACCTTTTTATCCTACTTGATTTTTCCATCTACCAGTGTGTGGATCTTTCCAGGTAATCAGAAGGAGCCTCAGTTTCAAGGTGCTCACTAATGCAGGATAAGTGTGCAGATAGAGATCTGGGGAACATTGTTATCCGTTGTAATCATGTTAGATCGTAAATCATGCAAGCAATAAATTGCTTGTAGTTTACTGCAGAGGAAAGGGTCTGGGGGGGTTGGCCTTGCAGAGGTTTAAGATGACCAGTGTAGAAGTGATAATGGAGAAATGGTTTATCTGAGAATGCTGTCAAAGCAGGGAGGACACGTGGGACTGAGTAGAAAGGAGCTGAGTTGATTGGGATTTTGAATGTGGTCAGAGGAACCTGGGGTTTGAGAAAGGAAAGATGAAGGGAGTGAAAGGGAGGACTGATGTGGTGGGTGATAAAAAAGCCAAAACTTGAGAATCTTTATGAAGGCTGAGAGGGACTTCTATGTGTGGTTAGCAGAGGTGGTTGTTGCAGTAGTTGAGGACAGGCTGTAACAAGAGCCAGGCTGTGTAGGAGATTTGTCTGCAAGGCAAAGCCTGGCTTCTAGGTAAGCTAGAGAGGAAGTGTTGGCAGCATTTGATCTAGCCTAAGTGTGCAGGACAAGGAAGTGGCGGGAATTCAGAGCAGTCTGGAGTGACACTGGTGCTATTGCTTGTGTCAGAAGAAGCCAGAAGGAGGATGGGAGTCCAACTTTGGCCCTGTGGAATTGACCACTTATTTGTAAGCATCCAGTCTGTAAACACAGTTGGAGAAAGAGAAGGTAAAGTGCTCAGGCTTCTTTTGTGATTGCAGACCTGTTGAGGGTGGGTTTGATTCCATTCTTTCCCCTTGTGCACCACTTAAGATTGAAGAGAGCTGCCAGACCATGCTGCAGCTTGGGTTGAAGATTTGGCTGATGCCCCTTCAACTGTAGCTGACAGCTCCCCAAATCCAATACAAGATCCCGTCATACCTTTGGAAGTCACTGTATGAACTCAAAGTTACATTTCTGAAAAGAGGAGAATGTGACTGAGTGGCTGCATTTAGTTATAACTTTGCTCTCCCTTTTCTTCCAGATACCTTCTTGAACAGCGAGATGTGGAAATTAATGTCCGTGATAAATGGGACAGCACACCCCTGTGAGTGCTGCAGCCTGGAGCGCTCGCTGGGTGGGGTGTGGGGCCTTCAGAGCTCCTTTGCTCTCTCAGCAGCAGCAGCAGCCATGAGCACTGTTATAATATGTCTCAGGTTCTGCTTTTCGGGAGCTTTGGCTACATAGTTCTGCTTCTCTTCTCTGCCAGTGCTGTGCTGAATATGTCTTTGTCTCCCCATCTGACTGACACTTGCTGTAGTGATGCTCAGAAGGGTGGTTCATTTTGTGACCAAATTGCCTGGATTAAGCACTCTGTTCTTGGCTAGATTAGGCTATTTCCCCAGCAAAGTCTATGGCATTCTAGTATGTCTTTTCAGGTGAAGGCTTGGCTTCATGAAATGCAAAGTGACTGTGGGATCACAGTGTGTCTGGCAAGGCTCTGAACATGCAGTAAGTAGTGAGGGATCCTTGTGCAGGGTGTGGGCTTTTTGCTTCCCCACAACTCCAAAGTGCATTTAGACATCTGCAGTATATTTAGAGTACAGAATAACTTCTCAAAGTAAATGTAGACTAACGTTTGGGTGCTGCAATGCACATTACAGGATTCTCCTAGTTTGTAGGACTATTTGAGGTGCTTGTGAAGGAGGATCATGAAAGGCTCAGACCATGAAAGAGAAAACAAGCCTCCTCCTAAGTAGGACTTAGAGGAGTGGATTTGCTGTACATGCAGTGTGAGTGCTGTTCCCTCATCACAGTGTGTGGCAGTCAGACAGCAGAAGGAGCAAGGAGTGTTTTTGAGAATTCAGTAGAATTGCTGAGTGGCCATGAAATAGTCTTCATTAAAATGAGGATGGATTTGGCAGCTGGTGGTGCAGCAGAAGATGCAGGACCTAGACTGGCACCTTGAGATCTCCTTGCAGTGCCTAGGAGTGCTGAGAACAGATCCTGCTTAGTCTGTTGCTGGGATCAGACTCCTGTGCTACTCAGTAGCAACTCCTTACTCTTAAGAGGAGTCATCTTCTAAGCTTCTCAGGGATGCTCTCAGTGCTGTGGTGTGTGTGCCCTGGTGTGCCTAGACACTGAATTTTGCTTCCTGCTGTATCTGATTTTCTTTCTCTTGTTATTGCCAGGTATTACGCCTGCCTGTGTGGACATGAGGAGCTTGTACGCTATCTTCTAGCCAATGGTGAGCAAAAGTGTCCTGATTATGAGTGCAGTATCTTTATCCATATCGGTCCACAGGGATTGGATATCCTTCTAGCTGTCTCTTGTGGAAACTACTTCTGTTACCACCAGCCATCTGATCAGAGATCTCAGGCTGCAATAGGAGTCCCGGGCACACTTTCATGGTCCCTTTTGCAGGCCATTTGCTGCTTGAATTTGCTTCTTGATATTGATTGAAATTTCTTGTTTTACTTGAAAGCTTGAAAATGCACGGAAAGGGAAGCTTTCTTGTGGTGGTTTAAGTATGACTTTCTGAAATCACAGCTGGTGTTTTTTGAGGGTGCATTGCTGTTGGGAGTATGCTGATGTAAGGGTTGTGCTTCATGTAAAGAATTGTCTGTGTAAGATTTTCTTGTACTGTTCTGATAGTCTGGCTTTGTAAGCAGGATTTAAAGGTGAAATGCAAGGGATTTTGCTAATCTCAAACACAGCAAGACAAATAATCCAGGCCAAGTGCCTGCCCATTTGGTTCCCAGCACCCAAATTCCCGTGGGTAGTGGTGGTGTTTTCTGGCAGAGGAATCAGAGTGCAGAGTCAGATCTCAAAAGGTTTGTCTTTTTTATTGCATTCACAGCATCTTAGTCAACCACTTGTATAATTCTAAAATAGCAAAATGAAAATGCCCTCCAAATTTCTAGCAGAGACCAGCCTATGGAGGCAAATTTTGCCTTATGCAAAACAGAAATGCTTTTTAGGAGGAGCTGTTAACAGTCTAGTAAGTGATCATACTCTTCATAAAGTAAGATTTGTCTTCCAAGAACACTGCTGGAGCCATGCTGAGAGACTTAGTTCCCAGGTCATTTTATGACAAATGAGTCATGACATCTTCAGAAAGGGATTTGGGTGGGACAACAGCTTTAGGTTGTACACATGTGAGGGAAGCTTAGTTTTTGTAAATATGCTTGGCAGCACGGGGGATCACAGTGAAACATGTCACCAGACAGAAGTCATGCTTTAGTGACCACCTGGGAACACTTGAGAAGGATTTAACTGTGCCTGCTGGCACATATCCTGTGGTGGTTTTGCAGGAGCAAAATGTGAGGCCAACACTTTTGATGGGGAGCGTTGTTTGTATGGAGCCCTGAGCGACGCCATCCGACGCCTGCTGAAGGAGTACAAACAGATCACAGCAAAGTGCATGAGGAGGGACTACTATGATGTCTTCCTGCAGAGGTAAGCAGATGAGGCATGTGCAGAGCATTCCATCGTCCTTCCTTAGCTGCTAACCTGCATATTTGATCTCTCTGCTAAGGGCAGCTCTGAAAGGCAACTGATTAGTACTCTGTCTCATTCCTGAGCATGTAGAGCTTCCTAAGGGATGTTTCTTTGTGCCATAAGGAATGAATTCCAGGTGTGTGTGCATATAAAATGTAGCCTCTAGTGACTGAGATACAGACTCTAGAGCCAAAGAAAACTGGTCTTTAAAATTCAGAAGCACTAAGCTGTCATCCTTGGCTGTCAAACCAAAATCAGATCGCTGAAACCACATCAGCAATTTAGGATAATATATCAACTGAAGTGAAATTTCAGGCCTGAAGGTGCTATAGCCTGCAAGCAGAAGTTTTCAACACTGATAACAGGTTTCTTATTTGTGAAATATAGAGCACTTTAAGAAGCCTCAAACTGACTCATAGTGTCCGTGTTCAGTTTTTTCTTTTTGTTCATTAAAATTTTAAGATACTTCTGAAAGTTGCCTGTCATACATTGTAGTCATAGTCTAGAGCATGAGTAGCTTGGAAGTAGAGGAATAGTGTTAATCTTTTCTTGGTGTTTCTCTACCCTGGTAATTCTGATGTTACTGCACAGATTTGGGGTTTTTTTTTCATTTTTATTTCCCATTGGACCATTAAAAAGCCCCACAAGGTTTCAACGTTTGTATCTTTGAAATTGGAAAACTAGTAAGTCCTAGAAAGATCTGACAATCTTTCCATTACTACAAAGTCCTCATTTCTGAAGCTGTGGGGAAGGAGGGAAGGAAGGAAACACGTTTATCTGAGTAGAATCAGGTTCTGGCTTTCAGGGCACTAAAATTTTGCAGGATGATTTATCGCTGCACTGGTGACTCTGTGGCTCGGGTGATGCAGGGTTGAGCACACATGAAAGCTAAAATGTACTGGTTTCTGCTTCTCATTCCAGGCAGACCTTACGTTAAAATTGAGGCAAAGGGCAACAGTAGGGGGGACAAAAAAAACCCCTAATGCTTCTCTTTTGTTTTGGGCAAGACACTAGTAGGAAGGATGCTCTAGTGGCAGGAGACTGAGATCAGCAATCAAGACTCTGCTCTGACATAATCTTGTTGTGTGACCCCCACACCTTTCTGTGCACCAGCCCTGCTCTCTAGAAGTATTATGCCTGATGTTCACCTGTTTCTGCCTCTTGTGGATGTTTGTGAGGATATATATGCCGGGGTTATATATGGATATGTATGCAAGGCATTAGGAAACACCAGTGATGGTTTCTGTAAACTCTAGAAAAAGCATTCTTCTTTTTTTGACTTTTAAAGGAGGAGGGCATGGGCATGCAGTCATAAAGAATGCTTCACCTCTGCTTTTCATGCCTGTCACATCTTTCATTCTTCTGAGGGTGGGTGACATCAAGTCCTCTCCTATTTGCTGCATGGTTAAAGCATGCACACTGATAGTGTCCAGGGAGCGGGAAGGTTGCACCTTACTTTGTAGTGGGGTAATTGCTTTTGAAAGTGTGTCCTTCTGCAGAGCTTTTTTGTCATCCAACAATTTAAAAGCAAGATTAACTTGTAGAGATGTGTTTGGGGGCAACTAGTTCCACTTTAAAATCTCTTCCCTGCATTCAGGTGGTCCCCTAAGCAGGAAGGCTTCTTTCTCCCACCCTTGTGCACTACAAAACTTCTTTGAGACATCAAAGGGAGGGACAGATCCCAGTCTAGTGTATGAAGTACCAGCCCCAGTGCTGGCCTTCTCACTGATCAGGGAGAGACTGCAATGCCCAGAGGTATTTGTTTATTTAGACCTAATTGTACCATGTCCCCCACTAGCTTTACTCTATTCTCTCCTGTCTCATTCTCTCTGTGTCCCTCACAGGTTGCTGGAGCAGGGTTACCAAAGCGACATCGTGTTCATCGTTCACGGCAAATCCTTCTGTGCCCATCGCTGCATCCTCAGCGCTCGCAGCGCCTACTTTGCAGAGATGTTTGAGACCAAATGGAAGGGGAAAAATATGATAGTGTTGAAGCATCCACTGGTGAGCAGGATTGTTTTTCCAGTTCTTTCTTTTGCTGTTCCAACTGCATGAGAAAAGCGAGTAGGAAAGACAGTTTGAGGGTTAACTTCCACAGTGAGGTGCTTCTGGAGCTCAGAATGACCCAAGTTGAGGAGAAGGGCTTTATGCAGTAAAATAGCATCTTATGTAGATAACAAAAGGCTGCAGACTGCATACTTTCCCTTTGTTCTTTCTGTCACATATCTTAATTGCAGTACCAGGTAGCTGTTACCATCTGCCAGCTGCGTCACAACCCCTCTGTGGGATGAGTTGGGTCTGTTTAATTCCTGGTGGACAGGTGGTCTGTGGTGAAGACATCACCTCCATAATTGGTACTAACTGAGTCCCTTTTGTTATCTTTGCAGTAATAACAAAATAGGCAATAAGTACATTCCATCCATTAATCACCAACACTCCAGCACACATTTCTGTACCTTGACTCTGGCTGTGCAAAACCTCTTCTCACAAACATACTTCCAGTTTCTCTGGACATTGCTCTCCTTTCTCTTTGTGCGAGAACATGTCTTTCCTCTCATATTAAGAAGGGGTGGAAATGTTTATGATCAGTGAAAAGCTGAATTTTACAGAGCCTGTATTACAACCATGTCTTTGGAGCACCTGCATTAGTCAAGTCTTGTCCCCCGAAGCACTTGTGGGATTAGTATCAGTTGATACAGTAAAGAGCTGTGTGAACCAGGTGAAGTGGCAGCACAAGGAGCAAGGAAATTGGGTGCAGTGTGTGAGTTGTTATTTAAGTGGGTTTTTTTTGACTGTTCAGGATCACATTTCAAGCTTGTTGTTAAGTTTCTGGGAATTATAGAGGCAACTTTCTCATGGTTTTTTTTTGTTTTTTGTTTTTTAGATTAATCCAGCAGCCTTTGGTGCTCTTCTGCAGTATCTATACACAGGTAAATGATTTACCCTCTAGTGTATGTGTTCATGGCTGGAGGGCAGCTGTCTGTGCCCCTGCCACAGCACTGTTTGAGTGGCCCAGGCTGCACTTGGCAGTGTTTGGTGCACCAGTCACCAACACATCCTCCCTGCTGGCAGAAGGGGAGAATGTGAGCAATCACCAGCTCTTCCAACTTGTCTGTACCTTTTGCCAGTTGTTTCCCTGCCAGTGACTACACAGTCAATTAAAAACAAAATCAGCTTGGGTTGGTTGGTTGGGTGGATTTGGAGAATGTATTTTTAACTTAAAGAAGGTAAAGCCAGGTTCCCACATAAAACATTTTCAGTCTGGCAGACCTGAGCAGTGTGTGCTGAATGCTTTGACTACTCTCTAGAATTTTATTTGAACAGAAGTTGATCCCAAACCTTCTCTGAAAATGCCTAATGTTGTATTGTAGGTATGCTAAGTGCTGAACTATCTCAGGCCAGGAGGGGGTGCCAGAAAATAACATTTTCTGCAAGGTTCTCCTTCCCCAGTCCAGTGTGTTCAGAAATGTTCCTTGTCATGTTTTCAGTGGTTGTAAAAGATTCTGGGATGACAACTTGTGAGCCTAAAGTCTTCTCTTACCCAAAGCCAGGCAGCCAATAGTGGCAGTCACACCTGCTGCTGTTGTGCTGCTATTTTTTTCTTTTCTGAGGGAATTAGGCATGTTTTGTATAGCCTGTTTGGTCTTTGGACTCTTGAAGGAAGCTATTAGGATAGACCCTGGAAAGTGGGAATGTGAATTAAATGCCAAAATGCAATTGCTAAGTGGTGGATGCTGGGGTACCAAGTCTTAGCATCTGGGACTGAGTCTCAACTCAGCTGATAAGTGAGGCAATGTAACTACTTAATTTCTGTGCCATCGAGTCTTCAGACCGTAATTTTTTGCCATTTTTACACCTAAGTCGATGGGGTAAAAGAGCTGACTGCATTCCTTCTTGACAGGTCGTCTTGATATCGATGTAGAATATGTCAGTGATTGCAAGAGGTTAGCCAAGCAGTGTCGGCTGCAGGACCTCATCGATGATTTGGAGACCAAATGTAAAAAAGTCTATGAATTTGGTAAGCATTTTACTTGCTGTTGTCTCTGCTGTGCCTGTGTGCCCTTTCAGGGAGAAACAGGGAGGTGTGATGGTAGCTGTTTCATGGTGTCCCTGGGGCCTTCCTGAAAATGATTCTGTTGTGGAATTCCCATGTTTGCATGATAGTTTTCAATCAAGCATGTTTATCACTTATATTGAGTGTTTTCATTACAGTGGTAGCAGGACTTTGCTGTGGTTGCCAGACATTCAGTAGAGCATGGTGGGGTATATTGGGAAGTGCCTTTTAGCAGAAAGCTTGTTCCAATCCCTGGGGAGATAAAATATATACAATTAAAAGTAATTTTCCGAGTTTATCTGACCCCTAACCAAAGTAAAATGTTTGATAATTGGCCCAAAACGGGTGCAGAGGGAGATATAACACTTCTTTTAAAAGCAGAGAAGTATTTCTGAAAGCATGTGTGTATTAATAACACATGGATGTGCCAAACCTTAAGTGATACAATCCTCTATTTAAGAACTTTTTG
Organism: Lophotriccus pileatus; assembly: GCA_035583135.1. NCBI lineage: Eukaryota > Metazoa > Chordata > Aves > Passeriformes > Tyrannidae > Lophotriccus > Lophotriccus pileatus. Next base: position 11,150,709 of record JAWWES010000024.1, read on the forward strand.
TTATCCTAATAGCTTGTGATCTAATCATGACATAAACTTACTGCATGAAAACCAACATTTGGAGTTTATCATCATCTCCTTAGCTCAAGGTAAGGGACACGTGAAAGGAATCAAAACAGCAGAAGTAGGGCAAAGTGGTGTTACTCATGAAGGAAAAAAAAGATATCGGGTAACAAAACCTTCAGGCTGAAAACATCTGATTATCATTCTGTGCTCTGAGTTAATTTTGGTTTGAGAAGAGACTCCAGTCTGTGGCTTTAAAGTCAATAGCATCTTCTTCCCTGATCTAAGAGGTAAGGGTCTAATTATTCCACCTTTCCCTTTTGAATACCAGCTGTGATTATTCAGCCTCCTGAAGTTGCAGGGCGCAACTGAGAGAGAGAATACTTCTGGCTCCAGAAATTCCTCATCTACAAATCCCATGGAAGATATTAGCATGTGTATGTCTCCCCTTGGGCACATGCAGCTGTTTGGTGGTGGGGGGGTACAAGATCACTGAGGTGCAGCTATTCCCATGTAGACCAGGGTTCAAGTCCTTATGGAAGCTTAAGTCTTACTTCTGCCATGTAAACACAGATGTAAACAGATCTGAAGAGATGGGAAATGCATTTCTTGGTTTCTTGCTGCAAAAAGTGTGAGATACCAGTTTGAAATAAATAAGTGGTAGAAAAGGGGAGTGCTGAATGAATATAAAATAAAACCTACTCAGACAATCAGGTAACAAAATTGTCTTGTGGCATCTTGTGATGTCAGAGTAAGTCAGTGAGATGCTGGAGATCTGTTTTTTTCCTTTTTATCTTTTTTTTCCCAGGATCTAGCTGAGACACTGAAGGCGACCATTCCACCTTAATTCATCTAGTTAAAATCTCATGTTGTATTGTGGGAGAAAAATAAGGTGCTTAAATTTGTGAACTTCAGGAAAGCTGACTTCTTGGTGGGGTTTAAAAAGGAAAATGATGAAGTAAAGTTTCAGGTTAGTTGGAAGTTTCTGATACAAGCTCCACTTGGAAATGTAATGTAAATTTCCTGGATGGCATCAGACAAATAATTTAATTTCTGTGTTCTTTGGGGCGGGAACAGTTGCTCTTCATTTCTAAGGCCTGACAGAAGACATAGTCAATGGGTGGTGTAAAGCACTCATGAAAATACTAAGCTTGATTGTTATTTATGACAGGTTGAATTCAAAGGAATAGACAGAACTGCTGATAGGTCTGTTAAAAGTTTGTTTCTTATATCAGATCTCGTATGGAAGCCAGGAAAACTTGATTCTGCAGAAGTTAATATATTTAAGAGTTACAGAAGTTGAAAATTGGAAATATCTTAGATCACATTATGTCTGGCACTTGACAAAGCATTGCTTTGAGTGCATTAGAAACCTCTGCCTGCTCAAAGTGCTTCATGTGGAATAGACATCTGCTTCAGGTCTGCAGAGCAAGGCCATCTCTTGCATCTGTATTATAAGTTGAGACGTGAAAACAACACTCAAGCCTCTTCAGCTCCACTGGATAATTGCAGTCTCTGCAATCTCATTATCTAGAGTTAATCAGTATTTCAAAAGCACTTAGTATCTTGGCATGCACAGACAGTTTAGGAAGAGGATGACCCAGTGCCTTCTGTTTCACCTGAGATATACTTGGGTGTGAATGCCTGCCTGTTTTCCTCCACATGTATATTGTGTCTATACTGAGAAAAAACTTGCAGTGTGTAGAAGAGCTCAAACAATTTGTCCAGATTAAGCCATAATCCTTTCTTTAGAAGCGTATATATTAGAAATTAAATGTTTTGCAGTTATTTTGGCAAGTTTTAGGGCAAAAAGGATGAGAACTTGTCATGCTTACCTTTGTAGCACAGACACTGGCTGTACAGAATCTGTGGTTATAACTAATTGTGGCACTGGGAGGAGGATGTATCTGAGTGTGGCATCATTTTGAAGGGTTTGGGAGTTTGGTGTGGCTTTTGTGGCTCTTACATTTTGTGGTGCATTGGCTCAATTTAAACAGAAGACTACAGAGAACTATTGAGCAATAAAGCCAAGGCAGCTCATGAAGTGGTAGGTGATGTTCAGTGCTGTGCAGCTGGGCTAGACTGGGAAGAAAGACAAAATCCTCCATTCTCAACTTCAACCATAGTTGCGTAGTTCCCTCCAGCTCCTTGCATTGTCTTTGCTGCTTTTTTTAGAACCCCCTTCATTCCTATTTCCTGCAACAAGGTCATGGTCCCTACTGCTTGCTTGCAGCCAACAGCTTATTCCTGTTTCACCACTTTGATTTTTGTTGTCTCTGTTAGGAAAGATTTGCCTGTGATACCTAATGCTGTTCTCTTGTATTTGAGAGATGCAGTGTCTGAATAGATTTGCTTCTCAGACAAATCACTGTTCTTTTGTGTGTCACTGTGAAAGGACACAGATGCTCTGTGGGTCCCAAGAGAAGAACTCTGCCTTGACTACTGCTTAAAACTTGATGGGTCCATTAGCACTTACAGAGCTTGACTGATCTGGTGACTGTTACAATAAGCACCACAGAAATACAAATGATTCTCTCTGCCAAAAAGAATTTCTAATTTCACAGTGAGAAATTTGCTTCTCTCACGCTGGTCTGTAAGTGGACAGGGCTCTTTGAGAAAATGCACTCAGTCTGGTTTGTGTTGGTGCCAGGTCTCCTCTTGGCTTATTTACCATGGCAGTCATCTATCTGAGGGAAGTGTTTTGTGCTAATAGGGCAGCCTTTCTCCTTGCTGGTGAGCTTTGTGTGTAGCAATCATGGTACCTGGCTATTTTGTACTGGTAGATTATCCTTCTCTTTCCAGTAATCTCTCTGGGATATGCGATCTATTTTGAAGTACAGTGGTGGCATATCTGAAGGGTGCAGCAGTGATGTGGAGGAGGGGGTGGAGAACTTGTTTTGTGGCACACTGTGGTCTTGTTTCGCCCACGACCCAGTGGAGTCATCCAATGGAGCTCATGTAGTGCTGCACAAAATGTCAGGAGAAATGAGGTCTCAAGGTGGCGTGATTCACCTGTGAGGGGTTTTAATGCCATGAATCATACCTGTCAGAAATTTTTCTGAATGCCTCGGAGTTAACTCTATGTCTCTCTGGCTCCCAACAGCATCTCAAGCCTTCCTCACCACAGCTCTGCATTTTCCAGGGGTACTCTGTGTTTTTTCACAAGCTTCTCTATATACCAGGGACTTTTAAACATCGTACATGTTCTAGTCCTCACCCCAAACCATGCTGACCTGGAAACAAACCTGAGGTGGGGAGCTGCAGGAGAGGGGTGGCCAGAAAGAGGGGAGGCTGTGCTGGTGGTGCTATCGTAACACAATAGCTGGGTGTACTTTGAGCTGCTGCTTGTTTGAAGTTAAGATTGGCTTCTGGGAGCTCCACCGGAACTTTGGTCATAACAAGGCTGCTAAAGTATGATTGTGGTTTTGCTTTCCCTTTATTTGGCTGTTTTATTGAGTAGGCTGATAGGGCAGGACAGGAAGACACAGTAGGCCTGAAAAAGGTAAATGAAGTTGCCCTCTCTGAGTGGTTTATTTGAGCTCTTTGGTGGTAGTGACGCTTATTTAACGTTTGCAGAGAACACAGGCACATGCAAGAGTCTGGGTGCTTTTGGGGGTCTTTGTGCTTTGGGGATCTACAGACAGAGAGTAGAGGACAGACTTGAGCATACAGAACTTATTGGCTAAACAAGAATAAATCCCTTTGTTCCCTGCAGTGAAGTTAGGATGGCACAGCTGAAATGGGACCCATGAGAGCACGTGACAGAGCAGAGAGGCATGGAAGCAGATTAATTTTAATTAAGAACTTCCTGGCATGGGCTTCACCTTAGGTGACAGTGTCAGCAGTAGGTGTGGTTGGCTGGGGAGGGCAGTGTCTGAGCGGCTCCTACAGGGATGAGGGTATCCTGATCCACCATCCTCAGCTGTAACTGGTGACACAGATTGCAAAGGGCAAGTTGGGCTTGAAATACACCTGTGACAACTTTGTGTTTCCCACAGTTGGTATTCCAGCATAAGGAATTAAGTGGAGGTTTGAGGAGAGACAACAATACGTGCATCCCCTTCTAGCCCTGCTCACCAGCTATACTGAGGGGTGCTGAGTGTGTGTTTACATAGAAGAACTGTGTGTGTTTTGCAGTAAAAGCTGCATAGCAATACTGATTTTCCTGTGGTGTCTCTTATCTAAATGGGAGAGAATGTTTATAGAGGAATTTAGGCATCTCTGCTCTGTTTTTTTTTTTGCTTCTTGCAGTCTCTTCCAAGCCAGGGACCTGTGTGAAAGTGCTGACGATTGAGCCCACAGGTAACTGCCGGCTGCAGGAAGATCTGGCTCTCCTGGCAGACTGCGCCCTGCCAGCCGAACTGCGGGTAGGGAGCGCTTCTACTCCTTCTGCTCTCTCTGGGGCTGGGATATCTGGGCACATGTGTTCGGTCGTGTTTTGCCATTTAGAGTTCAGTGCTTGCCTGTTTTCTTGTGCTCCAAGTGCTGAAAGGCTTTTGTTGCTGGGAAATATTGTAATATTGTTTAATGGGGCTGTCAGTGCTGGTCCTTTCCCTTGGATTTTCCCCCCAGCAGGGATCTTGTAAATAAAACCTTTTTCATGTGGTTGGGGGGCCGTTCCCCAGTAACTACAATGGGACAAGAGTTGACCCTCAGCTCTCTCTGTGCCTTCTTTCTTGAGAATTAGAAGTGTTTTAGCAGCAGGCTTTGGTACCCAAAGGGACATGCAGGTGGAAGGTGGCTTGCTGGGAACTGGGACTCTGCAGTGGAGAGGTGTTTTCAAACCCTGAAAATATTTCCAGCAGAAATGTGAGTCCCTCTGAAGAGAATTTAACTTGACTGGCAATAGATCTGCTTTTCCTAACTATGTCTTGACCCTTAGAAATAGTCCCCCAGGCTGATGATGACTGTGTTAAAATACCATCAGTTTTATTAATTAGGATCATATATATGGATCTTCTCTCCCAGTTGCAGAAGAATGAGGATAAGTATTAATGGTCTTCATTCTCCCTGCATCTGGTGTTTTCTGTAACATCATCAGATTCACTTTACTCTTATGTATGCCCTTTTTTCCCCCTCATTCTCATACCAACCACTGTATTTAATAATGTGGACTCATTTTGGGTGGCTTCTGTGCCCAGAGATTGTATGACTGAGTGATACAGCACAGTTTATTCCCTTTTTTCTTTCTGTCCCCTGCCAAATAGACCTGCTTGGTGCAAGACAGCACAGTGTATGTCAGTATATGGATAAGGTTTCTTACCTTAATAGGCCAGAATGTTTTGTACTAGCTTTTTCCAGACATATTTCTTTATAGAGGGAGTTTTTCTCCATTGAGTTTACAATTACCAGTACAGAAATCTTTCCTACATAGCCTGCCTCCTCCAAATAACCATGCATTTGTTTGTTGCTTTCAACATGCTCTTCTGTATGTTTGCAGGTTTTAAAGGGAGGGGATATTATAAGTAAGCCTCAGATTACCTCCCCAGGAATTTAGAAAAGGATAAAGGACCCCAAACAGTGAGATTTACATAACTTTTTAGGTCACTTCACAAATAAGAAGAATCCATCCTGTTTGATTGCTTGTTTCCAGACCTTAATGGCATGGTCCTGGTGGGTTAAGCTGTTCTTCCAGAGGGTTAGAAACACTTTGCTTTTTAATTCTTTCATGTAGAATAGGAGCTGGAAGGAAAATAGGAAACTTACAATAATGTAATCATCTGACAGCAGTGTGAATTGTGAGCTGTGGTTTTCTTGCTGTGTTCATAGATCAGAATGAAGGCAAGCATTAGAGATGTTATGGCTGTAGAAGTAAAGAGGGCATGGGCACACATCTGCTCACTAGAGAATTTGTGTGCACAAAGGTAGATGCTTTGTTTATGCCTGATAAATTCTAGAAGAGTCCATTTTTTCTCTCTTTTTTTGTGGTACTTTTATTGTGGTTAACTTGCAAAGACTATATGAACAAAACCCTTCAACCTAATGCCATTTATATCTCATCCTAATGTTTCCAAATTGTTAAATTCTGTGAATTAGGCATGTTTTTTTCTGGGACAGACGCATTGCACATCCTCATTCTTACAGGGTATGTTGCTGTACAAGGACTAGTATACAAACTATGTAACCTAAAATGTCAGGGATAACTAAATAGTCACGTACAAACATCCCTGTTCTCAAGAGAAACATGCATTATTTTTTTCCGGCCTATGCAGAACAAAATAGGTATTTGGCTTCTGGATAAAGGCCAGAATTTCCAGAATTTGGCAAGAAACATTGGTAGCTGCTGCATGTCGTGTAATGCAGTATTATATGAAATAGAGATGTGTACAGCTTTCTGTTTCAATATAAACAAAGAATTTGCATGTAATGCAGGAAACTGCATTCCAGTTTCATAGTTCAGTAATATGTTATGTGACTAAAACAAGAATGAATATTTGATATTCAATTACAGTTCATTATTATTTTCTAGAGTGAGGACTATCTATTCTTTGAAATCCTAAGCATGTTTATAATTTTGGTAACTTGTTTCTCTTTCCTGTTTATGCTTGAAAGCCTTTTTGTATTTTTCAGTGTTTGCTTCTGCAAGTGTGTTTGTTGTCTCTGTTTTATTTTTGCAAGTGTAGTTGTGGTCTCTGTTTTGTTTTAAAGTAGTAATGGCCAGGATTTTTCTGACCACAACAGCTGCTTCCTCAGTTTGTTGCAATAAAATTTAGCAGTGACAGATTTAAGTAAAATATCATCAAAAACCAGGCAGCTGTCAAAAACCATGTGGCTTCCCACTGTCTGCCTGCCTGGCTCTTCATCTCATGTCTGCCAGGTGACCTCTGAGTTAGAAACTCCAGGGCTTCCAGTATATGAGACTGTAGACACATGGTTTGCTTGTGACTGTTTTCAATTATGTTCCAAACCAAGATGAAAAAAGGATCAGAGTTTGACACGAAATAAATACTGTTCTCTATTTATATTGTCAGTTGGTATGGCTGCCAAAAAGTGACCGTGTGTCACTTTTGGGGTAAAACTAAGTCTTGTAACGCATAGGAAGAACAGTTTGAAACAAGTAGATGAGTTTTATTGTGTCTGACTCTGCAGCTGTGTACTGGGGTTGTCCATGTTAGTTACTCCTGTGCTTTGCTGTGCCCGTTTGGCAGAGGCAGATTAACTGAACTGTTTACAACATGCTTCCAGTTTAATTTTTTTTTATATCCAATCCACTTTCATCTGGTTATGAGCTGCTAATCTTCTCTTGGATCACTAACCCCTGTATTTTGTGTTGTAATTTATTTACAGTTTTCTTGCTGAGATAATCTGGCCAAGGTACAAATTGCTGCCACTGATTTGTTTTGTATGTTTTTGCCTTCAGCAACGTTTCTATTTAAGCTCTAATAGGAAATCTGTAGCGGTGAAGACTTGGTCCTCCGCATGTGATGGCTGGAAGATGCAGGGAATGTTCAAGCAGTCTTACGCTGTAGAGTGTTGAGAATATTTCTGTATGGTGATTGAGTTATTGGGAATGTGTTTGCACTTCATAGGTTAGACTGTGTTGTGCTCCCTGGGCAACATACTTGACTTTGGCAGCTGTGCTTTGCCTGGACAGAGGCATGTGAAGGAGGTTGTATGAATAGGGGTAGTGGGAAGAATAAGCCAATTTTCTGCAGGGAGATCCTGAAAGGGAGATTAAATTCCTCAAGCATGACAAGGGAGGAGAGTAGAAGTAGTAGAGGCTTGAAAGGGGAGTAAAAGGGAAAATTCTGCAAAGCCACTTCATGCTGAATGGGAGAGACAAAGACATGAACCTGCTTTTATAGTAGAATTGGAAATGACTCTGTAAACCTGAGCATCAGAGTGGGGACCAGGCAAGACTAGAGGCAGAAAATTTAGCCCAGAAGAGTTTGTAATTAGGGAGACAAACCCTGAGACAAATAAAACTCCAATGTCCATTCCAGAGGGATGGATTGCTTTTCGATATTTGCTTTTGGACAGTGAAAGGAGAGCAAAGAAGGGATGCATGTAGGAGATAAGGAGTTTGTCTCAGTTACAATTCCTGTGCCACAGAGTGGCATCTTATCAAAGCCTGTTTATACATTTGCTTTACCTGTGATGTGCCTCCAAATTTGTAGCCTTCGAAGTCATGTCAGAATTTCTAGGAGAGGACGTGGAAGCTGTCACACAGGGTGGGGATAGCAGCAAGGCAAACAGAGCAGGCAGTTGGATCAGGATGCTGGTGTTTTTAATGCATTGCCACAGAGTGAGGCTGCAGGTCCCCAGACCATGGTTGGAACCAAGGACCAAATCCTTGAAACGTGAGACACGGATAATAATAAAGTAGCAGTATGGAGAATATACAGATGGGACAATCTGATCTCATCTTCAGTGCTGGAGGTGCCCTTTGCGTTACAGCTGTATGAAAAGCAGGTGATAGATCATGTGGGCAGCACTCCTTGAATTGCTGCATCTCTTCTGGAACAGGAGTTTCCCAGTGGAGCAGGGCTCAAAGGAGAGAGGTGCTATGGAGAGCCAGCATTACTGCGACAGCCATGTGCACGATTTGAATGTCACTGGGCTTATCCTTTGACTGAGAATCAGAAGCTGCCAAGTCTCGTTGTGGACAGACAACAGGGGCTTGGTAAACAGATTCAGATTGCCACGTTCACTGGTGGTGTCAGTTTTTGCTAGCTTGGTGCCTTGCCACGTCCAAGAACCCATTTTGTGAGAAACCTCAGTGCATGTGAGCTGAGCTTGGCCTAGAGCACCAACCCAGTGTGTTGTTGCAGGCTGTGTCTTTGTTGCTGCTCCGGAGGGAGGAGTCATTTGGCTCCTCAGTAAAGCTGAAAGTCAGTTGCTTTCAGTCAGGATGGAGGCAGGCATGTCAGAAATGGTGCTTAGGTAGTCTGTGATTGTGAGACTGATCTTTATGGTCAGCCCAGTATTTTCCCAGGTGCAAACTTGGGTGTAGTTTTCCTGGATGAGACACAGCAGGAATAAACTCCTCAGCCCAGGTAGCTCACGGACATGTGCTTGGAAAGGAAGAACCAGGGGAAACTTTTGTTTCGAGAGATTTTCTTGGTTATATGACTGTGAATATAACCTTTTTTTTTTTTTGTTACAATTTAATTAGCCTGTATAGAGGATAAGGTGAAAGTGAAAATATTTGGAAGTGTCATTTTAAAGTAACATAAGGCCAACAGATTTTTTTTGAGTGTGTGTCTCCTGTCATGGTTGGCATGTGGGACTGGGTGGAGGTGTGTTGGTGTTAAAATAATTCACTAGAATATTAATACTGCAACAACATTATTTTTGGCTGCAAATCAAAGCAGAAATCTGAAATGTGCTTTAGCAATGTTGGATTATTCAAGAGAGGCAGTAATTATAGCCAGACCATTTCAAACTGGTGCATACATCGATGTAATCTGTATGTTACTGCATATGCACAGTAAAAGGCTAGTCCTAAGCTCGAGTATGCTTATGATACCTACTACATGAAATAAACTTTGCCTCCACTTGGTTATCTGCCTTGTTAAATGGCACTTTCCAGAGCATCATGAAGTTTCCATGGATAAAGGAGGCAGCTGTAACTTGAACCAGGAATATCTCTATAAGGAGTGCAAGTTCTCCAGTTCCTCACATTGAAATCTGTGTTCAGAGCACTGTGCTGAAGGAATAGGTGGATGGTATTTTCCTCCTTGTGTCCAAACTTGGGACCCTGAGCATGTTTAAAGCATGAATATTATAGGCAGGGGTTTCTGGCTTTTCTTCCCAGGTTGGTTTTGGGGAGTTGCCATTTGACAGCACCGACAACTTTAACAGCTGTGCTGATGTGTGTTTCCGAGTGGAAGATTACAACTTCTTGTGCCATAAGGTATGTACTTCTGCTCTACTTCCTTCTCCTCCCTTTTTGCTGTGAGTCTGGTCTACCTGTGCCCCCCTCCTTTTATGCTGGATACACTCTGTAGGAGCAGCATTGCCTCATCAGTTGCAAAACCAAGAATATTATTGCAGCTGGAAAACTACATTTAAAGCATTTAACCAAGCAGCAAACCCTGCCTTTCTTGCAGAGGTGAGTAGATAAATTTATGGATTTGGCTACAGTGTTCACAGCTGAAAAACCTCTGCTGCTTGTGAGTTCAGTGTCTGGAGAGTGGAATTTTGATCTGCAGGTGAACAGCAGTAAGAATAGATTTTGAGATCCAACCTCCAACTCAAGGTCCTGCCCTAATGTCATGCTATTTGCAAATCTCTCAAGTTTACAAATTGTAGTTTTGGTTCTGGGAGTATGCATGTATTGAAATAAGGTATGGAAAAATGCTGGAGATGCAGCTTCAAAATAAAGGGAAAATCAGAGTTACAGGGTCTGACCTTCTGAAATATCTTTCAGCTGCTCTGATGACCAGTTGGGAGTGCCCTTTGGTTTGGTGCAGTGAGTTTTGGTTTTTCTCCCCTCTCCAGGCATTTTTCTGTGGTCGCAGTGATTATTTCAAAGCCCTCCTTGAAGACCATTTCAGTGAGAGTGAGGAGCTGCAGACACAGCCCAGCATCCCTGTGGTGACGCTCCACAACATCTCAGAAGACATCTTCATCCGGGTCCTCTACTACATCTACAGTGATGATACAGAGGTGAGGTCCTTTCCTTCTAAGCTGGTTAGTGCTGAGATGTTTGTGAGCAAATCCCTCTTCTTTTATCACATAATACAAATCTGGAAATTAGGTTGCACGTTGTTCACTGACATGATAAATGCAGGGCGTTGCAGCTTTCCCTCCTGGGCTCTGTGGCAGGATAAGGAGAGCAGCTGCCAGTAGATGGCAGATTGAACACATTTGGAGATGTGGAAAGGCTGAGAGATTTTGCTTATTTACTCTTGGCATCATAGCCTACTTTTCCATTTGTAGCAAGTCATTATTTCCAGAGTTATTTATTGCTGGAGTGGGCAGAGGTTCCTCTGGGAGACCAACGCCTTGCTGTGCTCAGTAGTGAAGGCAGTAACAAAATGGCCCTAACCCACCTAGTTTTCAGCCTAATGGAAGGTGCAGCAAAGAGCAGCATTTAATTAGTTTCCTGCTTTGGTTTTGTGGCAAATGCTTTCAGTAAGGTCTCGCTACAAGATCTGAGAACACGTTCTGGTATTAGGGCAACGATCAGAGACGCTGCTGCACCTGCCAGTGTCACTTCTCCCGAGCAGTGTTTGTGCCCCGGGGTGGGTGCCACATGCAGGGAGTGCACACAGCTGTGACCTTGTTTCTGCTGAGCCGTTCACCTCCAGGCAGCGGTAGGGAGAGAGGTGTTTGGCAGGCAGCAAGGGCAGGATTGCCACTGGTATGCCAGGGAGCAGATCTGTCCCTTGTCTGCACTTTTCCCTCAGCCACGCGCTGCAGGGGCAGGCAGAGGGGGAAAGAAGCTGCTTGGGGTTGTGAACCTGACCTTGTGACTGCACCGCAGCGTGACCCCGTTCCCTTGCACCTCTCCAGTCTGCCTGCCCCCCTCATGATGACTCACAGGAAGGATGTTTCCAAACAGCTATTCCTTTCCAAGGGGTGCCTCAGCTGCCCTATCTGGGCTTGAAGCAGGACAGACCAACAACGAGTAGGAGTTGAAAAGATCTTGCTCATGTGGTTTCTGTGCAGAATGAAACCTTGGGTTTCAAACTGAGCAGCCGAACTATGAGCCTCTGCAGACAGTTCACCTGTCATGGGAAACTATCAGGAAAAATGGTCAGGAAAACAGGAATACAGCTCAAGTTGCACACTTACATATGGAGTGTTCTCCCTGTCCTGCAATTCTCAAACCAAGTATCAGCACCCTCAATTCCATGTTTCTTTTTCCAAATGATTTATGGTGTGTCTCTCTGCCATGTAGTAGTGACAGCGTTAGCAGTTGTGGGGATGAGTGTGTGCAGAGGACATAAAGGGTTCGAGGCACAAAGAGAAATTGCTGATCAGAATACTCGTGTGGACTCAAGGGCAGCTTTTGCAGGAACGTTTGCCAGGTTTGTCCTTGATCAAGCAGTTGGGGGCTACAGCCATCAATACTGCTGACTCAGATGCCTCCAACTCCTGAGGTTCTTGGAGCTTATGAAGGGACAAAGCAGCACTTGATTAATAACCCCAAGAGCTTTGTTACCCCGCTGCGCATACAGGCCTCGTGGTGTGCCTCTTGTACCTCTTGCATTCTTCTGCACAGCTGCTGCAGGGTGTTACACAGCTGAGGCACTTGCTGTGAGTTCTCTCCAAACACGGGTGCAAACAGCTGTGGGGGAAGAAATAATCTGCTGTTTGTGGTTGTCAGAGCGAGCAACTGAGCAACCCCATGTGTAGATGTGGACAGCAGTGTGTGTGCTGCTGGCTGGTTATCAGGGCAGTGGCCCACGCTGCAACCAGTTACCATTGCTCAATCCAGACCAGTGTGCTTTGGTCTCTAAGTGCAAGGGACCTCACCTCCTCCATGGCCAGGGCATGCTGCATCCTGCAGATCTGCTGTTAAAAAGGATGTGGGGAACTGTGCTCTTTGCAAATTCACAGTAGCAGGAACAGAAAGAGGCTCTAGTTCCAGGTTAGTGACGCAGATGGCTGACTAAAATAGGATTTGCCCGGCCAGGGGGAAGAGACTGAGTGAAGCTGGAGGTGGTTTCTCCAACGTTATCTACAGCATTTTTATCCCCAGATCACTAGCAAGTACCTGAGAGGGAAATGGGAGGGTGGTTCTCTAGCTCAAGAACCTGAAAATGTTAAAGGCTATTCCCAGTAGTTCAAATTTGAGCATGTAATGCATGAATTTAATTCAGTTTGAATTCTTGTTAAAGCTCCAGCAGTATTTGATATGCAAAATATGTTTCTTACCTAGTTGGGCCTCACAGTTTATTTGGGGTACAATTTTTTGTCCTTGGGTGTACCCCTGTGCCAGGTAGGTTGTGCTGGCTGAGTTAGCAGAGCCAGTCTGAGCAAGGAACTTGAGAGAATTTTGTGTGTTTTTCACAAAATGCGAGTCCCGCAGTATAAAATGGGAGGAAAAATGTGGGGACAAGATTCTCTGTCCTGCCAGACTGTTCTGTTGGTCTCTTTGAAGTACATCTCATAAAAGCTACCTCCTTCCACTGCCATGCTGAACATTTCCTGGCAGCCAGCTTTCAGGTGCACCGCAGTGTTTCATCACTGCCCTGTGCTTAGCTAGAGGGGTTATGTGCAGCATGAGAAACTTCCTGCTGCATTTTGAACCCCTCTGTGATTGAGCTCCTGTCTCTCCACAGTTAACACTTGTCCAGTAATGGGCCAAACAACACTTTGGTTTGCCAGAGACAAGTGATGTGCTTAGAGCTGGACTGTAATTTTCCTTTTTCCATAACCAGCTGTCCCCAGAAAACGCCTATGACGTGCTGTGTGTGGCAGACATGTACCTGCTGCCTGGGCTCAAGCGCCTGTGTGGCAGGACCCTGGCCCAGATCCTTGATGAGGACAACATTATCAGCATCTGGAGGATCGCAAAGCTGTTCCAGCTGACCCGGCTGGAGGACCAGTGCACGGAGTACATGGCGAAGATCATCGAGAAGGTACCAAAACACTCCCTGTGGCACTGACCACGTGTGCTCATAAATCTAACTGTGCAGTGAGCCATAGAGACAACAGATTTAATGGTTGTCCTTTGGTCTGTACTAAATGGTTGTCTGCTCTGGATTAATGTGTTTCCTGAAAATGTGCGGCAGTTAAGTAGCAAAGCACATGGTGAGTTAGGACAGAGGAGGCCGAGTGTGGCAATATGTGATGTCACCACAGTAAGCCACATGCCGTTGGCTGTCCAGCACATCCCTGTGGACTGTAGGGTGAAAAACCTGCCCAAAAAGCTCTGCAGGTACCAGGGGCAGATGATTTTCACTGAACTTTCACTCAGTGTGCCCAGAGTGTTGAGTGAATACACAAGCTTCAGCCTGGAGAACCCAATGGGGTGTGCAGGGAAGGTCTGTACAGAAAATGGTTTTCAGTGTCTGTTGGCATAATGCTCTAGAAAGGAGAAATCAATGTGGTCTCCAGTCTCCAGGATGACAGATCAAATAGTAAGGGTTTGCACAGGGGAAATTGGCTGTTGAAGAACAAGAAGTAATGAATGTAACACTGAAGTTTTCTTTATGGGGCTCCATTTAAGTGTTATCCTGAGGGATTATAGCTTAAAGTTTCAGGACCCATGGAGGAAGTTGCCATATGGATGGATAAACTAGAATCTATGGAGTGTTTTTAACCTGAGGCAGATCTTTATAAATGGCTCGTACAGTTCGCATGGGAATGTAACGTTTTCACCTACAGCTCAAAAGGTGTGAAATTATTTTTGGCATGCGAAAAAAGTGAAGGAAATGATTCTGGGGCTGTTACTTTGTTCAGTGCATAGCTTGCACCCGGATTCTGGCTTCTGAAAAAGCTGCTGAACGTCCCAAGTAGTGATTGGAGTCAGGCTTTACTTCTGTGTTCCCCTTGCATTCCCCATCTCTAGCTTGAGTGGGAGTCCTTGAACCCAGCGCTGGCAGTGTGCCTTCCTAAGGGTGTTGGCACAGACAGAGCCACCCCAGCTGTTCAGACATCAGCCCTTGCCAGCATCTTGTGGAGATGCACTGATGGCAGCAGGGAGAGATTTTGGCAGTGTGGTAGCAGAGCGGAGCTCAGCAACCTGCTGAGTTCAGTAGGCACAGTTCAGTAGCTCAGACAGACGGAAGCTGCCTCTCACCCTTCAGCTCACCACATGTTCCTGGGAAACCTGATGCAGAATCATTCATGGATGACCCAGTTCTGTCAGGGTGGGCACAAGAGCAGAGCAGCTGCCTTGCTGGTGGTGGTGGGACTGAGTCATTGTGGGAGGATAGTCATCTGTGGCTCCTAGTTCCACACTGGGCACAAGCACCCACTGGCTTTTCTGCTACAAGACTTTTCCCCAAAGTGTCTGGCAACATCTCCTGGTTCCTGCTGAGGAGCTTTCTTGGGGAATATTGTGTATATTCACATGCCCCAATACCAAGGCTAGGGATGCTTAGTTAGAGGGTGTTACAGTGCACTGTTGGAGGTTCAGATTGGTTACAGTTCTGACTGTTTATTGTTGGAGTATTACTGCCTCCTTAGAATGGATAGCAGGATGCATCTCCGATTGGTGTCTGTAGGAGATGGTAGATTTGAGTCTCCATATACCCCTAGCATTCCTTTTTTTTTCTATGGGAACCTTTAACAGTGGCTGAGACCATTATCCCAACCCTTTACATCTCTTTACCTGTGTTCCTGTGTTCCTAATGGTTCTTTTGTCTGTCCTGTCCAGCTGGTAGAGTTGGAGGAGTTTGCGGCTGCTGTGAAGGAGAACGCGGAGGCTGTGGAGGAGCGGCAGGAGACTGACTCCATTCCCCTGGTCGATGACATCCGCTTCCACATCACCAGCAACGTGCAGACTTACAGTGCCATTGAGGAAGCCAACCAGAAACTTGAAGCACTGGAAAACCTCCTGGCCAGTATAGGGCTTGAGTGCTGATGAGTGCAAGCCCTGCCTGTCATATGCAGCCTGCGTAGCCCTCACTGGGTTGGCTCGGAGTGCAAGAACATCCCAGTCTGAATGTTCCTCTTCTCGCTCTTTGTCCTCCTTCCCATCCACTTTCAGGCATGATTTATTTTTAATCTATTTATGTCTGGACATTTGCATTTCTGGTTTGTGTTTGGTTTTATTTTGGTTTTTGTTTCTCCTTTCAGAAGTAGCTCCCAAAGCTCAGCCCGAATCGTAGCTCCTCCTTTGTACAACACAGTGCAGACAGGAGACGGTGAGCTGTTCGGGATGGTAATGGAGCTGTTTTGGGGACTTCCTACTGCCTGGGGTTAGGACCCATCATGTTCTGTTGCCCAACAACACACTTCTGAAACTGGCTGATGCCAGAATATTGGTTGAATTACCACCAGCAGAGGAAGAAAATTGGATTAAACTCTACAAATAAGTATATGGGAAGGGAAGTCAGCACTGTTACTGTCAGCATGTTAAGACTGGCAGAGGTGGGTAGTGCATACCCACCAGGGAGACAGGGGTACTTGGCTATGTAGAAGGCACTGTCTTCACCTGCTGTTTTAGTTCTTAGGTGAAAAAAACCCAACAAAACAGAACAAAATAATTTCCAAGTCTTCCCTAGCTTTTCATTGCTTTGAAATGCTCAGAAAAAAAAAGCTTTGCTTTCTGAACAGGCATCTTTGGGAATACAGTAGAGACCAGAGTCCTTCCATTCTTAGAAAGCAGTAGCTTTCAGTGCACAAAAGAAAGGAGAGCAGCCCTTTTCTTTCTAACAGAGGAAGGAAACACCTTCTTCTCAGAAACAGCACTTTTCCCTTTCTTTTTGTCCATTGTGGTAGAGCAAAGCTGACTTGCTGGTGGGTCAGGGAAGAAAGAGCACTGAAAATCTTTTTTAAAAGGAGAAGGGGTCTTTTGGGGCCTCACAGGGCTGCTGTCCCACTCATCAGCCTTCTAGCTTTGCTCAGCCTTGAGCCTTGTACTTCATTGTTCTCTAGGAAATTCACTGTTTGTACTAACGAATGTTTTTGAATCTGTTCTGCAGTAGGTCGTGTTATCTCGTGCTATCTCCCTGGATTCCTAATGAGGGTAATGATGTTCCTTCTTAGCACTAATCAGCAGGCACTACCCTGCATAAAGCTTGTCTTGCTAAATAGGCTGCCCTCGGAGCTGTCTGTCTGTGGAGTGGTGTGTGGGGAGAGTCTCGAGTCTCCAAGGTGCAGGCTGGGCACGCTTTGCCGTGCTGTGTGCTGGGAGGGAGAGCAGGTGCTGAGTGAAGCACACAGGGAATCTTGCAGGGACACTGGGCTGCCACTGCCTATTGTCATTTTGGTCACTTTGTGAGGAAACATTTTGAAATAATCTATGTCAGGTGTGCTTTTATTGTGTGATGTGAGAACTGGACATGGATCCCTTGCAGCTTCAGGGTGTTGTTTTCTGTAATGGTGGTGGTGCCTCACATGGGAAAGGAAAGCAGCTGCCTGTACCTGGCCTGCACTGAAGCTGTTGGCAGGGCCGTGGGCAGGCTCTGGGCACCACCTGCTCTAGGCAGAGTGGGTTCAGTTGCAGTGAGGAGGCAACACTGGGCTTTGGCCACTGTACTTGGGGGAAGCTGGACTTTGGCAAAATCATGTGACAGGATTGAGTTGCACTTAACAGAAGCTGAGGACAGAGCTGGGGCGGGGGGAGCAGGGATGAGGTTTGTGGACATAACCGAATCCCAGATGCTTGTGCACTTTGTCATCTGGGTTTAACTGGTGCCTCTTGCAGATCAAGTCTGAAGTTCAAGCAGGATGTGCTCCAATTCTGTTTAAAAATGCTTGTGAGGAAATGCAAGGAGCTGTTGTGGTTTGTTTTCTGCTGCCATATTAGTGTGAGGGAAGACATGTCCTGCAGGAGTGTGTTGCTGTGTGGAAGCAGGGAGCAGCAGGAGTGTGCTGGTGACATGGAGAGGAGCTGTACATTTGCTGTGTGATCTGTGGAATGTACCTACACATCCATCTCTAAGCTCAGTGTGGCTTTGACAGGACCCCCAAAGAACCCAGCACAACTTGTACTGATAAAAGGATCTCCATGAACTTGAGGAGGGGAAGGGCTATTAGGAAAGCTTTAACTTGAAGTCCATATATTTTGGAGAAAGAAGGGTGAAAGTAGAATTGCTTGTTTTCGTGCTGTCAGGCTTATGAAAGGCAACAATACAGAAATAGCTTAACCCAGCTGGTTCAGTTCCTGTGTGTTTCTCCTGCCTGTATGGCTGAAGATGATACTGAACATAAGCAGGATGTTTAGTTTATCACATCCCTTCTACTCCTCCAACATAAATTCCACATCTGACATCTTAGCAGTCGGCTTTCCACGGCAGCGGCTCTGACATCCCTGCACAAGGCTTGCACGGAGCCACCAGAGAACAGAACGTGGCCTCTGCCTTCTGCTTGTACCGAGCGAGATGCAGAAGCAGGATTACCAAAGAATGTGCTAATGCTTTTCTCTGCAGATGCCTCAGCTGCTAAAGCAAGTGGACACTGGCAGTGGGCAAAGCAGGAGGGAGGCAGGGGAGTGGCAGCAGTGCTGGGAAGCATTTTCCATATGGCTGCTCTTGAATAATTCCATTCCTGCATCCTTAAGCGTGGAGCAAGTGAGGCTGCAGTTGTACACGTGGGAGGAAAGGTCAGTGTGGCCTTTTGATCTGCCTCCCCAGTAGTGCAAGTCCACGTGGGCTTCCAAGCAAATGCCTCATCTGTCTGCGTGCACTTAGTGGTCGCATCTGTGAGGTCTGTCAGATTGTCCAATTACTTGGTATCCTTTAACCCCCCATCCCTTTTGGCAAAATAGGGCTATCCAAAAGCATGCATAAGCAGATGGTCAGCATGCAGACAAGCTCTCTAATTAAGATGAGCCAGGACAAACTTAGATTTGAATTCACTTTCTTCATGCTGCAAATGATTTTATCACAAAATAAAAACCTTCTGATTTTTCTTCTGTTGCCGGTGTCCTTTTTGTGTTTTGTTGCCTGTGTCCTTTTTATTTACTACTAGCCACTTGCTGAAATAAAAAGATTGTAAAATTTATCAGAGCAACATTATATTTAAGAAGAAATGTGTAAGCATGTGTGCAGCAATAAAATAGTCTATTTCACTATGTCTGTTGTGGCTGTGGCCTCTTTGTTACCAACTGACAACATCAGCATGGCTTTATTTTTGAAAGGACTCTGTGGGCTCCTTCATTTTTTTCTTACCCAGGCCAAGGGCTGGCTCTGCATTGCCTGGCTTCCAAGCAGTGAGGAAAGTGTGACTGTGCTCTCGTCTCCTGGTGACCTGTTTGTACAGTCCTGGCAGAACAGGTAAGTAAAGCACTGACTTGTTTTTACTGGCTGCTTTTCCGCAGGATTATTCCATTTCTTTAGTAGCACCGTGGAACAGGCTCGGTCAGCGTGGTGGGGGTGTGTCAGGGAGGTGATGTTTGTCAGAAAGTTGCTCTGGGCAGCCCCTGATAAATTAAATTGTTCCTCCCTTCCTTCTTGTCATCCTGTGTCCCTGACATTGCTGACTGCTCATTAAATCCGTGCACTCCTAGAATCTGAAGCATGTGTTTTCTCCAAAACCTTGAGGCTGCTGGATTGCCTGGGCAGTCCTTTCTGAGGACACAGGCGTTGATTTCTCTTCTGCTTTCTTGTATGCCTGGGTGGCTACAATCATTTTGGTTAAAGGCAGTAGTTGAGCTGTCTGTGCAGCCCGTGATGACTTCAGAACACAACTGGCATTCAGGGAATGAGCATCTATCTTGTCTCTGTTGTTCTGGGTAGGAACATGGACTTTTGGGGGGGGGGAGGGGGGGGACGGTACTAATAAGATCTGAATGACTACTGCTGTTGAAGGGAGGATTTAGTAAAGTTCAAGGTTAAATCAGGTTTTGGGGACTCAACAAACAATGCACACAAGGAGCATCATCATGCTGTGAGAGCCTGAAGTAAAGGATGAGCCTCTCCAAGAGGCTTGAGCTGTTCATGTTGTACAGTCATGGTCAAGCTGGAGCGTAGCTGTTCCAGCATGACAGCTCATGGTTGGTGTGTGTTGTCAGGCTCATCTGCTCAGGGTGACACTGTGTTTTTCTCTCTTGCTGTGGGCAGCCTGGCAAGGCCCCTCACAGCCTGGGGAGCTGCATTACATCTGTGCTCAGCTCCCAGAGATGAATGAACCTGGCTGGCAATGGGAAACCGCGGTTTGGCTTGGTTCTCTTCTCACAGGAGTTGGGGTGTGCTGGCAGAGCAGGTTTTTTTTTACCTTCTAAGCTGAAACAGATTTGACATAACAAATTGGTTAAGATAATAGAGGCTGCACTAACACCCCATTTATCAGAGTTGGGGCCTGTTTTGAATAAAGGCGCTGGCTCTGCTGGGGTTGCTGCCTGCCTTGAGGAAGTACTGAGGGACAAGGGCAAAGAACTCTTCTAGGTTGCAAATGGTTTCTAGAGTGTTCAGGCTGGAAATCAGAGGTGGGTTATTGGCAATAACCAAGGCGAGGGCTGCAGAGAGACAGACTGTTAATTAGGGGCCAGCAGCCACATTTGGGTGCAGCTGTGGACATACAGATCCTTAAGCCAAAGTCAAGCTACAACTTCAAGCTTACATGTGATCAGCATCTGGGGAAGGGGGCCAGTGTGCACATGCCCTTCTTTGCTTTCCCTGGTTGTGGTTAACTTTGTAAACCTGCAAGTGCAGGGCAAGGTTTGAAAGGCATTTCAGTAGACTAAAGAAAGCCTTGGAAGAGGATCAGAACCATGCAAACAACTAGCTCTGGTCCCAAGGGTCTGGCTGCTGGGTTCCCAAAATAAGCTCTGAGAAATGAGTGTGAGAGCTTTCCTCTCCCTCCTCCTGTTACCGGCAGAGCAAGCTCAGGGGGAAAGACAGCAGGATTGGAAAGTGAGATCTGCTCACTCCTGACGGCAGTGCTCTGTCAGTGGGTTTGTTTTGCTCCCTGCTGTTCGCTGGCTGTTGCTTTGGTATTGTGGGTTAGGAAAGGGAGATGAGGGGAGTGCTGTGGTGTGGCAAATGCATCCCTTCATGGGCTCCAGGTAGGGTGGGGTTGGTACAAAGATGCAGCTTTCCCATGGAGGAAATTGAGCCAGGCCTGTGTTGCGCTGGGATGTCATTAAAACCCCAGTAAGAAAAAATGCCTTTCCTCTTTATTCTTTTATCTTATCAGTTGGTTGTGAGCCAGGGTCATCCCAATATCATTTGTACAAGGCTGCGACAGAGATGAACTGTGCAAAGCAGACTGTGCAGAGAGCTGCTCTGAAGGGGAGGCAAGTGAGTGTGCTTGTTACTGCTCCTGGAAATAGGCTTTAGGAGATGAAGGCTGATCTTTCATATCAAGGCTAAGATGACATTCTATCTCTCCCTTCTGCTCAGAAGGTTTTATTCTAACATATTCTTGGCACAGCATAGCAGAACCACCAATATTTCTATAAATTTTATTAAGCTTGATTCCATAACGGGAGCCAGCAATCTGCTCTCCAGAACTCCTTCCACCCCCCTTCTCCCTGGATCTGAAACTGAAAATTATCCAGGAGTTTCAAAAGAAGTTTGTTGGCGGCAAGTTCAATCTGCTTCCCTTTTCCAAAGGCTCTCTTTGAGAAGCTGACAATGCTTGAGGCGAGCTGTTTTCTGCTGTGTTGCTTCCCTGGTCTGAGTGCCAGTTGGGCACAGCATCTTCAAAGCCGTTCAAGGTGCTGGCTCTGGCCACACTGCTCCCGGGGTGACTGCTCCTGCCCTCCCTGGAGACAGGGGAGGATGGTATTTCTTGTTTCCTGATTTTATGTGACCTTTCCAATCAGGCTGCAATTAAACAAGAGCCCTCCAGGTCTGAAAGCATGCAGGGGGCAAGCACTTCTCTTGCTCTGCCAGGCACAGTGCTCGCAGTGCTGGCTGTGGTAACGGGGGGCATGTCAGGCTCGCGTGCAAAGTCCAGTGTTTGCTGGGAATCCAGGACTTGCCGGTCACGCCAGTGCCCCCGGGCTGGGTTTTGGCACAGAGCAGCTGCAGCTTGGGATGTACATATGCTTGGCATGGGAAGAAAGGATTTGGTGTTAAAAGTGCACGGGGTGAGCCCCGGATGCTTTTGATGTGGCAAAGACAAGGGCTGCCCTGTGCTGTGCTGTGGGCAGGCGGCTCGCTGCTGTCATTGCATTAACTAACACAGGGAAGGTACTGCATGTCTTCTGCCCCTGAGCTGCCATCCCTTCCCCTCTGCCATTCTTGTCTCTTCATGTTTTCTTAGGAGACAAGTGTTTTCCATCCTTGACATCTTGCCCTCCCCCCTCAGCTCCCCCCCAGGCCAAGCAGCTTTCTTTGCCAAGTTTCCCTTGGATAGACAAGAGCACATATCATGCGATCTATCCAAACTCTTAATTGATCTCTTGGGAAATCTTTTTTATCTGAATTCCTGGAATGTTTCCATATGCTGGAGAGTTTCCTCCGGAGGGAAGGGAAATTAATCCTGTGTCACTCCCTCTGGAGGAGTGGTGGCCGCTGGAAGGCTGGTTGTTTGGCTTGTGCCTGTTGGGAGATGTGGGCTCTGCAGTGTTTGCTGGCAGTTGTGGCTGTGTTGTTTAAAGAGGCAGCTGCTTGGAGAGCAGTAGAAAGGTGAGTGGTTGCTCCACATCAGCAGCTTCCCCATCAGATGGAGAAAGAGAGCATCCCAGACGGATAAGCTGGGAGAGCACTACCCTGTTTCTGTGTACAAAGGAGACTTGTGCTTGTATGTGGAGAGAAGAGTGATCAGAATGACTGATCAAAAAAGCCCCACTTCTGGGAGCCTGGAGTGAGCAGGAGGGGTGTCTGCAGGCGGTCAGGCTGCCGGCACAGCGTGCCAGAGCAGTGATCTCTGGTGGTGCAGTGGCACCTGCACAACCCCATCAGCTCCATCTCCCTTTTCCAAAGCTGGGCAGGGAGAGTGGCAGCCAGAGAGTCCCTGCTCACCCCCACCATCAGCCCTGCAGTGGATCACAGCCCTGCTTCTCCCTCCTCCCGTGCTTAGCCATTTGCAAACATAACTGAAGCACTGCAGGTTACACGCTGAGCAGACCTTCTAATTAAAATTCCTCACTACTCACTGGAGCTGCAGCAGTTGGTTGTTGTCAGTGCCTGAGCCTGGCCCGGGCGATGGGCCATGTGGTCCCAGAGGTCTGACAGGGGCAGGGTCCCTGCTGCAGTGTGACTGAGTGTGACACTTCTTGTGTCATGCCCTGATGGTGAAGCAGGCTGTTCCAGGGTGGCTGGAAACGACTCTTAAGGAGGTCTCCCCTCTACTATGGCACGGCTTTGGCTACTGCTTTACCATCCATCAGCTGATCCGCACCTTGCACCAACCCCCAGAGCCAGCCTTGGCTAACACAAGACGGAGCACAGGCTGGGGGAAGAGAAAAAGCGAAAAGCTTCAGGGTTCCTGCAGACTCGCAGGATCAGACTGGAAGCACAGGCTAAAAACAGAAAAGCCACCAATGGCTGTGACAGCTCGCTGGGCACCAGGCGGTGACACCAGGAGAAATGCACTGCCAAAACAGCTCCTTATGTGCTGGTGCTGCTCCCAGACTCACAAATGACCATCCCCTCCTTCCTGTGCTTGGTCCCTGTCCCAGCATCATGGTGTGCACCCTCCAGTGACCCTCAAAACTACGATGAGCTTAATAAACCACCAAAATACCAGGACAAAGAGCTGTGGACTTGCCAGTATTAAAGCAGATCTTGTTACTAATGATGTTCCTTACTAGCGTGTGCCTGCTGGCTCGGCAAAAAGCCCCAGCTCTGCTGTGTTGATGTGCATCAAAGTCCTCAGCCAGAGCTTCTGACCCGGTGAGCTGGGGCATAATCAGACACACAGTCTGCAGAGGGCCACACAAAGAGAAAATTATTCTCTTGATTTGGTCATTCGAGGCATAAGGAGGATGAAATGACTTGCTGAAGGTTGCAGGTTAGGTCTGGTGCTGCTAATGGCTCTGGCCAGAGGGCTGGCACGTGGATGCACTGTCTTGTCTGTTCCCTGCCGCAGCAGTCATCACCCATTTGGGAGGGCAAGTGGCTGGGGAGCCCTTACAAACCAGTGGCTTGTCCTGAAGTCTGCATAGGGAGGAGAGCAGGAGGGGACCCTGTGACTGCTCTGTGCCCCAGCCCCACTCCATGGGCACGGGGTTCATTTCTGCAGCCCTGGGTCTGGATGGACCAGGGGCTTTTGGAGCGCCTGGGCACTGCCTGGGAGCCAAGAGCATCCAGCCCCACTCCCCAGCCCTGTCTGCAGTCGCAGCCGGGGGCAAGAGGTAGGATTTAAAGAGCAGCTGCTCCTGGCCATGGTACAGATGCTTCCTGTTGGAATTGATTTTAGTTCAGGACCAACATCATATTTTAATGGGCTTGTAAAAGCATGGGAACCAGGTCTCGAAGCAGACTGAGTTTGTTACTGCATATCCTTCACCCGCTCCGCACTGTTGTTTTGTCTGGGGTGTGGGAAGCACTTGGGAATGACTGTGGATTGTGGAGGGTTTTTTCCTATTTCTTTTTTCAAGTTAGTACGTCAGCTGTAAGGGGGGCTGCAGCTCTCTCCTCTACGAGCTGAACTGGAATTTAGAATCTTTCTGCCCTTCCCTGCTCACCCTCCAAGAGGATGGCAATCACCACTGATGCCCTCAGACACACGCAGTTCAGAAAACATAACTTTATTATTAGTTGCAATATACATTGTATTCCTTTAAGAATCCTAAATTGTATATGGTTTTTCCACTGAAAATACATGTGTATGTATATATGTTTTTTATATATGTATATATATATATATATAAATGTATTTTATCGAACTGGAACACAGCGGAACAAGAGAGACAACCTCAGAAACTACTTGTAAAAGGAAATGTGATCCCAAAGGGTTTGTGCTGGCAGTGTGCTAAGGTGAGTGGTATAAAAAGAACAGGCTAAATAGAAAACATGACGGGTTAGGCAGTGGGGAATGGCCTCTCAGTGCTACAGGTGGTGATATATACAGTAGTTACACATTGCTATTGCTCAGTCATGAGTGCCACCTATTCTCCAAGGCAGGCCGGTCTCTGGCGCGGCTCCGCACAGCAGCATTCCTAGGGCTGGCTGTGCTCCCTGCAAATGGTACCTGCCAGTGGGAAATAGAGTGTAATTACATTTCCCTCAGCAGCTGCTCTGCTCATTGCTAATCTGGTCAGCGAAGGAAGAATTCCTCCGGGGCTTGGTGAAACCTAACTGGGTCAATATAAAGTAGCTCACAGGCAGGGGAAGGGATCAGCAACTGCAGCAAGAGTTGAAATGCGCAGGCTGAGCTGTGGCAGGTGCAGAGCAGTGTCTCACCTGACCAAGCCTGATTTGCTCCTGGCTCCTGCTCTCTGCACTCATATCCCCACCTGCAAAGGGGCTGTGGCCCCTCTCTGCTCTGCAGCCGGGCAGGGGATGTATGGGGTTGGGGTGGGCAGTGTCTGGCTTTTTTTTTGGGTAGATTTCCCCGTGTTAAATGCCTCAGAAGGTAACTCTTCTGAAAACTGGCTGAGAGTGACAGTAACTGCTGCTGTGCCACGGCCTGGGGCTCGTTCGGCTTTTTCTTTGTTGTTGTGGTTGATGTTCTTTGTAGGTTTTGTTTGTTAACCCGTTTTTCAAACACAGCCTCCCCAAGCTACATGCTACTGCTGAGCTTAGCTATAGACAGAGAGACAAGTCTTTCCCAGATCAAAGTAATTGATTTGTTTCCGTTGAGCCGCAGACATTTCTTGGGTGAAAGGACACATTTTAGCAAAGGCACTGCCCAAGGACCTTCCTCTGCCTGAAGCCAGGTTGGAGGGAGCAGACGGGCTCTGACCTTCCTGCTGAAGGGTCACTTCCCTCTCTCCTCCTACAAAGTGCTTGTCAATTTGGAAGGGATGTAAAGAATGTGGGCACTGATTTACTCCTCCTGACTTCCTCGAGAAAAGTGCTTTCAAAAATCCCATCCTTAAGTGATCATTTTGCTACTACCCCCGCAGTGTCTGTCACCTCTGGATCACGCCTACTTGCTTCCCCTTCCAGCTGGAGAAGCAGGTGAGATTTATCACTGCTGTAGTGTTTCTCTTCTCGCTGTCTTTTGCTAGCAGCATCTGGCCAGGAGGGCACTTGCTTGGGGAAAAGAAGTTGCCTCAAGACAGGCTGCTTGAGAAATGGAGAGCAGGTGACCTGTGCATTGCTCCTTCCCAGAGCAAGTGTCACCAGAGGTTTAGCAGGGGCTGCTGAGAACAGCTGATTGCACTGGAATAATATGTCAATAAAAAGCTGGCATTGCTGGGAGAACTACAGCTTGTTCCTCTCTTTAGAGGCAAGAAAATACAAATGTGAAAGTGTCTGGATCAACCTATGTAAAAGAGCTTCCCTGATTTGGGCCCCTTAGGGCAATTACAAGGACACAACCTCCATCCACACATCTTCCATCCATCCGTGCTGCTGGGACCAAATAGATCCAGGCCCTGATTCTGACTGTTATTGCACAGAGGTCCCTTCCATGAACCTTGCCAGGACTGCTTTCAAAGGGGAGAGAGGTGGGTGACCCCCACAAGTGTTGCAGGTGGGATCCAGCCCTGGACACACAGCGATGGTTCCCAGTGCTGCCAGGGAAGGCAGTCAGGGGGGCTGGTTTGCCTCTGAGGGAGATGCCCCACCCTCTCATAGTGCAATATTTGCATTTTCTTCTTGCAAAACTGGTGGGAGAGGTGCAGGTTAACCCCTTCCCTTTGGATAGTGCCAAGAAGTATGTTCATGATTAGGGCTATCATGCTGGACAAATGGACCTGCACAGCCACTGTCATCACTACGCAGCTCTTACTGTGTCAATGCAATGTCTCCGCTCTATACCTGAGTCTAAGCTCTTTCCCCTCACCCTGCTGCTACCACAGATCCAGGCAGCTCTAGTATTTGGCTTATCTGCACCACTGCACCAGTCCACAAGCTCCTCCACGGCAGCTGGTACAGTGGGGTCTGCGGTTGCCCCAGTGCAGAAGGTGTACGCTGGATGGATGGTCAGACCCTGTACTCTGCCTTCAGCTCTCCACATGTCCTAAAGGGGTGAGCTTGGCCCCTCAGTGATCTACCCCAGTCCTGATTAGGAGGAGACTGGGATGAGCTTGGACAGGATCTCTGTTCATGCTGCGGGTCTCCTGCTAAACCAGTGGACCATGAGGACACCCGCTGCTACTCCCCACCCACCAGCTGCTCCGTGCTTTTCTCTAGCATTATTTTCAGGACACTTTCCAACTGATGAAGGAAAACAACAGATTATGACTGTAAAGTTATGGTGAGAGGACTGGATCCTGGTAGGACAACATTATTTCTTGCCAAGAGAAGGAACAATTAACCTCTTCTTTACTCTTCTCCCACTTCTTTCCCAGCTTCCAGCCACCTCTTTATACATTATATATTATATTACTATATTCTCTTATATCTTTAAGTTTGCTCTTTCAGTTTCAGTAGCACAAGTGATTAATTCCAAAAGAAAAAAAAAAGGAGAGTTAAAAAAAAAAAGGAGGGAAGGAAAAAACCCCAGCCTCTAGGATTATTTACAGAATAGTTCATTTTGCAGAGGAGATGAGGTTTGGCATTGGGAAAAGCATGGGATTTGAATGTGCTAAGTGGGTTTGATTCCATATTCCTGCTCTTCCTTCTGGGATTCTGCTCTGACGATGAAAATTAAAGAGCTGTCCAACATGCTTTCCCCAAGTGCAAACTTGCAGAGGACACGCAGAGTGGCAGGGGAGGCCATCTCTATGCTCTCCCCTGGCTTGGCCTGCTTATAAAGGTAGTATTCAAAGGGGTCTGATTTTGAAAATCAGCCTTTCACCTTCAGGGAGCCATCAGCTCCACCTTTAGCCTTTCCTCACTACCCAGTACCTTCACTAGTGCTCTCCTCACAAGGACCAGGGCTTTTAAGGTACTGGCTGGTGGGGCAGGGAAGGGACGGTACACACCTGGAATCAAAACCATGAAGTGGAAGATACTGACTTCTTTTACATACCAAAAATTATTGCAGTATAAATACACCCCTGTCACCCCAGCAAAAGCAGAGAAGGGGAAGCCACGGGGGAAGTTTGGTGGGTGAGGGGCGTTTCTGTAAAATTGCCCGACCCAGAATGCTTTGACAGCTGCTCCCTCAGCTGCCAATTCTTCTCCAGATTAGGGCAATGGCCATTTACATCAGCAAATAATGCCCCACCCTGTGCCTCTCCCCCCTCCCTCCCTTATGCTGTGCGTGATAAAATATCCCACGAGTCCCTCCGTGTTAGATCTTTTTCTGAGAGACTTCTAATAAGAAAAGCATCTCTTCCCAGAAAACCCCAGTCAGAGATGCAAAAGCAATTGCTCTTAAGTATGGCTGGTTTCCCCAGCTGCTGAGACCTTCTGGCCAATCCATGTCAGTATTTCTGTGAAGACAGAGGTAGAGACCTCAGGCAGCTCTTTGTGGAGGGCATGATAGGCTTCCTCATACACCTGCAACCAGGGAGAGAGCGGAGATTAGCACAGAAAAACTAAACCTGCATGAACAAAACAGCCACCAGTCCCCTCTCTTCAACACCCACAGGTCCGACACGTCCTGCCCACACCTTGTCAGTTTTTTCCCGAGATGTGGCAGGTTATGAAATCAAAGAGATGTCACTGGTGGTGCTGGCCCTCGGCAAGCAGGAAGGTGTTGGCAATGCAGCTTGATGTCTGCAGGTACCCAAGCACCCTGCTGCCCTTTAGGAACATAATGCATGTCCCAGCCCCATCCATTTCTTGCTTCTTATCCCACTAAGGAGGAGGAAATACTTATCATGCCCTTGGAGTGTAAAGGACAATGGGGGATGTTCCCATCATGCCTTGTGCAATTTTACTGCTTTTATGCTCAGACTATCCAGTTGCTTTTCCAATGACAAAAGCTTTCCCTGGTCTCCCTGTCTCTCTTTCAGGCTCATTCATGTGCTAACAATTGGTTAATCAGCTGTGCCTCTCTTTAAATGAGCAGATGTGAAGCGGCTTTTGTTGTCCAGTGCTTTGGAAAGACCCCCCCCCCCCGACCCCGTACCTTTACACGCTGGGGCATGAGGTAAGGTTGGTGCCTGCACAGTTGGCATTGTTCAGAAGAGCTTTTAGGGTCAGCACTTTACTTGCTTATGAGCCTCATTCTACTTCTACGCTAAGTTGCTTCATGTCAAGAGACCTCTAGGCACACAGCCACCACTGGGGCAGGTTTGGAGATCACTCACCACTATCTGCCTGCAGCACAGCTGTACCTGTTGAAAGGCCACCACACCAGGCCCAGGGAGGGCTGAGCTTGGGCTACCTCCTGGTGAAAGGGGCTGTCACTTGAGCAAGTGACACTTGCTCAGTGTCACCAACCCATCATCCCTCTTCACCTCCAGCTCTGGAGGTCAGCAAGGGGTCCCTACCCCTCACAGTCGCTCATGCTCAGGCCAACACTGACAGGATAACACCCTGAAAATCAAGAAAGCAAGAGGACCTTGAGCGTTTTGTCCTGGCTCTGCACTGTGTCCATCAGTAAGTAAGACCCTCTGATATCACAGAGCTTGTCAGAAGAGCCGTGTAGCACCAGGATGGGCAGAGTCAGCTTGGGCAGGGCTCGCTCGATTCTGGCAATGGCATTCATCAGCTGGATGACAAAGGAGACCTTCATGCCACCGTGGTAGACCAATGGATCGGATGTGTAAGACTCCATCTGCCAGGGAAAAAGAGGTAATTCAAGGTTAGAAATATTTCATGCAGATGAGGAAAAGCAGATCAGCCTGGCAGTGAGGAATTTCTTCCCTTGGCTCACACAGCCATTTCCCACTCTCTCAGGATATCCTGTCATCAGAGTCAAGGTCAAGGCCTTTACTGTGGCTTCCCAGAACTGCTCGCACAACCTGGCATGCTCTTTGCTGTGTGTTTCTCACACCACTGGAAAATATTCAAGCCAAAGCTCTTTCTGCAGGGAAACAACCAGTGTTGGACAAAGATTGTTCCCATGGGTGCACCTGCCTGCATTTTCCTCCCCTGCCATGCCCTTCTGTTGCTCAAATGTGATATATCTTCTTCAGACGGTTCTTCAGACTGTGTTATTTGAAAGCTGATGTTCTCCAGGCCCTTATCCTCTCTGCTGAGGGCTCAGATGTTCTTTTTCCCTCTCTGGGGCTGAAGACCATGACCTACACCTACAGACAACTGATAAATCTGACTGAAAAGCCAAGGGGTTGTCTCTGGATGCCAAGTGTGCACAGATAAGGAAGCAAATGATGTTATTAGGTGGTAGGCAAAAAAAAACTAGTCAACAACTTCCTCAGCCAGACTGTGAGGGGATAAAAATGCACAAGAGCTGGTGCAGAAAGTTGCTAGGAAGGAGTAGTTACTGCAGCAGGCAAATCTACAGTAAATATTTGTATACTGTATGTGGAGACAGCCCACACAGCCCCCACCACGGCAATATTTGCCAGAAAGCTTTGATTATGGGCTGGTCTCTGGCACAGCCTTCAGCTTCTCCCAGCCCTGGCAGATGTTTATAGAAATCATGGTTATTTATAGGTTAGCTGAAAACAGTCTCCTCCTCTCAGATCAAGCAGTGGGGTCTGTTCAAATTCTCTCTTGACTGCAGAAACCTGAGGTCCTCTTGCTGCAGCACGTGCCTGCCCTGAGAGGACCATGGGTAGCAGCTGAGCCATTGAGCCACCCGAAGAACATGTAGCCACGTGTAGGTGTAGGCACAGTTGTGCACTCAGGACAGCATGGACAGAAAGGTTTTGGGGTGGATTCTGCCTCCACCTCCCCGTGAGGTGAGATTCTCAGGGTGGCAGAAGAACACTACATGGTGGGGCTTTCCCACTGGGGCCATTCCGTTGCCAGAGGGTTTAAAGCCAGTTTCCCCTGTTGTCATCTCAAATGTTCTGGAGCACAAAGCACTGGAAAGGGAGCTGGCAGTGAGGTGGTGTTGCTTGCTCTCCTGTTCACAGATGGGTGTACCCTGATATTCTCAGCCAAACATGTTGACTTCTCATCAGCATTTTGAGCAAAACCCCTGAGTTGCACTGGCTACTTCAAAACTGGCTTCAGCCTAATCTGGATCTATGTCACAGCACTGTGCTAAAGCAACACAGCTTTAGAACAGATTTTTTTTTTTAATTGAAGGCAATAAATGAGGGTCTTTGCAGGGGGGATTCGGGAAGGGTAAGCAGGTGGATTGACAGCATGTCCCTTCCCATGGAGTTAAACAGCTCACGTGAGCTGGCCCCCTCCCCAGCCCTACAAATGATAGAAGAATGACCTAATAGTTTCCTTCTTTCTCTTGTTCTTGTCTGAAAGAACAGGGATTCTTTTAGCTACTGAGCAGCCAACAAATAGCGGGAGAAAAAAATAACCAATCCCAAGCCAGATTGATCAGGACTGATTGATCATCAGGAGTATCCTGTTCCCAGTCAATGAATGGGAAACCTTGTCAGAGTTAATGCTCAGTGCATGGGATGAGTGCCAAGCAGCAGCTTGGTGGGGAAGGATGGAAAGATAGGGAGTAGGCTCTATATTCTGCAGGCTGTAATCTGCAAACCCTGCAAGCCCAAAGCTGTCATTGCTGCACTGAGCTCTGAGACAGCACGGACAAGAATTGAAGGTGACCCTGGAAAAGCCTGTGAGTGCTTCCAGCCACAGTACAGTGAAGGCTCTGCAGAGCCCGTCACAACAGCTCTTTTTATTCTTTGTCGAATTCTAAGACAGAGGCACCCATCATGTTGCTGCATCACACTGCCCTGTGCACCTTCCCTTTTCATCTTCCCTTTGCATTTTGCAGAGCAATAGTCATTATAAGGTAATTGCAGCCTTATTGTATGTGGGCTTTGCAGGAACAAGACTGAAGTCGGGGGGACCATTCCACTGAAATCAACAGCAGCTACCACAGACCAATGGAGTAAAGAGGTGCCTGCCACTGTGATGTCATTCCTCCTTGGAAAAACAGGACTGGGTTTTTAAGGTTGCTTCTCGCTCTCTTTTATGTCTCATGTTTGATACAGCAAACAGATCAAACAAACATCTCCATGTGTCTCCCCGTGTTTTAGTCTCTATACCCTGAAGACAGTCTTCTGGGAACACAGACTCATCAGGAAATTTTTGGATGATGTCTCAAAAATACTTCTAGCGAATAGAAAGCTGGTCTGGCAAGAGAGTATGTGTAACATATAAATAATGGATGTTTCCAGCACATTGTGTGCTTTGAAGCTGAGCGTCTTCAGTCCAAAAGGAGGGTGGAGTGTGTGTTAGAGGCAGCCAGAGGACGAAGACACTGTGTTGTTTTCAGTGAGTGCCTGGAGCCTCAAATCCTGGTGTTTGAAGGGGGTCAGGAAAAGTGCTTTGCATCACAACCCACAGCTACTGTCAGCTGTGTGTTCACTTGGAGGTGTGAAGGCAGCACAGCACACAGGGGTTTGTTGTCTCTGGATCCCTGAAGACCGGATCATTATAACCAGGCTCTAATGAAGCTGACCTACATCTTTATCCACCGCAAAAGGCTCTCCTTTGCTCCATGGAAAGGGAAAGAGCAAAGGAAAAACAATGCCCTAAGAAAGCTTCTGAGACATGAAGCATCCCAGAGCAGAGGAAGCAGCAGCAAATACGTGGTTAGAAAGACAACACAGTAACATTTATTATAAACTATGTCCAGTGGTTGCTGTGGTGACTCCTAACATCACCCCAACAAGGAAATGCTCAGTCAATACTACGCACCAAATTAAGGGAGCTCTCTGACACTTTCCTAAATAGATTATTATTCAGGATCATTACTTTTCTCCTGCAAAGTTATCGAGTGCAGCATAGCATCTTCCAGCAGAGGATCCAGCTCTTGGAGGTGTATTTAAAACTGCCACCCTTAAGGAGAAGCTGCAGCACAGAGTTCAGGTGTCACATAAGGCATCAATACAGAATTAGGCAAAGACTCATACATCCCAGCCATGCTCTCTCTTCAGGCAGGACGTAATGCTCTCAAACTCCTCTCCTCCTGCGGAGCACTCATTGCTTGCATCCTCTAAATACAAAAGAAGACGTGAAAACTTTCTTCTGTGTGATTTTAGTGAACTGGCCACCTAATTTAAACCTTTTCCTCTAAATTATATGAAACTAGTTATGGCAGCTGAATGTAATTAAGAACAGGTTTCCACAGCTTGATTTGAATCAGCCTTCTTCCCAAGTATGTATTTTGTGCAGCCTCATATGGTACTTTAGAACATATGTCACACGGTGCATCAGCGGATGCACATGATCTCGCTCCATGCTAGTCCTCACAATTTCCTAGGACTTTGTCTTCTTTTCCTCAGCTCCTTGAATCTTTCCACCTCCAACACAGTGAAATCTTACACTCTGTTCACAGATAAGTGAACTGAAAGCTGCTGGGCCAAAAAACTGTCTCACAGTGCCAAGAAACAGCCCTGAAAGCCTCGAGGCTATTCTGGGAGACTCTTTGCTTTCCAGTTTTCTGGATAGGTGAAACAAAGAGATGAGCTGTACTGGGGCTGGAAGCACTGCACTCACATGCTGCTCCTGATTCTTCCAGCTTAAATTCTAATGCCAGTTGAGCTGCCTGTCCAGGGAAAGGCAGTTTATTAACTCCTAGTTAAGGTACGAACCATTCCATGGACAGGAGAGAAAATTACAGCATCTCTCAATGCGATGTGAGAGCACAGGAACAAGTGACCACTGCATCAGTGAAGTTCCTGAGACCCTTGGGTGCCATTTTCTATCTTTCTTTCACCAAGTTTTGGGTCCAGCCTAAGCACCTTTTCATTCACCTACAGTTCATGTCTCCTTCCTTTCACTCCTCTCACAACAGCGAGAAGGAAAAACCTGTTACGTGTTATTGCAGCACTTGTGATGACATCTGTTTTTGCAGTGATGGCATGAATAGGCTGACACTGTTGTTATTACTAAGAGTGGGTGTGAATGGGAGAAGAATCTCCAGCTATTGTGGCACTACAAAACTCAATCCTGGAACAGTTCCATGCACAGTCACAGTGGTGAGGCTGGAGCTGGGTTGTTACAACAGCTGCTTCAATTGCACCTCCTTTAAGTATTATTCTGGGGTGCAGCATGAATACATCATTTATTTGTAAAGGCTGTAGCAAAGTCAGAGTGTTATCCAGGACACCTCATAGCAAGTTCTTTGGGACAAGCATGCTCTTTTTCTCTGCTGGAATGTATCTGGCACAACATGATCCTGGTTTGGAAGCAGGAAAATCTCCAGTACTGCACGATTTTGCATGATTTCACTGCAAAGAGCAGGGTTGGACAAGCTGACTTTAGCAGTGTGTTTGCAACCTGTATGAGTTGGTTTTTGCTGCTGTAATGAGTGGTAGTGGTGCAGCACAGACAAACGTGTCTCCCATGCGATTCCCATCGCAGCCGTAGCTCTCCACATGTCTTGTACCCACAGTGGCTGCGGATGCAAGGGAAGGGAAGGGAAGGGAAGGGAAGGGAAGGGAAGGGAAGGG
>JAWWES010000024.1:11184835-11239105 GCA_035583135.1 Lophotriccus pileatus
GGGAAGGGAAGGGAAGGGAAGGGAAGGGAAGGGAAGAACATCTGGTTTCCTACAATCTTCTGTGTGCAATCAGTTCCACTGACTTCAGAGGTGTGTCACCTTTTTAGACCAGCACAGTTTTTGCCCTCCTGATTTAGCAAAACACCTGTGATTTTTTTTAAGAGAGAAATGGCAGGACTGGGACAAGATACCAACTATGCAATGACTTTCAATGGCAATAAGGTTCTCACCTCTTTCTTGTTCCGGGAAATTGCATTTGGATCTATTGATCCCAGTGACAGGTTTGGGAGAACAAAGTTGAGCACTTTTGCTGCAAAAACCTGTGGGAGAGAAAAGGAAGCAGTTAAAGGGCCAGCCAGTTAGAGCAAGAGAGAGAACAGAGGACCAAATCCTGAGCTGATGGGAATCAGCATGGGAGGCAGATAGTTGAGAATAGTCAACTGACTCTGCAGAAAGATCTGTCCTATATTTAAAACATTTCTCTTAAGAAGAAAGTGTTTAAACTGCTCCTGGGACCAGGGAGTGGGTGTGCTAGACTGAAATGCCGTCAGCTGTCTGTCCACATGCAACAGCACAACTTCACTGTATAGTGCCTTTTTCTCATTCTCAAGTTAATTTCTGAAAAAAGCCTCAGTCAAGTACTTTGATAGGAAAAGGTCATTTCCAACTCTTGGGACGGCTGGGTTTTGGTGTTCTATTGCCCTTTCCTGGCTGCCACAGCTCTGATTTCAGGCTGCAGTGCATAAGTGATATTGGGTGCAATTTGCAGTAGCTGCTTAGGCTGCACTCATTTTGATAAGCACATTCTCCAGGGAACCTGTAAATAAACAGCAGCAAAGTGTGCATGCACTGGCTATGGGAGCCCATTGCTCACACGTCTCCTGGGAATGAGACACAAAAGCATTCAGCAGCCCAGGCTGAAAACTGCTGCCAGAAGGAAGGGTAACATCTTTCATTTCAATAGCAGTACAAGCATGTTGGTACCAGGGTTCTGCTCTGAATCTTTGGTAGCTGCCTTTATGTGATCAGCACTTAAGTCAGAAAACATGCAATTAGTGTTCACTGGTCTGTTTTATGGCCCTTTGGTGTTTACAGCTAACCCTTACAGGTAGGCTGTCACCCATGCCCTCTGTTTCTGCAGATGTGTAATCACTTCTGAAGCACTCCCTGACATTTCGGATCACGGATGACACATGACTGAGTAATTACAATATTAGAGGAAAAACACAAGGTTGAAGTCAAAGTCATCCGAGAGTGAAAAGCAGTAAAGACTCACGGCAGATTTGGGAACACGTGTGTATCTTGTGGTAGGTATGACTAGGAACCAGTGTCACTGTCCACCAGTACACTGAACCCCTCACTGGCTATGACATTGTGGCAGCAAAATTAATTTCTACCGAGGTCTCTGAAGCTAGACTGGTAAAATAACACACCCACACCAAGGCAGGAACGAGCTTATGATGCAAACAAGCAGGAAAGGGGGTTTCTTTGTTTCACGTTAACTCCAGGCAGCGATGATTTGAGCTCTGCACCTTCACGAATCATGGGCAAGATTATGGTCTCTCAACCTGATGGCTAACATCTCTACTAAACTGCACAGAACAAAGCCCAAAAAATGAGGTTTTAATATAGTACTTCCTTCCAGTTTGATTATACCTTAGAAAAAGTCCTCTGCACTGTTACTGGGTGCAGATTCAGGCTGAATGACAGTGAGCAACATGATGTCCAGTCGGGTTGGAAAGCAATAGATCAGCAAGAGTCGAAATGGAAAACACTAAAGGTAAAGAGAGAATATCGTGTAGTGAGTCCTTAAACAATAGGCTGAGGGTTAGTACAGGATTAATCACCAGGGAATATGTCCTAAGGGGTTGTCCTGCCCACCTGATTTCAAAGCATTCAATAGCAGAAATGTAGTGGGAGATGCTCTTTCACCCCTGCTCTGCCCTTTGCCAGAATACGTGGCTCCTATTTCTGCATCCTTTGAAATTTTGAAGACTCAGAGCTGAATTTTGTACAGGTCAGTTGAGAAGAAAAGGGGGAAGGCAGCAAGATCCTTCTCACTCCACTGGATTTGAACTGGATGCTTCCATCAGGACTCAGGATTTATAGGGCACAGATGAAATTGTGAAATTCCTGCAAACACACTGTCTTCTGCTGCTGCCAGGGTTGGTTCAGCAGCGAGAGAAGGTATTTCTAAGAGGGACTGAAGGACCCAGTGTTTAGTCTGACTTGCTGTTATTGTTGCCTTGAGCCCTCGTTTGTTCAGGCCAAGGTAAATTCTTGCTCAGCTGGAAACTTCCCCGGCAAAGAGATGAATGCAATGGTCCTTGGGAAATGGCCCAGGGCCGAGAAGTCATACCAGGGAAAACCAAAGCCTTTGTGCCTCAGAAGAACAACCACCATGAAATGGTTTTTGACTCTCAGAGGAAAAAAACCCACACAGCATTATGGGAAAACGTGACTTATGCAGGAACACTATGCCTGTTTTCAGTCCTTCCTCTTGTAATACCTTTTCAACTCCACGATTGGATTCAACTGAATTTGACAGAGCAGAGCTATTTCAGGAGTAATTATTTTTTTATCAGTTTTGAGATGTAACAATAGATTTGAAAGAGAAAGAAACTGACTGTGCTCTTGTAATACCATATGTAAGAGACTCTCTAGGAAAGAGACCGTATAAACACCTCCAAAATATTTCAGTTAGAGAATAGGATTTCCTACATAAATAATGCATCATTGCATTTATTTCCTACACTGAAATAAAGCAACGATCTGGTACAGATCTGCAACAAATTAGACTACAGTAATGCCAGTTCCCACAGAACTGGTGAGCCCTTTTTTTCAGAAAGGGTGTAGCATCTAGCAAAATATATATCTCTGGAAGTATAAAAATCATTCCCTATTTTCCTTGACTCAGTCAGAAAGAGAAGGCTAACTGTCTCGTAAATTCAGACTCACGGGATTTTTTCCCATTCCAAAGTAAGAAAAAGTACTGGTGCTCATGGGACCCTTATGCTGAGTCAGGTGTAGTGTCACCTGAGAGCCAGTAACCAGCCTCCTAAAATCAGACTTCTGTGCAGACTCCTATTTAAAGTAGTTTACCTGGATTAGATGATTTCAGGATTCCCTTCCCCTCTGAAAAGTAGGTGGGACTGTGGGGAAAGCACTTAGAAGGAAAATATTGACTGGCATCCAGGTGGTGCAGATCTCAGCAGGGTTTTGCATTTTAAGGCTAGAGATCTTAATGTATTTCCTTCAGTGGAAGAGAGAGGTGATTAGAAAACACCCTTCGCTGCTTGTAACGATTTGTGAAGTCAGTAGATGGCTTTAGCTACAGCAGAAGGTAGGACAGGATTATACTGACAGGTTATCTGTTTTCTTCCTCTCAGAAGAAAAAAAAAAAGGAGAAATAGCTTAGAAGTAGATTAAAACAAGAAGCTAGTCCTAGGAGAAGAGTCTAAGGGGAAAGGATAAAGGAACAAGTCCTGTGGGTATGAAATGTTTTGTCCTTCCCACTGGCTTAGCTGTTCCTTCCCTTTACTTCCAGCTTCTTTTAGTATTGTTATTTATTCTTTTAAAAATGCAGAAAGGAGGAGAAAGCTGAGGCTCAGTTGCCTTGCAGAGCCTCCCTGAGGAAGGACAAACTGGGCAGTGCAAATGTGCATCAGAAATTGCTCTGGAAGGCAGATGTGAATGGGAGGGGAGAAAATCCTAAATGCAAACTGAAGGAGATGGTCTTGACAAGAACCAGTTATGGTACCAAGCCAAATGGGATTCAGCTGGGGAGTGATGCTTTATCTGGAAGCCTCCTTTGAGGCTCGTGAAGGATGCCTGGGACGCAAGAGCTCTAGTTCTGCTTAGAAATCGGTCTACCCCCAAATGCCAAAAATAACCCTGACCTTACTTAGCCAGCAGCCTGTGTTGCAACTATACCAGACTCTGCATGAGTCAGGAAGAAAGCTGTAGGAGAGGAAGGGAAAGGACTGCACTGTGTGGGCTGACACAGGGGTGAGGTGAAGAAAGCACAGTCTGCTACCACCTTCCAAGGTACCATCATTACCTGACTCTTGCTTAAATAAGTTCTTCTGGTCAGCATTCATTTCCCCTCTGAAAAGTAGGTGAGACTGTGGCAGAGGGACTTAGAAGAGAAGTAGTGACTGGCACAGATCCCAGAAGGGTTTTGCATTTCAAGGCTAGAGGTCTTGACACATTTCCTTCTGCAGAAGAGTGAGGTGACCAAGGGCAACACGGGTTTGTTCTTACCTTGATGGGAGTGGCGACTTCAGGGCTGGCTACCACTAAAGGAGAGATTAACAGCATGCCTGAAAACTCACTGGGTCGCTCACTAGCTGTCAGAATGGAGATGGCTCCCCCCTGCAATGCAAAATAACAGCCCACAGCTTAATACAGGTGCCAACATCTTGTTTTTATGGTAATCCTGTTACGTGAAGGGGTTTAGTCCAAGCAAGCAATCATTTCTGCCCCACTGAGAGCGCAGTGTGGTCAGTGAGTAAAGCTGGAGGAGTAAGAACACCAGAAATGTCTGGTTTTCGCGGGGGAGAAGAGACCTGGTTTCTGTTCTCATGCTATAAACCCTCACATCACACCCAACTCAGCTCTCCATGCAGTGTCCATCAGCTCCCTGGGATTTCTTGTGTTATCCTCACTTAGAAGGACTAAGAAGTAA
The DNA here is from genome assembly GCA_035583135.1 of Lophotriccus pileatus. NCBI lineage: Eukaryota > Metazoa > Chordata > Aves > Passeriformes > Tyrannidae > Lophotriccus > Lophotriccus pileatus. The sequence continues at coordinate 11,189,523 of JAWWES010000024.1, forward strand.
GAAGAAAGTGTCTGAAGTGGTAGTTCAGGTGGGACTTGAAAAATGAGTTGAGGCTCTATCAGTGTGACAGACTCGTGCTGCACCAGGAATACGCCGTGAAGCCGGGCTCGCTCCGTGCCGGGCACTGGTAACCTGGGCAACAGCAGTGCTGCCATTGGCATGTGAAAATCTTCACTAATTAATGGGAATTAAATATTCTCCTCCTCAGAGTCCCCAGCCCGTCTGGCCCCACAGTGCCGTGCCCAGGGCCTGACAGCCAACACACACCCACGGTGCAGAGCCGAACACCAGCCAGGCTGAGCCGTCCCACGTGAGGACAGGGGCTGATGGTGAGGGGAGGCGATGGAAGGGATCTGGTGGGCTTGCTCAGGAAAGTTTGCGGAGGATTAGTTGCCAAGGGAAATATTTGGTGAACTTCCACACCGCTGGAGAACCAGGGGCTTGTTAAACGGAGCAGCAGCGAGAAGCATCTCAAAGACCTCACTGGGAAATTAGCTCCTTGTTACAGCGGCTTTGGAGCCTGGCGAGCCCTTCAGAGCATGCCATGCCTTCTTATGCAAGAACACTTGTTTATCTGGGCATGGGCTGAATCCCAAAGTACTTTTTCATTTTCTTCTCCTCGGGGAAGTCAGGGAGAGCAGATCAATGACATCAGTGGGAATACTGCTAACTTGAATAAAGGGATTTGGCCTGTGCTGTCAGAATCAGGCTTCAGATCTGTTCACCAAATCAGTGCCTTTTGTTTTTGCAGCCCTAATCCGTGCTACATTTTCCTGTTAAGTTGTTTAACAGAATGAGACTACAGGGTATTTTCATGCTTCATCCCCATGAAGCTTTGGAGGGCTTAACCCCCTGGTTACTGGTGAAAACGAAAGGGGAAGCCTGATGCTGCAGGGAGCTGGTGAGACTTAGCATGTACCTGATGGGAATGAATGGTCCTATTGAAAAACAGGCCCATTGTAGCAAATGGTACCGATTAGGGCCATGATGGGGGTAGAAAAGTTAAGGACTGACTACACTCAAGGCAGATCTCAGGATTATGGCATGCTGGCAAATCAGTGAGTGAATGAAGTGGAAGGGAACATTCCTTGTAGTTTTGTTTTCCTGCTGTGGAATGAGTTATTTCCTGCCATCCACATGAATACCACAGCACGTGTCCTGGATGCTGGGAGGGGTAGGGGATGGTGCTTACCATGGAGTGCCCCAGAATGAGAACAGGCAGCTCAGGGTGCTCTTTCTTCATGAGATCAATGTGCTGCAAGCTGTCCCTGATGAAGACGTGGAAATCTGAGACAACCATACGATCACCCTCACTCTGCCCATGGCCAACTGTGGGGGAAAAGGAGAGCACACATCTAAATCACTCAAAGCAGTGGTTGCAATCAAGAAAGGACCTAGCAGAAATAAGCCTGTTGTACTGTTACTGTCCTAACTTGACCTCCTCCTGCAGTCATCTCTCAACAGAAAGAGTGCTGCAGAAATAGAGAGGAAGCTGCACAGAGCTGTTTAACAAGTGCCATACTGTCTATGACCTGATTTAAAAAAAATAAATCACAGAATCACAGAACGTTAAGGAGTTGGAAAAGGACCTTAAATTTGGACTTCTATTCCCTTGTGTTCCTACCCGCTCTTCAAAACTAAGAGTACTGATCTATTTCTTGCAGCCTTCAGCATCAGGGTGAGGACAGCAGAGAGGCTCTCTTGCCTTGCTGTAGAAATTGTGGGTTGCAGTGGTGGATTTTCCCCCACTCCCCCCAGTCACTGCATTCTGGAGAATGGGGTTTAGCCTCAGGGATCATATGGGTCTGGTGGTTCACTGTACAGCTGTAACTGCTGTGCAGAGTCTTGGCAAGAAACAGAAAAATTCTGACAACTTGATATGGTCACTATAAACTTAATGAACCACGGACACTGCCTTTTCCAGGGCCTAGGTGTGCATGAGCTTCTAAAGTCCTGCCTTTTCTCATGGTACCCTGGAGCACTGGGTGGGCTGGAAACCTCCCCTGTACGAGGTGAGGGGTCAACAGAGGAGGCCAAGTGGTGGAGGCTGCAACAGTGGGCAAGTATCCAGTGGCATCCTCCTCCTAAACAAGTGTTAATGCAAACTGAACTGCACCTGGACACTGTTCCCTCACCCTGTATCTGGGAATTGTCTTATCTGATCAAAGGGAAGGGGAAGATTAAAATGGGAGATGGTGAGTTGCCATGGGAACAGCGGCATCCCTGGCAGAGGTGGAGCCAGCATCGCCACCAACACAGCCCCAGGCAATTTTGAGCTTGCAAAGGCTTGAAATTAACACCACCTTGGGGAGGCAGTTTGTGTGTTTACCTGACCATACATGCATGTCACTGTCTATCACAAATAGGATTTGTCCCTATAAGCAGCCCCCTAGCTTGTCTCTGTTCCATGTACGCTTTTAAGAAAAACTGCAGGGGAAAACACATCCCATCCATATAGGATAGGGTATAGGGAGTCTAAAACAACATCTCCCTCCTGTTGTGTGTTTCCCTAGGCCTTCTCCAGTGGGCACCAAGGCACAAAGGAGCAGTGACTAGTCTAAGAATGTGAAGTGCCTGATAATTGTTTACATGCTGGATGGTTCTCCTTCCAGTGACCGGCAAAGAAAAGCATTGCTGGCCCAGCCACAAAGGTAGTTACATCTGCTGGCAATGGTCATACCAGAAATCAGTATGTCTCAATTTTCTTGTAAGCCATCCAAAAAAATCACCTTGCAAATTAGGCAGAACTTCTAATAAAAAGCTGGACTAAATTCACTCTGTCTAGGAAAAACTGAACCCCCAAACTTGTTCTTTTGTCCTGCCAGGTGGTCTCCACGGCTGGGTCCTTTGGCAGTGAAGGCTGCAATCAGCCACACTGGCTGCCAGAGAAACCCATACATGTCATGCTGGTCAGTTATAAATAACATATTACTGAAATATATTTCATGTTATATATGCATATACTCCAATTCCTGCCAAAATATGGTACAGCAAGCATCCTGCACGGCTCAGTGACCAGGAACGAACTGAAAAGCAAATTAAAATGCAGGTTGTGATAATCTACAGAAGTAAAATCATATGTGTGGCTAGTAGATCTATTAACTTTAAACTGATTTTTATTACAGATGGAAATTTTACAACTTTTATACATATCCAGTTCACTCATTTTATGGCCCTCAAATGTGTTATCTGCCTCTTATTTAACTTCAAATGTAGCAGGTTAACATAAGTTGAACAGTCCAGAAGGAGGAACATTTTCTCTTAGCAGAGCTCTGCATTTCAACTTCTTTTTTCTCCAGCGCTACTTCACTTGCTTCTAGTCTCTCCTCCTCTCCAGCTGAGCAAGCAGAGACAGCACTCCCCCGTGGCCCAGGTCTGTACATGGACCATGACTCCCTGTTGTGGAGCTGTGAGGATTTGGTCTATTTTTGGATGAGAGAGAGAGACAGGTCTTGAAAGCCTCCTTGGTCCTCAGCGTGGAGAATTTCCCCTGGTCCAGCCACACAGCAGTGACACTGCTCATAACAGTGAGAGCAGTGACTGTGGAGTCCAAGAAATACCTGTGCAATGCTGTGACAAGCCTCCCACTGAATTTCTGCAGAGTTTGGGATTTTTTGTTAATAACTTAGTGAACCCCCACTCGGATGGCACAGAGCCATGCCTGAACAGCAGTCTGTCTGCACACATGGGAAAGGAAGGCCATGCAAGCCTTCACTTTGATACTATCCCTGCCCCTTGTGCAAGGTTAGCTGGGTGGCATTGCTAGGTCATGTTCTTTTATTTTACTATTTTTCTCTCTTCCCCTCCAAGAAACCGAATTTATTCCACCAGAGAATGAGTTTATTGAAAGTGTGAATCCCCCAGCCAAGAAAGCTTCAGGGTAAAGAACTAAGACCTCTTCTATTAGATTGAAAGACTTTTCACAACCAAACATCAATTCAGTCAAGAATGTTTTTCTTTGATCTTTTGCCTTTAGAGCTATTAAGAGTGAAAGGTCAGGCTCATCTTTGATGTAAAGCTATTTGCATTGCGTTTTGCTGGAATCAATCTGTTGTAGTGGTTCCGCAGTGCCAGTGGTAAAACAGTGGGTGCAAGAGGAGGGGAACCACCTTCACTCAGGAACTGGAACTACCCAGAGGCTGCTCTACACCCCAGAGATACAACACCAAGGGAGACAACAGAGAAGTGTCACAAGAAACACAGCTCCATGAGTTCTTCATCACAGCACTCCCCCAGGGGCCCCTGGTTTCCACAGGGCAGTGTGAGGTTATAACCACAAGATGTTTATCTGTACGGAGTTGTGACTGATGGTGCACATCCACATGGTACCCTCAGTGTTCAAAAACTGCCAAACCATATCTCTCTGGCTTCACATCCAGCTGGTGTGGTTCACTGCTGGTATTGAGCATGTGCAGTGGTTCAGTGACGGATCATTTCAGGTTGTGTGGACTGAGCGAACTGTGGGCACCCTTTCCTAGACACGACCCTTTAAAAATAAGAATCCGAAACACATATTTTCAAATCGCAAATCTAGAATTAGGAGGTCTAGGCATCCATTTCCAACCAAACACACCACTGCAAAATAACATACTTTGCTCAAATGAAGTCTTAATAAAGGCTGTGATGATCTAGACCAAAATGTCACAGCTATTCAATTCTTCCCTCTGTATTTTCCGCATGAGCTTGCTTACACTGTGGCTCTGACACAGGAGAGTCAAGAACAGCAACTCATGATCAGTCAGTCCTGTCAGAAAGCATGACTTCAGAGCATGATTTCACTTGTGATTATAGTTCCTTCAAAGCTACACATCTATCTGGAGGGAATAATACTGACTGGCTGTGCAGGAAGACAAAGCTGAGAGTTCAGCAATGGAATATTTGAGGGTGTCAGAGCTCCAGGGAGTGCATTACAACCATGTAGGTATGACTCTGCCTTTCAAAAAGATTCTGTGGCCCTGAAAATGTGTACTTTCACAAGGCTTTCCATTCCTCAAATCCCACATTCTCTCATGCTCTGGGGCTTCCTTTTGAAAACCACTCCCAAGCAGCCAGACTATTCATCTGACATTGGCTCACATGCCTCAAAAAATGTTACATCCTGGTCAGATTGGAGATACGCTGAAAAACAAGTAAATAAAAAACACAGTCCAAATTGACACTCCCTTCCCTTCAGTAAAAGCCAAATAGGAACTGCCTGAAGAAATAACCAGCCCAGCTCTAGGCTTGCTGGGCAGACTCAGTCTGATGAGGGGAGCTGTGCTGGATCTCCACTCGCACGACGCTGTTCTGCTGGGGCTGTTGGGGCACATCACAGCTGAAGAAATCTGTCCTTAAATGTGCTGAGACCAACAGCAAAGAGGAGAGCCTGGCAGTGCCTGTCCCTGCACAGCACAGGGTGCACCAGCACCCAGCCCTCCAAGGCACTGTGGGGATGGATAAGGGCAGCAGCACATTTTGTCCACCCTCAGACACCTGCACTATTTTTGTTCTAAACACTAACTTTTACACAAGCCACACACTCGACATATTCCCCTCTCTTTCCAAGTGCCCAACCCTCCTGATACAGGCAGAGCCTGACCCAGGTGAGGATTGAATTGCTCCTCAGACCTTCAGCAGGAATGTTTTGCTACAGAAGATGAGGTGACAGGGGAAAGGCAGGGTCAGATGCTGAGTTCAGCTATGCTGCTGTAAATTTACCCATTTCAGTGGCATTCCTTAAAGTTCACAGTCATGGGAAAACAGAAATTACAGGCTGTGTTGTTTTTTCAGCCTTTGCTCCCTATTTATTATGGAAAAGCTATAAAACAGAGAGGACAGGGGAAATTCGGTCTGGGGAGCAGTAATTCTTCAGGTCTTGGCTTCTCACATATTTTGATGTTTCCAGCTTTGGGAGAAAGGGGATGGTTTGGATCCATTTTTACTGTAGTGAGGACACTATCAGTGGGGTGAAATGCTCTCTCTAGCCAACTGATGGTAGAAACAATCAGGAGGGATGCAGGACTTGACTCCTGCCTCAGGATCCATCACACTGTTTCTTTTCCTTTCTAGATGCATAACTCCCAAGATTTTGGACCGAGAGAACCAGAACAGGTAGAGTTAGGAGTAAGGTCAGGCACTCCAGGCTTACCACTCCCTCAGCATAAATATGTTTTGAATTGCAATGGCACTAACACAGGAGCTCCAGGAGTTTTCAGTAGTTAAAGGTCAGAACTGCCACCACTGCGAAGTCAATGATTCACAGACACAGATGAGGAGCCTCTCTGGTACTGCAGAATCCCACACTGGAAAGACACAACTTAATTATGGCAGAGGGGGCCACTGGCAAGGCTTTGTGCTGTAGTGTTTGATTGAATAAGCTGGAGCATGGGTGTGATTCCATTCCCAAAGGAGCTGTTGGAGGCCAGAAAAGGTGCTTTTAGTGCTTTAGCACTGGCACTGCAGCAGCAGTGGGCAGTAGCATGTTACAGCACAGACAGGGATGTGCAAAGGAAGGGCCCACAAACAAGCTCAGGCTGAAGCCCCTGTTCTTTCACTGCCTCCTGCTCAAAATGCTTGTTGGAGTCTGAAAGGTCCATTTGAAGCAAATGCTTAAATGGTTTTTGGAAAAGAAGGTATTAATGGTAGTATTATGCATTTAGTAGCTTTCTAAAAGATTTGTTTTATTCCTGAAGTCATCTGTTCCAAATATGAGATGGGATGAACTTCTCTCTGGTGTTAGACACTGAAACATGCAGGAAGGTGAGCCCACCTCACCCTTTTTTGCTCTCACCCCACCAAAAGTGATGCTGCTGGTGAGAAACATGAGAACAGTGTGTCCCTCCCTGCTGCTCAGCTGTCTGGGTTAAGGAAAATTAAAAGTTCTCATGGATGCTTTCCCTCTGCAGGTGGCCCACACAGAGAAGCAATGCTGGGTCTGGAGCCCGTGGGAGGGAGATGCCAGTGACAGAAATTTGGATGGCTCTTCTGGTGCACAAGGTGTAATGTGCCAACCTAATCCCTCTCCCACAATCTTCCTGAGCTTGTGACAGCTTGCTCAGGTGGGGACCTCAACCTATCCTGAGATCCTGCTGCTATGGGAAGGGACCATTTCAGCAGCACATTTTAATACCCAAATTCCATAGACTGGGAGACAGAGACCCTTGTCTGTCTCTGCTTTCCTCTCTGCCTTTTTCCAAAATGCATTCAGACGTGGAGGTAGCACTTAAAGCACAAGATGCAGTAGGTACAGTTTTCCAGAATGTTCCAGCTTTGGAAGTCACTGCAGCAGTCAATGGAACGGTGTCACAAGACATTGTGGCTGATGCCTGTATTTATGAGCTCTATTGAAACTCCTCTGAGCGAGGACTGCTTTATTTTACACTTGTACAGCACCCAGCACTGCAGGGCATAACCACAGACCTCAGTCCAAAGTACAGCAAGGTCTAAAAGTAATAATTAACTCTAATCCCAGACTGTAAGGCAGCATAGTTTTGCAGAGGAGGGGATGGAAGAAAGTACATAGATGGAGAATGTGGGGGAGACAATACACAAGACGACACTAATAACGGGTTATATAGCAAATGTTGTGTGAAGCCTTGATTTTCTGCTTGGGTGTTTTTTTAAGGTTTAATGAAAAAATATTAATGAACTACTAAACACTTGAAATTGTCATAACAGTTCACTACTGAAAAAAACTATACTTGTTTTGTAATGAATCAAGTACAGATCCTTTTCATCAAGTGAGCAAAGCTCATTAATTAAACATACTGGATTTCAAAGCTCTCAATGTTTAATTATTTGTTTAACAAGCAGTACATCGAATCTACCATACAGACACACAAACAACTAAAACAACAGGAAGAAGCTTCAAAGCAGGACAATCAACATCTGGAAAAGCCAACAGACTGTGGCTGTATTGTCAGCAACGTGTAAAGCAAATGTTCCACTGGCAGAACAAATACACACAGGAAGCACCTCGGAGATCATCCTGCAGATTCCTGCTCAACAAAGCAGCTTTCTTACCCTCAGAACAGACTTATCACAGCGAAGGAGCCTGTTCTGGTTGTATTCCCCCAATTTTTTTCCATTCCTCAACCAAATCGAGCCTGATGCACAGAGGGCACGCTGAAGTGTCTGCCCTCCGTCTGCACCTACTGTTCATTTTGTTGCAGGTGGAGAGCAGAGGCAGGACAAACACCTGAGCTAGGAGAAAGCAGGGCAAGCTGTCCTAGGATTTGGCATGCTACCTTTTCTCCAGTCAAGCTGCCATCTAGGCCAGCTGCTGTGCTTACTTGGTGGCTAAACCTCAGATGTGTCTCAGTGTCCACCTGACTGAGCCTTAGCTGTGCATCATCTCTGTCATCCTCTTCTGATAGCTCTGGTTTCCACAAGAAGAACAAGCCTACAGTCTAAGGCTTTTCCAGGAGGACCATTTTCACATCAGATGGGAAACATCAGTAACTAAAAGGAGAAGGTTCCCTCTCACCACTGATTCCACTTTTACGCTCTTTGAGGATCTGAAATGTAACTCAACATGTGCTTATCCTTTGTGACTTTTGACCGCTCTTCTCTGTCTGGGTAGTTCTCAGCATCCCTTCTTTTGCACCACCTGTACAGGTGCAGTGAGAATGCTGGGCTTTCCATGGCAATATGCCCATTGTACAACCACTAGATATGGCACTCAACAGAGTTATCCATCCACACTTGGTGTTTTATGTATGAAGCATGTAACTAAGAATTACAGGTGGATACTGCCTCTCCTACCAAAAGGGAGTCTTGTCCTGAAGGCACAAGTCCGTCAGCTTCCCTCTTCCTCCTCAAGGTTAGGAAAATCATTTTCCTTTCAGCATTTGCTGGGTAGTTTTTATTCACTTGCCTCATATAAAGAGTGCAGCAAATTGAAAGCCTTCTCCTCCCACATCAGAGACACATTTGCAGAGCTGAGATATTTTTAGAATAGTGCACATAGAGATATATTGTTTGTTGTCTTGGTTAGGGGGAAAAAAAAAAGAAATATGCAATTTTCCATCCTAAAATTATTTGTGCCTTATTGCTGGGGTGCAGACAACTAGTCATCTTGCTGAAGTCATGTAAAATTTTTTCTGTACTCCAGAGATGACAAACAAAATGCCCTGGTACATATCAGAGCAGCTGTTAATTCTGTCCAACAAGGCAAACTGTTTCTGTCAGTGTTAAGAGCCAATTCTTCTCTAACAGATACAAACAAAGTTCTTTTGGCTTTAGAAGTCTTGCCCATTTCTTATGCTGTGCTGAATTTGGCTCTGAATTGCAGTTCCTTAAAAGTCTTCCTGGAGCATCACATTGCTCATGAAAACATGCTGAAAAAACCCGAGTGTTTGTGTTGAAAAATAATGAGCTGCATTTACAAACAGCAGGCACCGTGGCCAGACTGGAAACGTAAGTGTACCCTGGGATGTTGAGTAATGAAGGGGGGCAAGGCAGTAGGAAAACCTGTACATACCACAGTCACTTCCCACTGCTGCAATAGGGCAGCTTTGTCTTTCCCACCACAAAATCAGGAAGGTGCTGTGGCATGGCTGGTGAAGCCAAAGCCCATGAAAGAGGAATATGGAGCCCACCTCCTTTTCCACAAAGCACATGGAAAACGGTGTTCCACTTTCTTCCTCAGGCCCTTCTGCAATGCCAGCTCAGCCAGCCCTCAAGAACATTAAAACAGAAGACAGCTGGCAGGAATGCCCTTCTCTGCCAAGGCTACTGGGATCCACGGTTTGAAAATGCTGCACAAAGCCAGTTTAGATGGTTGAGCAGCTGTTGAGTTCCTCTGCAAAAGAGCTTCTTTTGCTGATGGATGAAATAATTCCTGTCTAATATCTCTTTTCCCATGGAAAAGAGATGTAATACACGATATAAATGTAAGATATAACCAGTGAGGCACAACTTACTGTGCCTCTAAGGAGTCAGAGACACTAACTAATCAGGCACTAAGTGATTTTATTTGAGGTCCTATAATAATTTCTAAAAGGCCCTATAATTTTTAACTGTTATTCTTGCAGCGTTGCACTGAGATTTTGCCCTCTTTCAAGAGGAGCAGATAATTTTCTGAAGTATCATTGAGATTACTTCATTTAGCAACAGAGTTAGTCTTCAAAGACTTATTCTGGTGTGACATAGAAGCAGTATCAACGCCCAGACACTGCAGAAAAAAATGCATGGACTTTGCTGGAGTTAATCCAGGGTCCCACTAGTTCATTTGACCTATATGCTGCTGATATGCTAAGAACAGAGAAGGGCCTCTTTTCTGCTCTCCACATACAACTTAAGATACTACTAATGGTAGCTAGAATTTCACCTTCAGTGGAAGTGGCAAGCAGACAAGGACAATCTCCCTGCTATTTTAATTTAGCTTTAAAACCATATGCAATTTTCTTCTCCTGTCTTAGTATCATGATATATAAAAAAAAAAAAAAGGGTGCAAACTTTATTTTTTTCCTAGCTGAAAACAAGGATGAAAATCCACTTGCATTAACTTTCTGATCCAAGTTACAGCTTTAAAACAGCTGGGGCACCAATTCCAAATGTCAGGATTTTCAATGAAAAAGCCAGTGCTGGAGTGGAACTGCACACTCCCCTTCCCCTTCCCTGCCCGTTTATTCCAAAGCAGGCTGGCATGTGGGCTGCCTCTCCAACACGCACATGCCATTAAGTCCTCAATGACAGCTTGTTTAACTAGAAAACATTTCCATTTTTTTTCCTTAACAAAGGCCATTCATTTCTTGCTCTTCTATTTGCTTAAAGACGGTTTCATTTGCCCTGCCTGAGAGTTTGCACAACCCTCCTGATTGTTCCCCCCCAAGCAGCAGTGCAAGTTAATGACCCACCTCTGGATGGCTGAGCAGGGAGCCGTGCCCGGCGCTGCCGCAGCATCAGCTCAGCTACTGACACTGCAAAATCCATACGTCTGCCTTGAATATTTTTATGCTTGAGAAAACAACTGAATCAATCCATGCGGTGGAAGACAGGCCTAATTCTTCCCTGCTAACAGTGGAGTAGGCATCATGTAGAAAAGAAGATGAAAGCCAAATCATGTAAGAACTCCCTCCATGCTGTTGATGAATGTCTTGGGGGATGGACGCAACTTCCTTTCAAGCTATCTTCAAAAGGTTCCCCTCCATGCAGACCACCCGTTGGGAACCCACATCAATAACAACAACAACAAAAAAAGAATCCGAAAGACCCATTTTTCATCCGATTTATTTACACGTTAAAATAAACACGAGTTCCCAGATAGTGCAAGGGCTCCCAGTGGGTTCTGTTTAGTCTGTGAGCTTCTTGGCGCAGGAGCGCAGATTTTCTCCTTTCCAAAGCAATCTTGGCACAGATTTTTTGGTTATATAATTTTTTTTTAAGTAACTGGCAAATGAATAATAATGTTTCTAAAAAGAGGGACTCGTGTTCTAGGATACCAGTAAGGTGTTTTACCAACTAATCTGCCAAAAGGTCGTTAGCAAACCTGAGCTCTTGAGCTCCTGCCTTCAGGGTCAGCTTTTCCCCACGGGCTGCACTTCCAGTTCTCAGTCAGCCTGTCCAAAGGGAGCTTTCCCACAGAGTTAAAGAGATTTTCACTTTTTGCCTCACTCCTTCGCATTGCCACATGGCAGTGCCACCCTCATTAGACTGGATTTGTCCCTGTTTCTGACAAGGCATGAAGGAAATACCACTCTCCTAGAGCCGACAGCTTTTTATACCCATTTTGCACAAGCTCAATGGGTGAGCAGCAGGTGGATTATTTGAAATAAGGGTAGGCTTTTTTAATTTGGGTTTGTTGTGTTGGTTTTTTTTAACAGGGTACATCCGCACAGAGCTATAGCTCACTCAAACCCTACCAGATCTGCCTGGGAGCAACACAATTAAAGAAAAAACCTCCTGATTAAGCAAGTCTGGCAGGGAGCATTCCTGGGTGGGCCAGTCCTGCCCAGGGTGCCAGAGCATAGTCCCACGGCTGCCAGTTGGCTCATGGCTGGGTGGCATTTAGATGGTGCACGGGGGAAGTCACGGGGAAGTGGCAGGGCAGAAAATAGCTCTCCTAAATTTGTCGTGCAGCAAAGCTGTTGTCCTTTCTTGGTAGAGATTGATTTCAGAGTTATTGTTTCAGCTGCTTCTTCTCACTTGATACCGTTTTCTGTTGTAACTCTCCTCCGTGCAACTCTTGAATTCTCCTCACTACATGTATATTTACCAAATGAGCCAGGATCCAACAGGCAGGTTATTGCTTTCTGTGCTCTATCACTCATTTCAAACCATGGCTGGTAGAACAGTGAATACTGGCTGGCAGGTCTGCAGTTCAGTAAACTAAGCACAGATACAGGTGTTGAGCTGATGAAGGTTACAGACCTGTATGTTGCTTCTGGGCTATGAAAGCCACTACACAATCAGCCAGCAAGGGCATATTTGCAGCTAAGGGAGAGCTCTCTTCAAAATCTGGGCAGCATAGGTGCAAGGTTCATGCAAAGGCCTGGGACTGTTGTCAAAATGACAGGTGGTATCAGGCAGTCTCACATAAGAAGAGCCCCCAGCCTCCTCTCCCTTCCCCCAGCCCTCTGCTGAGCTGAGCATGAACTTGGCACCACGGTAGGTCAGGCTGCCTGCTCCATAGCATTAGACAAGCTGCCAGGATCTGCCAGCAGGCTTTATCCCTGGTAAATTCAGAACCAGAAAATAAATGCAGCATAGAGAATGTCAATTTTAAGGAATCTGGGTTGATAGCATTAGTCTTTGTATCATCTACAATTCAGCACTTTTTTTTTTTAGATTTTATTTTTGAATCTAAACAAGGATTCTCAGATTGGAGAGTACTGCCAAGCCCTGAATAAATCCCAGCATCAGAGATGCTGTGGGTATAGCAGCTCTCCCCGCAAACTGAATCTGCAGACGGTATCTTCAGAGAAATTAACCCTCGAGTGCCACAGGACAGGCTCTGTGGCATCAGTTTCAGTGCTCTGGGAAATCTCACCTTGTGGTTAAAACTGGTTACTCCTACTCATGGAGTAATATTGACGGAGGGTGGAGTAAAGCACAGGCTTAGAACAGCTTAGAATGGCTGGCACAGAATAACATTTCTGCATTGTTGGTGAAGTGGTCAAGTTTCCAGGTGCAATCCCAAAGACAAACTCAGCCAAAGGCCATGTGACTATACTAAACTAGTCAAGTGGCTTGTAATTACCTGACATATGACTGTTTGTTTTCCATCCACAGCCCCATTCCTCAGCAGTTCCAAAAGCACACACTTAGCATTTGGACATAGGAAAACACTATACATTTGCAATTTAACCTTTTTTATTCTGCTGCCTCATCCCTTTAAATATTGGTGAGATATTTTATTCTAAGCTGCTCTCTTCACTGGCTGAATCTTCCTTTCAGCCTGTCAAGAGCCATTCACAGTAATGGTTTTTCATTCTTGGAGCTCAGGGCTTTTCATCTGCAAGCTCCCTGAAAGTGGGTCAGCATCATGTTTGGATTTTGCCATGACTGACCTGAGATAAACCGAGGTGAGATGTTTTTCCTGAGATCCAAGACACACCTGTGGCAGAGACAAGTGGGGGTTTCCAAACACCTTCTTGCATAGTCTGCTACTGTGCTATAGAAGGAGCCACATCCTGGTCTGAATCATACAGGATCCATCACAGGACTAACGAAACACTACCTGCAAAAGTTATCTACGGCTAAAACTGCTCTGTTGAAACAGAACAGACCACAGGCCAGACCAAAGCTATGTGAAATTCAGGGAAGTCTTCAGAAATACAAGCAAAAGAGCTTTTCTCATTTAGGTCACTAAAATTTGGCCACAGCTGTCACAGACCAGGACATGCTGCCATCTGAGGACTGGCTGTTGGTCACAGAAGTGGGCGGATGAGTTCTCGTTTGATGTCTTAGTGCCTTATGAAACATAAAAACCCCCACTGTGACTGGTTCTCTGACAGCCAGAATGCACAGAAGACTTCAAAGCAGGCTTCACATACACCTTCAGGTAAGACTTCTTCCAGATGGCCTTAGGTTTAGTGAGACCTTTTGCAATCCTCATTTTGTTATTACAAAGAAAAACGAATGTAAGTGGAATACTAGAAAATCTCATCTGGGTTGGAGAATGAACCAGAGGTTAACCAGATGTTCTGATTTACTTTACTAATGGGCTCAGAAGTGAAGAGGATCACACTGCCAGAGGCTTTCAATTATCAAGATTAATTTCCTAAAATCCTGAAATGATTTTCCCAAATCACCAACCATGATTCTTAGTTCCCTGTACACCCCTTTATCAGCTCAAATGATGTTTTCTTCTCTACGGTAATAGTCCAAGATATGTTAGCTTTTTACTGAAATAGGAAAAACAGCCTTAAAACTTGAGCCAAATCCTGGCCCCACTGAAGTTAGTGACATTTAGGTACTGCCTTCAGAGGATGCAAGCATGTGTGTGTAGTGGCACAGAAGCAATTAAGGCTCAAGCAACTAAGAAATAAATCCCCAAACCATGTAAGAATCACATTATAAACATGGGTTTAAGTTAAAGGCATTCTGAAATGAAAGAAAAGCTGCAGTGCTGTGCTGGGCATGTACACATTGGCATCACCCCTGAAGGAGTGAGAGGCAAAGCTGAGGGCATCTGGCCCTCAGTATGAATCAGATGATGCCTCAAGGGAGAAAGGAGAGGCAGAACCAGGAAAGATGCAAGGGATGTGTAGTAGGTAAGTCAAAGATGTCAATGTTAATGCCTCCCAGGCTCCACAGACAATGTGTGAGACCAAAAAGATCCCAGTGTAGGCAGCAATACATTGGGACAAAAAGTGAGGAGCTTCTAAGAGTCAGAGGAGCAAGAACCTAGAACAGCCTGCTCAGCTGGAACAGTGTTTGCTGGCAACAATACCTGGTTAAAAACTGAGCTTTAACCACTTGTGAATAAGACAGAAGGATGCTATTTTCAGGAACAAACGCCTACATAATGCAGGGAGTGTCTTCCTGCCTGTGCTACGTTTTAATAAACAAATAAATGTCCTCTTTTACATTCAAAATGAAAGTGCAATAGGAGAAGCACAATTAGCTTAAAACACGAGATACTGTAACCAAATGTGTCTCTCTGCAACACCTTTTGGCTTATTAAAGAGGGAAGAACCTGAATATGTGAATTGACAGAGGATTATTTTTCCCATTGTTCACTGACTATTTTGCTTCTGGGACTTGCTGCTGCAATATGCACTTGTTTGCAGTCACTGCCAGGGAACATTTTTGTTTTTTAAAAATTCTCTCCATCTTTTGTTATAAAAAATATGCCTATTCATTTTAAAACTTGTGAGACAGTCCATTAAAAGGTCTGCTCATGGTCTGTAACAAAGAGAGCTGCTCCCAGGAAAATCAACAGGGCTAGCTATTTATGGAGGAAATCCACCAGTTGGAATCAAGCAATCCAGCCCTGGAACAACATGCCACACTTTATGAATGAGCAAATAAACCAACAATGAACATCAGAACTACAAAGTGTAAAAAGCAGCACATGGGCTGCTTCTGCATCTTTATTCTGTCAAGTGTAACTCTGGTCCCAACCCTTAACCTGATATAAGAGCTTGGGCCATGAAGGAACATGAGGCTGGGGTTGGGGGCTGATGCCTCAGGAGGAGCCTGGAGTTGGATCAGACCCTGCATCAGCTCCTGGCATTTCACACTGTGCCAACACACACAGTGCAGGAGGTTTGCCTGGAGGAGGCCCAGGGAATCTGTTAACAGCAAATTTTGGTGAAAATTACACTGAGACTGACACAGTTTTGATCAAAACACACAAATGCATGCAGCTTAAGTGAGCCTTCCCATGACTTCAGACCACTAGTTATGTTATAAGGAAAATCAATTCTCTCATTGCCAAGTTTTGAGAAGTTTTGCTGCTTTAGTGAATCCTTTCTCCTGATACTGTGGCTGTTCAGCTCAGCAAGAGCGATTTTATTAATCAGTTTCCAATGTAGGCAGAGCACGAAGAGCATTAAAAATGAACATGAAATGGCAGTTTAAGGTCAACATTGACAGGTTACACATTTTATTTCTCTTTTTAAAGCTGCTTGTCCTTCGGTTTAGTTCAGTGCAAGTAAGAGCTCTCTTTGCATATCACACCCCTTGACAGGTCAGTGCTGAACTAGGCACTAACCTGAGCTGGACTGTGTTCTTTTGAGTCCTGCTATCCATCTAAAGAGGTATTGAAGGAAACCAAATAATACTTTAATCCAACGGGAGTTATATACACAAAGTGATTTTTTCTTTACTTTTCAAATGGTGTTCAGCAACTTGAAACAGTCATTTGTAACTCAATAGGATGACAAAGTCCACATCTGCATGAAGGTACATTTATAGGTGAGGAATCATCAGTAATTAGCTTCAGAAACAATCTCATCCAAATTAGACACGTCTGACAAACAATAGGAAAGCTAGTCACATTAATGAAATGCTGTTGCTATGGAAAAACTGTCCCTCTAAAGGTGAAAAACACACTTCCTTTTTCTCATTGTGCAAAACCATCAAAAAGTATCTCCCTGAAGATTAAGCTGTTCCTAACTGTAGGTACCAATAAAGTCTGTGTTTAAGAGGGTCATTTCTTCATCAATTTCAAAATCTTCTGTGCTTTATTTTTGGAAGCAACATCCCAAATAGTAGCATCTAGGATGCTCTTTAGCTCATAAAGAATAACTGATGGTGGGATACATAGAGTGATTATCTAATTCAAGCCCCTACTTCATTCAGTCAGGTTTTTCAGGGCTTTGTGAGTGGAGTTTGCAACATTCCCAAGGCTAGGGATGTCCCCACCTCACTGTGTCCTGCTCCAACCTTTGACTGCCCTCACGTTGAAAACATTCTCTTTGTATGTAACTGGGTTTTCTCACGCTGTGACTTGTGTCAGTTCCCTCTCATTCCATCACCAGGCTCCTCCAAGACGAATCTGGCTCTGCTGTCTCCACATGCTCCCACTGGGGACTTGTAGACAGCAGTAAGATCTCCTCTTAGCTTTCTCTTCTAAGGCTAAATACGCCCAGTTTTATCAGCCTCTCCTTGTACATCTTGTTCCCCAGTACCCTAATTGTTTTGACAGCCCTCCTCTGGCCTTGCTCCAGTATGTCAATATTTTCCTTTTACTGGGGAGCAAATTGGACCCAGCGTTTTCAGAAGTGGTCTCCAAAACGCTGAATGGAAGAGAATAATCGCTTCTCTTTGGTTGCTGGCTATAACCTTTCCAACAGAGCTCAGTATGTGATGGTTTTCTTCCCCAGAAGGTCACACTATTGACCCAAGTTCAACTTGTCTGCAAGAAACCCCAGGTCCTTTTCTGCAAAGCTGCTTTCCATTCATTCAGGGCCCAGCCTTTAGTGCTGAATGGGGTTACTGCACCACAGACGCAGAACTTCACAAGTGCCTTTGTTGAAACTACAGAAGGTCCCTGCCAGTCTTCTTCAGCGTGTCAGGGTCTCCATGAATAGCAGCCTTCCAGCATACGCTCAATTTCCACCCTGTAAACTGACTGGAAGTGGCCTCCATCCCATCACACCACACCATTAATGAAAAGTTCACTGATAATATTATGCAACACTAATTTATTATTTTTTTCCCTAAAGAGTACAAATTCCTCTAAAGCTTCTTGGGGCCAAAGTCCTTGATGACATGAACTAATGTCCTGTTGTGGAAGTCAGCAAAGGAATAAAGTATGAAACGAGTTTGATGTCTATCCAGTAGCCCCAGAGAACAGACATAGCGAGCAACATGAAAGGATCTGTTCTCTCAGTCTTCGCTCTAATAACCATCTGGTCCTTGTCCTTCCACCCTCAACCATCTTGCACACAGACGTACGCCTCCAGCCTGCAAAGCTGGTTATGGAAGAGCAAGTAAGCTGTTGAAAACATTACATGAGGTTGCCAACCCTCCTTCACTAATAGGAAGTGCTGTTGCAAGTTGAACCTGCTTGAACCTGCTTTCTGACATGGTGACAAGGTTATCTTGGATTTATCTGAGCAGCCGTGAAAGCAGAATTTGACCCTTGCTTTGGGGATTAATTTAAATAGGTAAAGAGTGAGTACAGATTACAACTGCACAGAACCTTGAGAAAAGAGAAGCAAAACAACAGGTTGTAAAACAAACTGAGCTGAGTTCACTCAGGGCTATTTCCCTTTTAGTTTCTCTTATTCACCAAAGTGAACTTTTTGTCCAAATAAAGGATGTTTTATTCCTGATTATTGGGACCACTCATCCAAAATGCCTATCACTTAGCCCCAACATTATCAGCACCACACACAGGTTCAGTGGCCCACTCCTCATCATCGCAGAGGGTATCTCTCATCTGGGAGGCACACTTGTGGAAGGGGAGCAAGAAGGGCTCAACCCTTATGGGAAGAAAGAAGCCTTTTAAGTTTCCTGAATGAATGACAAGTCTTTCCTCTGTCATGCAGTCTGTCTGTTCACAGTTAACAGTGACAGGTCGAGGAGCACGGTCTGGACAGTGGCCAGAGCTGACAGCCCCACACTCGGTCGCTGGGCTCAAAAGGGAGCACTCTGTTCCTTCTGCCGCCGTGTCCGCTCTCACTGGGGACTGTTGTTCCAGCCTCACGCCTCCTTGTGTGAAGGCCAACAGCGAGGCTTTGTTCAAGAAGCAGCTGCTGAGAAGATGTACTATCCCGTGGAATGACCCACTGACATTTCTCCCCCTGCTCATTAGTAAGCAGTGAATAATTAGGAGAACTGGGGCGGATTGCACGGCCCATTTCTTTCAGAGTAAAAAGCCAGACCCTCCATGCCCAGCGTGCCCCAAAAGGAGCCAGGGGAGATGGCTCTCTAACACCTTCTTCTCATCACCTGATGGAGCGAGGAAAGAGAATGGCTTGGGCCAGAAGGTGGATGGGGCATGACTGGGGTAAAGGGAGTCCCAGCTCCTCTTCCTTCAGAGATAACACCCCAGCTCTGCTGCATGACAAGTGAGCTCAGTTCAGCCAGGACCCAAGCCAAAGGTCCTGTTCAACTGGATGACAATGTTGCTGTTTATTCAATAACCTATTGTTACAGGGTGGGTCTACAGCAGTAAGGAAATGGTTGAGCAGCTGGGAGGAGCAGAGTAACTGGAAGAACTGAGGAAACCATAACCATTCTTTTGCAATCTCTACTGCAGCCCACATACAGGGGCAGTGATGAAGGAGTATTTGCATTGTCTTTCCACCACCCCAACAATGCCTGCATCCAGCTCTGGGTGATAGCACAGAGCTTACCTGTCTTACATCACTGACTGTACCTCAATTAAATCTGACTTAAAAATAATAACTGGTCAGATAAACAAACAGATTGTTTTGAGCAGCCTGGGTGTGGTTAGCATGTTTTATGAGCACATAGCAGATGACACTACATGTCTGATTTCAGCTGCTCTTGCTTCTAGCGTCTGTGCTAAAGATATACTCAGTCCTCACAATTTCCAAACTCCCTTGCCTAAAAAATAGGTGCAGGACCAGGTTTTCCTTATTTTTACATCAGCATGGCTCCAGCATTACTCTTGGGAAGTCCATGAAACAAAGTCTTGTTCCCTGGGTGGAGTAGAGAGGAAACAACCCTGTGCCTTTCCTAACCCAAACATTTTAAGCAAAATATTCCACTGCAGCATATGTGTGCTCCGTCAGACACATCAGCTGTGTGGAGCCTCACTGTCTCTTTATTTTTAGTTTGCTGTGGTCAAACTGCTTCCTGGTTTGAGAGCGTTGTTTCATCTGCCTTCACATGACAAAATAAAGGCTGCACTTGCATTTCCAAATCCCAGCTTGTGGCCTCCTCTAGAGCATGAGACACTGCAGGTATTTGCTTTTTACCCAGTTTCTTTCTGTTGTGCAGTTCCTCCACTCAGACGGAAACAATGCTGACTGCCCTGAAAGATGCCATGTGGTGC
Organism: Lophotriccus pileatus; assembly: GCA_035583135.1. Lineage (NCBI taxonomy): Eukaryota > Metazoa > Chordata > Aves > Passeriformes > Tyrannidae > Lophotriccus > Lophotriccus pileatus. Next base: position 11,209,423 of record JAWWES010000024.1, read on the forward strand.
ACACAGAGATTCAGGACTGTGTGATCCCAGTGTGAATGAAGGGTGAGCGCTGAAGTGACAGATTCACTGCTGAAATTACTTCACCAGAGCACAACCAGGCTGTGGAAGTCTGTAATAAGCTTCTCAAAAATAAAAATAATAGTGTGCAAACCTCCGTTTAATAAAACCCATCTCAAAGTGCTTACAATTGCCTGTTGTGCCACAAGACACTCCCCTTGGTATACTCACTGTATTATGATACAATTACAGGCACATTTCAGCATCACTATGTTATAGGAGGTGTATCCAGAGTACTTCTTCCTATATGAGCTGTGGTCCCTCTGGGAGGTACCATCTCACAACCACCACAGAGCCCAATCCGATCCAGCCATCTGGGAGACAGCAAGGGTACCCATCCAGTGGAAAGACTGTGTTCAAGAGCTTGTCCAATACATGGGGAAAGTTGCATCTTAGCAGTAGGAATCATTTTGCCTATAATTTTCAAGAGGCTAAAATTGAATGACCCGGTTTCCTCAGCAAGCTGTCAGTGCTGCTCTGAGATCTGGTGCTACAAGGCCAGTCGTCACTCCAGAAGAGCTGGAGGTGAGAAACAACTGGTTTCACTTTGACTGGAGCCCACTGGTGGTCAGCAGGCTGGTCTCCCAGTTCATCTCTTTACATGAGAATCCTCAAAACCAAAGCAGAATTAGAGAAGGAAGGCAGAACTAATTTACTCACTAGCTATTTGTTTTATAGGATGACTTTGCTCCAAGTTCTCACAGTTGCCTCACTGCCTAAGGAGTTACACTGCAGTATCTGAACTCTCACCCTGCAATGGTGGGCTGTGGTTTCACCTCCTGTGTGCCCTGCACATGCTAAGCATTCCTCACCACTCCCTGGCCGGCAGATAAGCCTGACTGTTACCTTCATTCAACCCTGGAGAAGGAAAGGCCAAGAAAGGTTTTGGACTGTACTGAACATGGAGTCAAAACAGGGATAAAACGGCAGTGGCCGTTCTCTGCCAGCCAGGACAAAGAGCCATCTCCTGTGGGATCCTGCTGGGAGGAACTTACAGCGTCTGCTTGCAAGAGAGAACAGGAGAGGTGGGGCAGACCAGTGTGACAGTTCTCTGGTGTATCCCCTCAGTTTCCATCTCTGCCCACATCACTGCTTGCTTCTGATGCCACAGCTGTGTTTAAGACTCAATGTTCCCCAGGTTAAAACCGGAGAATGGATGAATTCCAGGCAGGGCTCAAAGGTCCATATGAAACATACCACAGATCAAGAGTCAAGAAATCATTTAAGTGTTCCCTTATATTCCTGCTGGTTTTACTCTGTCACGAGTTTTCAATCTACCAGTTTTCAGAGCTATATGAACAAAGATTTTAGTCCATACACTTGCATTACGGTGGAACAGATTAAGCACCCCTTAGCAGCTCTCTCTCCACTCCAAATCAACGACCATAAAGGACTGACAGACAGACAAGTCACGATAATTTGAAGACAAAAGGTCTAATTTCTCCACATGGAATGTACTTGCAAAATTTCATCTGAAGCTCTGAAGAACTTTCTTCTTTGCTTGGCAGTTCTCACTGCTGCAGCAGTCCTGCTCTGACAAACAGGCTGCCACTCTTCAGATTCAAATCGTTAGTAAAAACATTGAATGTTTTCCTGACTCTTGAAGAGTGGGGTTTTATACATAGGGAGAGAGGGGAACTCAACCTGACAGCTGGGCTCTGGCTCCTCTTCTGCCCTCCCAGTCATTACCCTAGTGTGTGAAACACTCTGCTTTGGCACAACTGCAATCTCACTGCCTGCCAGCCATGCTACCCTTCCACAGGACCTCAGGTTCAGGACAGTACGTTCAGAACTTCTATTTTTGCATGGGGCTGCAAAGTGCTATGAATTTTTCCTGGGAGAACAACTTTCAACCCTTCAGAAGAAGCCTGGAGGAGGATGCACTAATACAGGTACACTATAGCTAATGCTATATTCTCTTTCCTACCCAAGAAGAGCATCTGTACAAGGACGAGTGCAGCAGCAGAAGCTCTGAGCATGGCTGCTAGTAGGGTTCAGGCAGAGCAACTTTGTGTGCAGGCAAATCCCAGTCCTGTGTGAAGATCTTCCTGCTGCATAGACATGCATGAGAACAGTATTCCTGAGGAGAGCAGTCATTTTGCACTCCTGCAAATGCTAAATGTATCCATACCCATGGTTATGTCCAGTAGTGCATATGAAAGACTCTATTTCCCAGCAATGTTCACGTATCATGCTGAAGGTCAGGAGCTTTCATCTGGAAAAAAGTAAGTAAAACTGCCCACAACCCACTGTAAGCCTCCTGTCCAAGGAAATGAAAGAGTCAGTGCCATTCTTTCCTATGGCTCTGCAGAAACGCAGTTTAAACCTTTCCTGCTCAAGTGCAGTAGGCGCAGCTGGAGGAATCAGAAAGAGCTGATTGCTGTGGTGGGTAAGCAGGCCCACACCCAGCCACCAAGGAGCAGTTGTGCTGCTCCGTGGGCAAACCAGCTCCAAATAATGCTTGCCAAGGCTTTCCTGACTCCACCCCTGGAGATGGCCCTAAAGCCTGCCCTATCATAACATCAGGAGCACCACTGTCCAGAACATTCCCTCGTGCTGATGTGCATGAGCTCTTACTTCACACTCACAGTGCTACTTTAATTCTTGTTCTTATTAATGCTGACATCCTTTTTGGTCATTTTCCCCTCACATTTGACTATGATTAGTCCTTTTTAACCTCTCTGTGTAGATCAATCCTTCTCAGTGCTATGAATAAATAAAAGCCCTCTGTTCTCATCAACAAAATGGTCTTTTAACAGTTGCAAGAACAACACAGCAATCACTTGGAAAAAAAAACCCAAAACAAAACCAGCTAATATTTGATCCATTTAAAAATCTCCACTCCAACTATTTTCTACATTTTGGAAATAAACCCTTTAAACAGAGAAAGCAGTGAGAAAATTAATGGAGAGCACAAGAAGCAGTGGTGTCTGAGAGGGACCTGCTAACCCATCAGAAATGCTCACCACACACAAGGCACCAGCAGGGTTGCTAAAGCAAGCTGAACTTCAGTTACAAACATCTAAGGAATGTGAATAAGCTGTTAGAGCTGCAACCTTTCCCTCTGCTTTGACCGGACATTAAACATAACTCGAAAGTGGGAAATTCAACAGCTTCAAAGAGGGTCAAATCAAAGAGTCAGAGTCCATGTACCAGGACAGGTAGAAGGTTTATTCCACCTGGAGAAAGCAGGAGGTTGGAAGTGAATCTGATGGCTAGGGACTGCTGCCAGGTTAGGGCTAAGTACTGCTCCTTGCTCATCTTCACATAACACAGCCACAATACCTGTAAGAAGCACCAGCAAGTCCAAGTGAAATAGAGGGCTACTTCCCACTACTGTTAAAAAATGTAAGAGAAAAGTAGACACATTTTTGTGGTCCCTGCATCTTAGTAATGCATTTTTGACCAGTATTAGTTGACACTAGGGCTTTTGAAGGTGAAACTGTGGTTGTTCTGGGCTCTGGCCATGCAAATGCAACCCTAGACCATTAGATCTCAGCAAATGAGATGTTATAGGAAGAGAGAAGAGGATAGCTGGAACATCATGTGCTTTACCAAGTGAAAATGCTTGGTATGAGAAAACAAAGCCACATTCTCTATCTTTTATTCTTGTTTTCCTTGGCTCTCAGCTTTACAGATCCCTAAAAATACTGCATTATAGCTGAAGGAGCTGCAATCAGCAGCTGACCGAAGAATTACAATATCACTCCAATTTGATGAATCCCCACAGGTATTCCTTCTAGGAGAGATTTCCTAAATTGACTGCCAATAACCTAATGTGTTTGTCTGCCTCTTTTTTCTGTCATCAGAATCTTGCCATAATAAAATAATAGCAATATAGAAACAAAACTGAAAACATCAGGTGTCATTTCAAAGTACCTAAACTTGCAGAAAAATACCTGCCCCAGCAGCCTTACCTCTGCCATCATGAGGCTGCATGCCAAGTGAACCCAGAAATCACGGGAAATGGTTACCTGCCTGTTCAAAGCACCATATGAGAGACCACAGAAAAAAATGCTGTATTACACAGAAATTCTATTTTCCTCTTTCACGGGATTGATATAAACCAAAGCCATTTAATAATGTTAGATGTAAGGTAAGGTTAAGAGGTCTTCTGGAATTCAATTTCCACCATTACCACGGAAAATTTCTAATACATATCTATGAGGTCCAGCAGTCTTGTGATTACAGTGAAATAACCCCAAAGAGTAAATGTTCAAATCTTGACATACTAAGAGAACTAAGCCACTGATACCTTCTACAGGGCAATAAGGTACTGAGACACAAATTGGGGTGAACAGTGTTATACTCTGTGAAGTACCAACCTTTTTGCTGAAGCCTTGAATAAGAGGAAACACCGATGTAGAGCAGCCTTTGTCAAGATTTAGAGCCACTGTGTAAGCTCCTACAGACTCAGCAATAAAAATGGAAATTATTTCTCCTTCTTTTGACTGAAGGATAGACACAACATAAATCAGTCAAGTCACGCGTATTACAGCCCTAGTAACTTCCCAACTCATTTGGGAAATCATGCTAGCCACGCTGTGGAACTACATTAATGATCTCATGGATAATGCACCTGTACTGGGAATTTTATCCATGAGAATATCAGAACCAGAATAAATGTCCAGGTCAGGAAATCTACACTGAACTCCTATGACCAAGAGCCACTGTATGAGATAGGGAACAGACAGTTACTATCGTGCTAACACAGTGGAATAATCAAACACTGCAGGAGATCTGGTGATACCCCGCACATCTATGTCACATCATGGAGCAAAGAGCAGAGATCTTCAGAAGAAGCAGGGACAATAAGTGTACATGGCCCAGCATCACCCCAACTTACTATCTGAGGGCCAAAGGGGTGTTGCTGGGTTATCAGAGCTTTGCACACACTCAGGCTGGTTCCTCGTCAGAGCTGAGCTGTGTACAGACAGCTCCAGTGCCTCTGCTGGACTGTGGAGATGTGTCCAAAGATGTCTGTGATGTCTCCGTGCCTCTCCATGTTCCAAGACTGCAGCTGTCTAGATGTATCCACAAATGAAAGTTATGCTGACATTTCAGCCTCCCCTCTGGGATCGTTTAAGACATCAACCTAGTCCCACTTCCATAGTGGATAATACCACTTCACCCCCAAGAGGCAGGTAAAAGAGAAATAATCCCTTACAGGGAAGTTAAAATAGCACCAGTGGTAATGTCAAGGGCAAGGCTGAGGAAAACTCAAGGCAAACAGGGATAGATTTAAAAGGTTCAATATGCAGATCTTTACAAAGCAACAGATGATCCCTTTCGCATTTACGTCTAGCTGTAAATATTTTATTGACTCTTCTCTCAGTGCTGAGTAGCTTTAATGGCATTTGCTTCAGTAAAGGCCTGAGCTGCTGTAAATCAAGTACAGGTTTAGGGCTACTCACCGTGGTCATGGGCAAACACAAACAAGTTAAGTCCTGTCAGCTTCTGGGCCAAGTCGTCGTAGCGGCCGCAGTGCTCCCCAGCGCCATGAGCGATAAACACCAGGGCCCTAAATGGAGCATCAGTGTATAAATCATTAACGTGGCAATCAACCCACAGAGGCTTCAGAGCTGCAAGTGAAACCAGCGTATTCAATTCAGCAACGGCATTTCAGACATCAGCAAATACAAGGCAAATATATAATGGCTGAGAGGATCTGAACAGAGAACACTGTCATCCTCCACTGACCTGCTCTTCACCAGGTGGTAGCAGGACAGACTACATGCAAGTCAACTGCTCGTGGGACAGAGCCACCATGGTCTGCTGCGAGTTAAATGTGAGTGAGTCCCTGAGCTGGATAACTCCATCTTGGGAGTATCTACACTCTCCTACAGTGTATGTGTGGCCATTTATTTCTCTATGGATTCAAATACAAATATTGTCCTTAACTTTGTAACTTCCAACATTGTCTGATGCTTCAGAGCATGCCAAGATGAAATTTCAGCCAAGAACTTTGGTTGGACTTTGGAATTTTATCTTTTGACTCAACTCTGGTAATTTTACTATTACAATTTCTTCTCCAAAACAGTTGCTTCACTTTCATGATTAAAGTGACTCTTGCATAGCTACTGTAGGGTTACAGACAGAGATAATAAAAGAACAGACTATAGGCAATTATCTTTGCAAGCACTTATCTTTGAAGATTCCAGTTTTATGAATAATGCTTTACTTTTCCTGGAATGGCATCAAGTGAGAGTGACTGAACTTGAACAAATCTCCACAGTATTTTCACTAGGTAAAGTTTGTATGGACTTAGACTAGAACTGTAGCAGAAGTAGCAATGAAATTGCAGAAGTTTTGCTGGATTTGACAGGTGACTATTTAAAATCCAGCTTTAGCAACATAAACATAACTTGTTTGTTTAAAAGAACCATCTGTCATTGCAACATCAGCAACCACAAAACCATTTGAAGGCTACAAGTTTGACATTTTAAGTACATGAACAGTGAAATATTACATGAACTGACAACATAAAATAATGACAGCATTTAACAGCTAGTGAATTCCTCAACTTTATTTTGACTGAGGTTTTGAATACCTTTTTAGACTGTATTCACCGCAATAAACTGCAATAAAATCTTAATATATTTAAACTTTAAAAACATGATGGATGATGTAGAAACTCCTGCTCTACCTCTTTGATTTGCACCTGCTTCAAAGAATTTGCTCAGTTAGACAACTTGAAAGAGCATCCATTGAAACCAGAAGGATTGTGCAGAGCAGCACCACAAAAGCAGCAACGCAGAGATGCTCTGGAATCTGTCTAACACCAATTAGCAAGGGTGAGGTTAGGTCATGTACCATATTTAACTTGCTGTGCCTTACAAATCATCTTAGTGTCACTGAGGGTTTCAAAACAATCCGTGTGGAGCAGTCATTCCTTCCTTTGTCATCATCCCTGGTCAATAGGGCTGTCAAGTTATCTATGAACCTGACAGACAGACTGATTTTGGGAGTGCAGGGTCTACTAAAGCTCCAAATACTGAAGAAATTGAGACACTGTTCATTCCACAGTGGAGAATATTAACTTTCTGCAGCAGAGGAATCATAGCCTTACGTCTCCCACCTCTCCCAGACACAGGCAGCCCAGCAGAAATGCTGCAGCCAGGGTTGGAAGAGCAAATCATTATTCTGCACATGCTCCTGAAAACTGGAACCACCATCCAATTGCTTCTGCCTCCACCTACACTAAATGGTACCTCAGCCCTGATCCTGGGCCACCTAAAGAGACCTCACAGGGGCTGGCAGACCTGCCCAACATTCAGAAACACCACGGGGGGTGAAGCAAAGCCAGGCTGGTAACCCACAGGCTCTGGACTCTGCAGCACAGTGAACAGTGGCACTGGCTGCATAGGACACCGATGCAGAAAATAGGGAATGAGAGAGAAATTCCTGTGTACCCATCACCTTGACATCCAACAGACTCAGACAGGTTAAGTCTCTCTGCCATATACCTCCTTGACAGCTTCCCTGCTCAGTATCTCACTTGAGCCTTCGTTTACTCTTTAGAGGATCGTTATTTGTTTCTGCTGACTAGGTACAGAGATTAAGGTGTAACTTGGCTGACTGAATAAAGCCCTTCATTTCTCAGAGAAATATTATTTGAATTTATGCACTGAATGGCATCAAGTGAATGAAACCTAATGGTAAGCTGACAAAGGGATCTCTTTCAGGAAATTCTTGGTTATTTCATCCTCTGACAACAAAGCCCTCGTTTTGCTTTCATTCACACTGATGCAGTGCCATGACTTTGCCTGTCAGCATCCTCCTAGATGCTCAGAGCCCTCATTTGCTGTGAAACCAGTGAGAAAAGAAAAAACCTCAGTGCTTCAGAGAGGCAAGGTGTTCCTGTGACCTCTCCTCTCACCTAGCACAGTTGCCAGAACTGAGCAGAACTGAGCCTTTGCACACCACAGGGAACAGACCTGGGTTATTATTTGTCTGCAAAATACTGAGTAAAATCCCTGAGCCTGTATGTGACTGTAGAGCCCTAATGACAGCAGTTGCTGAGCACACTTAGATACTTTTGAAAGTTTTGTCCTATCAATAATCATAAACAAGGACTAAAATTTCCAAATTGTTACGATGAAACAAAAGTAGCCTGTTCTGTTGTTCAATAAAAAGTGAGAATGGCTTTACTGACTTAAAACTAGGTCACATCTACACAGCTCTTTAGCTCCAGCTTTCAGGTCTAAGCACAGAGGCCAGACATTAAACACAGTAGCCTGAAAAACTGAAATTAGTATGAGCATCATCTGAACAATGATTGAAAGATCTGGCCCTTTTACTTAATCCTTCATTTTCCATTACAAAACAAGTTTAGATTTGGCAAATAACACTTGAAGGCAGTATAACAAATACATGGCTCAATGTATTTTCACTAGGAAGCTGCCTGGAAAATGCAACGAGTGATTAGATTGACTGACAGCAGTTCTTTACTGTATGTAAACATTTTTGCAGATGTGCCTGCTCTGGAATCACAGCCTGCTCCTTCCTTACCACAATGGCTGGAATAACAGAGTATCAGAGATTGCTTTCAATAGACTCATTTAAAATTAATATAGGAATCCTGCAGGGTTTAAGATTTTGCAGGACTGTGGTGCCTCTGTGTGCAGCCTCAATGAGAATTTTGTTTAAAAAAAGGTTTGTGTATTGGCCATGTATCAAACTGGTACTGGGGAGAAATTTCTTCAATTCCAGCTCTTGCAGTTGTGCTGCTGAAATCATTGGAAATTCGAACATAGCAGGCAGAAAACATCCTGCACAGCCTGCAAAGCTTTCTGTTGGAGACTGACCTGTGCCTGAATACACACTAATTCCAGTCTCTCTGACCACAGACAGAGAAACCTGATGTATCTTTGGATGCTCCAGCTGGCTTTGGCTGGTGGAACTGTAATTGCTGAACTTCTCGAAATGGCATTGCTTTGGCATCTGTTCAAGAAAACACCTCCTCACACAACAGCACGACTCCCCCACGCTCAGCAGGTGTGTCTCCACACAAAGCCAAGGTGTGAGCTGAGCATGAGGAAGTGCCCACGCGCTTGCTCTCACCCAACTGGTGCAACAACAATTGTGGCTATTAAAGGGAACCAGTTTATTGACTGCTGTTTACAAAAGCAACAGATGGTTTTCACAGATCCCTTGCCCTTCCTATAGCCTTCACCACCTCCTCCTCCTCCTCCCTCCCCACCGCAGGTTTCTGCCTCCTGGTACCGCACAGCTTGGCAAACAGATGCAGTTGCTTATTGCAACAAGAAGGCAGGACAAGATTTGTCTTCTTCTGTTTAAATCAACTACTGGCTGTATTTAGTTCTCTCCCATAGAGAGGTGATGGTATAGATCAGTGACCAGGCTCTGCTCTCACATTCCACTGTCCTGGTCACCCATCACTGGTATCAGTCCCTCCTATGTGGCTGTGGCTTGCTAAGCCAGTACTATGCAGCAATGCCACACCTGCAGTGGGTACAAGGCACGTGCAAACACCCTATCCTGAATCAGGGATGTTGGGAGCTGGTAGAGGTCAGGTTGCAACACAAATCAAATGCCAATGTGCATAAATCCACATGAAAACATTGCCTTTCTGTCTTGCTTCTCGGGGAGGTTACCAGTTGATCCAAACTTTAGCTGTTTGCAACCTTCGCTATTTCTCGCTGTAGTTTCACACGCACTAATAGTTCACGTCTTGTGTGGGGAGCAGCTTCACAGGGCAGGGTGGTGGTTAGGGCGCAGCTTTATGTACAAAGGAGGTAACAGGTTTAGTGAACAGAAACAGAACAATTTTAGCCAGAACAATTGTTTAGAGATGCAATTCCACAATCAATCACAATCACACACGCGAGCAAGAACCTTCTTGAACCGAGGCTCAGTCGTTAGAAGAAAAATGAAAACACTCAGAAAGCTGTTGTGCCATGAAACCTTGCAGGCCAGAAACACCACTCAGCACTTGGGTCCTGATGTGTGTAAGATCCATGTTCTTGCATTGTTTTCAACAAAAATCATGTTGAAACTGAACTAAACAAAGGAGGTTGTGAGCAGGATAGTATGACTTTAACATCTTGTGTCCTCTGGGGAGAGAGCCACTACTGTGGGATCCTGTGCATGCTCTTTTATTGCCAGAAAATAACCCAAAACATTGGGCTAGACTAAAGAACGGAAGACAAACTTCCTATGACTGCATATATGAAAAATGCTATCTTTTCCACCTCATTCAAAAGCATCCCTCTTCAGAACAGTGTTTAAATACTTGGTTAACCTCAGGAAACTTTATTCAACACATGAAAGCCAACAGGACTTACGAAGTACAAGATGAAAGTTAAAAAAAGGATCTATAAATGCTGTCCGGAATAAGGATTGATTTAATCACATGCAGAAGTGATTTCCTGAATCAAGTCCTTGCCACTTAAGCTAATACCATGTTATTCTCTGTAAGGCAACCATGCTTTTCATTTGGTCTTATGTATGTTGTTATCAGAACCAGATCAGCTCTAACAAAGAACATCTGACTTGAGCAGTTTTGAATACTAGACACTAAATTCCTAAAGTAATTTTTAAAAACTGACAGGAAAGCTCTTAGCCAGCTAGACTGCCAGAAAAATGACTGGCTTAAGTATTACATTTTGTTGTTTTGAGTTGATTTATCAGTTCCTTTGCAGCTGAACAATTAACTTTTATTTACCAAAAGCATTTCACTAGTCACATTTTTGGACAATCAATTGGATGGTTGCTCACAGATCCTTTCATGTGTTAAAAATGTAATGCTATGTGTGTATTTTGCTTCCAAAGTATATTATAATGGAAAGTCACTGAGAGGTGTGCATTCTTGTGTTAGCTGGGTGACTGAGCCTCACTGGCTACGAAGATTAGTTATCTTTCACATAATAAGATTGTGCATTAAGCAGCTTGTAACTTTGTTGGAGTTTAAGTGTCGATCTAATTTTCTACCCTTGGTATTTGCTTAAAGATTACCACTAAAAAAAAAGAATTCAGCTAATAATTTCCAAGAACATGTAACAAAGAATGAATTTTTTTGTTCACTATCGGTGACCTTTTCTCTGGAGGCCTCTTCAGCCCCTTGCTTTCGGTGTAAGACCTGAAGTTTGGAAGAGGAATGTCTCTGTATCTCCTTTTTGAGTCAGTTTTTGCCTTTTTTTTTCCTGAGGTGCTTTGCGTCAAACGTGACCCTGCTGAAACTTGGGCTATGGGCAGGGATTACAAATAGCTATGACAATTTCTCTCATGTTGTGCTTAGCCAGGAGTTCAGCCTGGTGACTCCAGTTAGACAGGAGTATTTATGGCAGAGCCAGGTGTGTCCCTTCATGCCATCTTTCTGTCTCTAAGAAACATCTGAGTTATGTCCTTCTGGGGGTCAAGAAGCAAAGACATTGCTCCCAATTCCAATCCAATGCCAAGGAGGTATTACATCCAAGGGCTTTACTTGCTCTCTTGCTCAGGATTTTTGAGAATTGCATTCTTAGTCTCTGCCCTACTGGCCCACAGCTTTGCCATGCAGGTCTATAATCTGGGTAGCCACCTCTTTCCTCAGCTTGCATTGAACACTGCCGTGTGACACTAGCAGTTCTATAGCTATTTTTAGCAACTCAGGGGAAAAAGAAGCCAGAATGGCAATAGCCTGGAGCCGAATCTCTATCAACCCTCTCTCAGTATCACAGACCACAGAGCATCAGCATGGATGTCTGACAGAGCTCCGAATCCAGAGGAATTCACCTCTTCCAGACAGACTAAGTAGCGGTTCACAGATGTGGTAGTTTAACTGTGAAAATCCTTTAAGCACGACAGAACACGTCAAAGGAACGTGCACTGTGTCACACTACACAATTTCTGCTTGCCTTTACAGAGCCTGTGGGGTTTGAGGGTTCTGCATGGTGGTGTTTGATGTGATTTTGTCCAGTCTAATAGAATCAGTAGCTTCACTCCTGCCCAGATCCTAAACTGGCAGTTAAAAAATAAGCCTCTTCAGCAAACCCTGCTTCCCACTGTCTTTCCTCATTTCCTCAGGCTTGGAAGTTCCCATGTAAGCCTGTTCCAAGGGGCTCCTGTCAGTGTAAGCACCATCTTACTGTCTTACACCACAGAGATTTTGGGCTCAGTCCTAAAACCTGTGCCTGCTGGTATAAGCAGCTCTCTTGGAACACGTCTGCAAGCCTACTCTCATCACACAGTTCAAAATCACAATTCATCACCAGCACAGAGTTAGGAGGGCACTTGAGAACTGCCATGACACTCAGGAGTAAGCATAAGTTCTCCAAAAACCCCAGAAAGTGCAGACACCATAAATCAATGGAGCAGAAACAGAACTGGGTAGTAAAAACATATTTCAAAACAAAAAGTTCAACAGGATCTAGATAGAGCCAGCACAAAACAATGTGGAGAAACAGTTTACACTGATTTATTGTAGCTTTTCAAAATGCAAGCCCTCACCAAGAATAACTCAGGAGTTGCCTAATACAGGGAAAAGACAGGAAGGAAACTTCAGGTGGGGGTGGGAGGGAAGGAATTATTGGATCCTTGAAACTGCATAGCTCTGGATAAATCTCTGCAAAGTTAACATTTGAGACCAGCTGTATTTTGTTTCAAGGAAGCTTTGAAGTAATATTTTAGGGGACATGAGGCTGAGATCAGAGTTGAAATGCATGGGGTGTAGCTTAAAACTCATGGGCCGGATCTTCCCACCCCTTTCTTGAATAAATCTGAGGAGGAGGGATTCTAGGGTTACATGGACTGCCTTGGGGAGACACTCCTCCACTTTGATATCAGAGATGGGATTTTCCTTGGCAAAACTGACTGCCAGACCTGCTGCTTTGAATCTACAAGGAAGACAGGATCCCTGGAGACACTGTCAGCCCAGGGTTGGAGCTGCACTTTCCTCTTCCTGCTGCCCTTCTACAGAACCCAGGAATCCTTGAAAGAAGAATTACAACTTCTGTTTCCAAAGAGGGAAGGTGTAGGCATTGCCACACACACAGGACTGAGGAAGGGATGAGGCTGGGGGAGCCTGGGCAGAACTGCCCCAGGACCTGACTGTGAGGAAGGCTGGAATTGGACATCCTGGTCCTGTACTTCGCTCTGCTTCAGCCCTTCCTCGGTACAAGGGCTACAAGACAGATAAAATGGAGGTCAGATCTCCCAAGGGGAGCTTCAAGGATAGATGCACAAAACAGTCAGTGTCTTTCTAAAAAAAATGTCCAAAGCATTGCTTAAATAGAAGACATCAGCTGCAAAATTCAAATCAATCTGATATCACACCCAAAATTTTCAGAACAGCTTTAGGGTGTGAAGGAAAGGTATGAAAAGAAACAAAAGAGTTTCTGGTATAGATCCCCTTGGAAATCAGGAAAAATAAAATACTTCTGGTTAATTTTATTAAAAATTCATTTTGACTTGGAAGCAAAGCTCCTGCAGATGGAAGGTGGCTGCAGGACCACCATTCTCAGTGGAGCACCAACAGACAGGGAGTAGAAACAAGAACAGTTTTCACAGACTACTCCTCCTCCTCTTTCATGGACTTGCACTGAACCTCTAATGATTTCCAAAGGGACAAAAATTACCATTTAGCCAGTTGTGTAGCAGTTTCTTCTTGAAATCAAAATGCAGGCACTGCCTGGTGAGCCAAAGCCTTGGAAAAAGAAATTCCCATGTAGTGAGACAGACTGCCCTTCCCAAGCACGAGAAAGCTGCTGTTAAAGGGCCAGAAGCTTCTTCTGCACAGTTACTATCACCTAAACTCAGCATTACATACTAGTTCATTACTAGACCCGTTCACTGAACCAAAAAGGGGTTTCTTTCAAATATAAAAGTATGTTTCTGCTTCAAAGCAGCTGTGCAAAGCCAGTTCCTTTTCACTGAGTTCACTTGCAGTCTCGGCACATTCAGAACACTGGCACCTGTTCCAGGGACAAGTCACTATTGCTGCTCTAAGTTCATAGCCTGACAAACCCAACTCAACCCTAAAAGACCAAGGAGGCTTCCTAGAAAGGAACAAGGTGTGCTTCATTAAGGGATCAACCCAGGCCATGTAAAAATGCTCCCTGCATGGCATCCCAGCCCCACTTTGACAATTTAATGTCACCTTTTGGCATAGAACAGAACAGAAACGGATAGCAGTATGCCTGTATCGAGGCGAGGAGTTCTAGATGAGACTCTGCAGCTTTCACATGATGGAAATTATTGTACTTAGTAAAGCCATCCCTCTGGTTAGGTCCACACAAGAACCTGGTAATGTTCAAGTCCTTAGTAACATGCTTATTTGCTTGGTTATTTTCAAGTATTTGTTAAAAGGGCTCATGGTTTGAGACAAACAGTCAAGTGCTGCGGGGAATACCACACCTAAATGTTAAGCAGCATTTGCTAAAGCCCTCCAAGACAAGTCTGCAGACTTCTACTGACCTTTTTTTCACAAGGTATTTCTGACGGAGGACGTCACTCTTGGTCTGAACCTGGGCACACCAGAGGTTCTTCAAAGGCAATCTCCCCACAAAATTTATGTTTTCCTAAAATGTGATTGTCCATGTTTTATTCTCTAGCCATGATTCTGATCACCTCCAGTCTCAAGCTGCTATTTCAGGGAGCAGATGCTACAGACAACTCATGACAAGCAATACTGAAAAAGGAAGAATTCAACCCATCACCTCAGCACTTGTGCAAGGAAGAGGCTGAAAAGTGCACACCTGGCATAAGGGGGGCAGAGCATTTCCAATCTATTCCTTGCAATAAAAACCTGCATGACTGAAGTACTTTGATCAGGCATTTTGGGCTTATGTGGGCAAATTTTCACTAGCTCAGAATCACAGAATGGTTTGAGTTGAAAGTGACCTTGAAGATCACCCAGTTCCAACCCCCTGCCAAGTTGGGAACACCTTTTAGGAAGAGAGCTGTGAATAAAGAAGGACCAAGAAAGGAGACGACACTTTACCTGTTCTGTAAACTCAAAATAGTATGTTATTATTACTGTTTAATAAAGCACTGAATGTGCAATTCCCAATTGTATGGCAACAGTTTAAAGAAAAACTTCAATTCCCTGACATACTTAGACCTAATCGTACTGTTTGTAGCCAGGGAATTCCACCCATAACGTGCAACCCTTGATTGCTTCCTGCACTGATTCAGTTGCCAGTTTTGTCAGCAGTCCTCTGTGTTGGCAGAGATCTTAATTAGTTATCCTTAGCTAACCGACGAACTCATTAAAAGTTCAGATGTCACAGGTAACAGGAGTCTCCAAGTTGCCAATCTTTTCCTGTGTGATTTTCCAAAAGCTAGGATGAAATTATCCCATAAACTTAGAGACAGAAATTCGAGGATTGATTTCCTAATCATAAAGCGCTTATGTATATTTGAACATATTTTGAGATTAAACACATTAATTTCCAACGAAATCTTGGCACATCCCAGAGCTGCACTTCAGCCCTGCCCAGCCGTAAGAGGAATCTTTACAGCGAGTCTTTACAGGCTCTGTCAAAATCAATATCAGCAGCTATTCCTCTGGGAAATCAAGAACGTCACAGGCAAAACGTTTGCCAAGGCTTTGAGCTTGTTCCAATTAATTTACTATTCCATGTTTGCTGTAGACCTGAGGTAGGAAGAGAAGTTGAATGTAAGCAGTTAAACGTGAGACGTGGAACGCTGCTGAGACGGTGATCACTGCAACACGGGCTTTAAAGGCTGAAATGTTTATTCACATTTTGAACCAAAGTAAATTTTAAGCACAGGTGAGGTGCAATGGTTTACCCACCGAGGACTTGAAAGTTAACTCATTTGGATTTGGCAGCCACAGGCTGAAGTCTGTATCCATTTGTTATTTCTTGGCTGCACTGAGCTAATCTGTGTGTCCAAAGACTTTAGCTACTGAAGGTTTTGTTCCAAAACTGTTCTTTCATTTCTAGCACCTAGGCATTCTTCACCTCTGGCAGTGAGGGCTGCCATGCTAACATAAATAAAGAACCTACCTGCCATGAGTTTTAATCACTGTCTTGTTGATTTGCTCTCAAAAAGCGCCAGATGAAATAGCTTTAAGCTCCAAATTGTGAATGGGGTCCTGGCTAGCTTGGGGTGCAAGTACTAAAACAAGGATGAGTGGTAACAATGAAATAGAAGAGTATTTAGTTAAATACTTGGCTTCAATCACTTTAGCTACAGGCAAAGAAAGCTAAAGGCATGTGGGATGTCTTTTCTGCAGAAAAGCTTAAAATAGAAAAGGAAATCAATACTCATTTACAGTATCTGGCAGTCACCGAACCAAAACATACATGTACACCTACAGACAAGCAGAAATAACAACATTTATTTAAACCACAAGCTGTTATTCTGCTGCAGAAATGCTGTGTTTTATGTGGAGTGCTTTACCAGAGGCTGTACCGCATATTTCTGACCATTTTAAAAAAGCATCTGCAATATCAGGAACAAATACTTTCAATACCACAGTTATTAACCCCACCACTGCCATGCTAGCTCCGACTCCTTCAATTCCAGCAAAGGAGGAGTCAGAGTTGATGTCTGAGCTAGCAGCATGGAAGATGTTTTGTCTTTCCTTCCCACTTTCTCTTCTGCCAACTTCCAAGACATGTGCTGGATCACATGTGAAGGGTGCATCTGTCACAGCCTGCCATGGGAATGGGAAAAGCTCCCTCAGCTCCTCTGCTGCAGCACAGCACCGGGGTGGCTCAAGGCATTGACAGGCAGAACCCTTAAATGGTGCTTCAAAAGGGAAACACACACCTGTGTCTAAGAATGAGGCAATGTTTCCACAGTGTAAAAAATGAGGTCCTCAAAGGAAGGAATGGTGTTTAACAAATCAACATTCCCCAAACACTGAAAGTGAAATGAAATGTAAACAAAGTGAGTCTGCTGATTGCTTTTTTTTCCCTATTACCCAGCTCTGAGAAACGTGACCAGTAAATAAACAGGATAAATAATAACAACAGTTGGCTTTTGTACAACACTCCTCATTCAGAAAACCCAAAATGCTTTACAAAGGGTGCAAGGAGGCCACTTGTGGAGTCACGTAAGGCAGCGATGAATGGCACACTGAGAGATCCTCTGATCCATTACCCTGTCCCAAGCAAGGATCAACCTTTTCTCCCACTGCCACATAAACTGAAGTACAGAGGTAAAAAGCCTTGCCCACGGCAACACTGCATGACAGAGGCAAGGATGGACACACAGCACGAGGCCAAACCTGACCCTACAGCAGCCAGCAGGAGTTCAACAGCAGAATCAAGATGTCACTGTGGGCTTCCTGTGCTACCTGCACGGGGCCACAGTGCACCTGGAAAAAAAAATGTAAAAAGCTTTCTGTCCTAACGAATTTGTGGGTGTCACACAATGTCAGAGAGGTGCTCCATCATTTTCAGGACAGCCTGAAGGGTTGAGATGTTCCCTGACCCTTGTTTGCAGTGGGCCAGAGGATGACTGAATGCTGATTGCTTGAATATCTATTTAATAACATGAGATTATGAATGCTGATCAGAATACAGTAAAATAATAATAATAATAATAATAATAAACCAAATATCATAATATATTTTTTCAAATATTGTAGACTAGCTCTCACACAAAATTGAAAAAATAAAGAAAAAGCTTAACCATTAAGTCAGTAGATGTTATCTCTCCTGCACTTTAATTACTTTCCCATCACTCCTCATTGCCTTTCACTCAGCAAATTAAGCCACCACAAATTTTTGGAATTTGACAGCTGAATTTCAAACCCCACTGGGATAGTTTCAAAAATAAAAGTAAAAAATACATTGAAAAATTATAAAAATAAGCACATCTTGCCAGCTGATGAACCAGCTAACCTGCTGACACCTACAGCAAATTAGACTAACTTTCTATTCTAAAGAAAGGCCAAAGATTTAAGCTTTACTCCCTCAGTTTGCAAGCTTTAAGCTTGAACAAGGAAGAAAGAAACACACAGACCTTTTACCATAGGTCAGATAGACAGCTAAAAAGGATCAGAAATCTTTCTTGCATAGCAAATCTACAGCAGTTTGTACATTTTCTCCTTACCCATCTGAACACAACACTGGAGCAAACGATTATTGCTGAATGTTCAGCTTTAGCCCAGTTGTCAATATTTTGTTCCCTTTTTTCCCCATCATTTCTTTTCAATGATTGCTCCTGAGACCATTTACTTGTAGCTGAACTGCAGAGAACTAATGCATCACCTAGCAGACTTTTTCTAATCTCTCTCTTCAAACATCAAGCCCTCTTCAGCCACCAGCTCCTCAAGGAGTAACTTACTTTCTCTGGTAATTTTTGTCTATGGGCTCCAACCTTAATTTGTATCACTTGGATGAATGACTACACCCAATTTTAGGCAAGGAAATAAAAGTACGGTGGAATTATGAGTCCAATTCTGTAAATCACTGGTCATTGTGTCACTGCCTAATGACTGTCTTGACCATGTGTTTTGCCTGTTCTCTGCTCCTCATTGGCTTCTTTATTCTGTTTTCTGACACTAAATTCTCTAGGTCTGACAAGCTGTCTTTGCTGTCACTCAGTATGGGAGGGTTCAGAGGCTCCCACCATCAAGCGAGCGCCTGCCAAACAGAAATGAAGACAGCTCCTGGCTGGAGAGCCAATGTCTGTCATGCAGAAGAGGAGGCTTTTTCATGCCTGTCGAAGTACTCATGAAGTTTGGTGTTACTCAAGGTCTTGGGACACTGAAAACTGCTACATGTCTGCTACTGCTAAAATAATTAATCCCTTCAGGCACAAATGTACTGCATCTGTCTAAGGGAAACAAACACATTCCCAAGCAGAGAAAGGCCAACACCTACCCCATCTCCTGTGACTGCATCACTTTGGCCACCAGGACAGCTTCCACCAGCTGTGCCCTTCCTGTCTCCAAGGCCACACTTCAGTGTCACTGTGTAGGCAGTGAGTCTGGTCAGCTTTGAGATGCCTTCCTGATACCACCACCCAGTGACTCCCCGGTGTCTGGTTGATTTAGAAGATGTTTATGGTTGGGACTAGCCCAAGGTTGGTATTTAAATTTTCTGTACCAGGACTGTTCTTTCAGTTAACATAAGTGAAATTTTATGGGTCTGCAAGAGGAAACCCTAGAGGAGATACAATTTTAATGATGTCTGAAACTTTATTTACCCTGGTGTTTCTTCCTTCCTATTATGGATAATAAGCCATACTGATATAACGTTGGAATGTCTGTACTGGCAGAGTACAGGACAGGGATGTATGAGTATAGTAAAGGATATAACTGCCTAAGCACATCTTAAGGAATCTCATGGGCAAGATGCAATGCTATCTCCTTGGATACTTAGGATAATCAGCCATTTGCTATCAGGGTTGTGTCACATCTTTTGGATAAGGGACAATAGGAGGTTTAAAACACTGATGACTTCCATTCACGTGGAAGCCCATTAGGACAATGGCATGTCTGGACCTAGAGAAGGCAACTCAGCCAAATGTGTCTGCAGGGACAACTCTTAGAACAATGCAATTTCCCTACAAGAACAAAGAAATCAGATGTTCACCCTGGCTCCAAAATGCACAAAGTCACAGCAGCTTGAAGGGAACTTGCAAGGCCAACTCCTATGCTACAGCCATCTAGAAAAAAATACCCTCCTCTACTCAGAACACCTATACCGGCCAAGTCTTGTAGATATATTCATGGTGATCTAAAAGAGCTGCTGTGTGTGTTCCCAAGGGATGTTCAAGAGTGCTGGAGATACTGAAGCAAGGAACTGTGTGCAGCTGTTTTATTATTTTGACTAAACCTACATAATTCTTGTACTAGTGAGGTAAAGCACTCTTGCATCTGGAACCCTGATAAGATCAGTGGGTTTGTCTGCTTCAGCCATGGCGTCACTGTCAACAAAGAACTGGTTTGAAGCAGGGGTCAGCGCAGGGTCTGCTAAGGATAAACAGACCTGGAGGGACTGGCAGGTCTCTAATTGCTGAGTGGCCAAAGAGGGGATTCGTCAGACTCATGGCACAAAGCCAGTACTGATCATCACACCTGCATTCCAATTAAAAGCACATGAACTGTTTGCATGAGAGAAGCAAGGTTTGCTTATCAACTTCAGTCTCTGGCAGAATAATGAGCAGAAAATGAGTTTTGCAATACAATCTCAAGACCACTTTTCTTTTTTTCTCTTATTTCTACCTCTACCTCTGATATTCACCATGCTGCACAGCACCATTTCTAATTCATCAGGTGGCACACTGAGAACCAACACTGATTTTGCTTCTTTTGCTGCTCCCAGGATCAGGATGAAATTTTACTGCTTTGAGACTCACAACAGGGAACTCCAAAAGTCACCTTGTTTCCAGCCACCGATGTCACAAAGTTGTACACCTGTGCTCAGATCCTAAGCTGATCCTAACAGGGCAACGAGCAAAAGGGATGGTTTAATTGCAATTGTTATTCCATTTGTTATTCTCCTTTTTCCTTGGGTTCTGTGTAATAAAAGGCAGATTTGCTTCTGTTGAACATTCCTGTGGAGACTGAAAAAAAATTATCCTACTGAAGAAGCCTGTTGGAAGTATCTACAGCAAGAACCAAAGCTGTTCTCCTGTCTGTCAGATTCCCCCTTACATGAAGCTGGTTTGCTAATTTGTCCATCCTCTGAAACTGCATAGGAATCATAAAAGGATGCCCCTATTCACAGTGAATAACAGTCACATGGACCAAAGAGAACAGAGGCATTAAAGGAGCACATACATAGCTGATGAATAGAAGGGAGGCTTTAGAAAGTCAGGCAATAGCAATACAGCAAGCAAAGCCTGGAATGTTGATTCGACAATGATCATTGTTATTTCCCTTTGCAGTGTGTGTGATGTGATCAGACACACAGAGGGAGCTGAATTCATTCTATGACAAACTGTGCTGACATAAGTCACTTTGTACCATACAGATTTGGCATTAATTTGAAGTTGACCTCATTAGTACAAACAAAGTGCTCTTCAAGAGTGACACTGAATTAGAAACTCCTTCAAGTATTTCTAGAGACTAAAAGCACACACTATAATTAAAGATGTTATAATCAGTGACTTGACTCTATTTGCTTTGACTTCACTTTGGTTTATTTATTTATTAATTCATTTTGGAAAGCTCTGAAAGTTAAATTCAACTTTGTCATCTGCTCCTGCTGGGATCTGTGCTGTTCTTCTGGAAATGCTGTGGAAATGCTGTGGAAGTGCTGGTAATGAGATGCCAAAGCCATCAAGCAATATTTACAATCTGAGGGTCAGTTCAAATACAAATGCAGTTTGTATTTCTGCACCACAGGCACATCTGCAAAATCCTTGGGGAAGAGAGAAATCTATTTTCTCCTTATTGGATTGGCCTTTAATTTCTAACAAGTCAGAATGAATAACAGGCATTTTTCATAGAGTAAAACAAACATAAAAAGTAAATAGAAAAGCGGATGCTTTTTGATTGTTTAATTTTGTATTTTTAATCACACTTGCCAGGTGTAGAAATGAAAGAAGTCCTACAAAGGCACTGTTTACTCAGACAATTGCAACTCTGTTTACTTAAACTGTGGTCATGACGTCTAAAGTTGAAGCAACCCATTCTAGTGTACATTAACAATGGACCAGGAATGCATCTGTGACCCACATGTGTCTCAGCTTCAGGCAGACCACTTCAGTTGCTGGCAATCATCTAAGAGATGATCACCTAGAGACCACTACGTGGAGAGACACACAAGCACCACGCCAGACAATGATTTCTCTTTGATAGCTGAGGAAGCTCAGATGTCCGGAACTCACACTTTCAAATACATCCTCTAGCTACAAGTTTCTCAGCCTTCAGCTGCCCAACCTAGAGAGGCTGATCTGCCAGGAGAGACTCCAGTATCACTCTCTCTGAAGACAGTGGGGCTGCAGCTATAAGCAGCTCTGAAAAAACTACCCTGGGTCAATGAATTTCATAGGGTTTACTTGAGGTCAAGCAGAAGGTCTAAAAGTGGCCCAGAAGAAACCATTTGTGCTTATCTAGGCAGTGACAAGAATGGAGAAGGAAGCATCCAGAAAAAGTTATTGGGATAGGGAACAGAAAGGAAAAGAAGGTCATCTCTGAAGCTCTCCAGGCCCTTTAGAGGCCTCAAAGGAAACATCCTGACTTCTCCTCCCAACTTTCTTCCCCTTCCTCATACCACACCTATTCTTAGCAGTTTTGTCTGAGAGCTGGGAATAGAGCATGGTTTCTCAATTCCTCACCTCCTGTTACCTCATATTCTGATTCAGAGTTCTCAGGGTGGTGGCAGAGATTTTAACCTTGCACAGAGCTGCTGTTTCTGTTCACACAATCACTGCTTTCCCATTCAGTAGGGTTTCTTTGGCTACTGGGACATGGTATAAGCATGAGATAATCCTGCTTGGTACAAATGATTTAATTCCTCCAAACAACATTACATAGTCCTGAAAATGCCCTGCCTTGCCCAGATCTTAAGCGTTGCACTCAGTAGTGAGCACTCAGTGCCGAAGAGTTACCCGTTTTCATGCTCCACAAATCCTACTGTTGGCACAAAGCATGGAAACGACACCAGAACATTCTGCTTTTTCTTCCCTGCTGCATTCAACAAGACCACTTAATTACACTTTAAGATGGAACTGGCTCAACAAGTTGGGCAGCTTGCAGGGCTGCTGGCCGAGGAAGCTGCACCTGCGCTGCTGCCAGCAGGCAGCAAGAGAAGACAACACCCAGTCTCCAGCTCTGCTGTTGGGAGTGACTTCCCACCCGAAAAACAAGTGGAAAACACTGTGTTTCTCCTTCCTTAATGCCATTACTACCTACTCCATCTACCCCATCTAATCATTATGACATTTGAGTGCCTTTGTGTGTCAGCTTCCTGTGAAGTAATCACCTAAATCCCCCTCTGAAACAAAGCGGACCCTGCTGAGGAACTCACAATAGGTGCCTTTCACTGGCAGGACAACCTTGGCCTCGGTGGCACTTATAACAAAGCTTCCATATGTGCACCAGTACGGGCTGATCAGTCGGATCAACACCACACAGGATCAGAGCCTGGATATTTGTCAGTACGATGCAAAAAAGCCTCACAAAATTTCTCTGTCTTTCTGAAAAACAGTTGTTTGTTGTTTGTTTGTTTTCCTTTATTTAAATATGCTACAGAATATTAATCCCCCACAGCCTTTATCCACCTTTGTGTGCCTGTTCAAGAGGAAAAAAGAGAAGCACCAGGTCCAAGGGGTGATGTCTGTCAGTTGTCCCCACTTTCAGAGACTGCCTGGCCATTGTCTGCTCTTCAACCCCAGGCTAGGGCTACTTTTTAATTTTTCCTTTGGCAGATATCCCGGGTTTTCCCCCTCCCTGGGGGTGGGATCAAGGATGATAAGTTCTATTCTAACAGCAGACAAGTCAATGATAACCTTTGGGCATCTGCAGTAAGGAGGTATTTCTATAGCCCTAGTTGGGATTAGAGACATAATGGATCAATGAAAGATCCCACCGTTTGACTGTTATAGCATCATTCATTAGCGTTAAGATTTGAACCTGAATCAACAATTGAGTTAGAAGATTGAAAGAACTGCCTTCAATACTTGAAATAAATTGTAACGGGCCTGTAAAAGTCCCCTGAGGTGTCTTTCTCTCCCTATACATATATATAGAGATCACTTCTGCTGAACATTTAAAATTAGATGAAAGTTGCTGAGCTTCTACATAGGAAGCAGAAAAAGGAAAAAGCAGAGCTTCTTATGAAAAGTGACAGGGGGAAAAATAATGTATTTTTGGGCTGCCTACAAATGCATTTCAAGAGCATTCTTGACTGTAGGATCCAGGCACTGACTTGTTATTCAGTCACTTACCACCTCTCTCATACATAACAATGCCTGAAGAGCTAATAAACAGTACACCCCCTCCTTATACACAAACACGCAAACACACACACACACACACATGCATGCGCTCAGGAACTACTTGTAAATGAGCAACACTGATCCCAGTGTTTGTCACAAAACTAGGGCAAGCTCACTCTCAATTAACTGCTTGATGCACAGAGCTCTAAAAAAAAATTAACTACAGTTCTTTATCACTCTTTCATTTCTGGAACAAAGACCCATCCACTCACTACTAATTTGGTAAGAAATTAAACTTGAAAAAAAGCAATTCCACAACTGGCTGCTGAAGGTTATGAGTAGTTAATGATTAGTTAGCATTATAATACAAGACAGCCTGGTTTCACAGTAGAAGCTTAGTTTCATAGCATTTTCTGTAGAGGAAATCTTCAGGTTGGCACAAAGGTTGTGTAATGCCTCAGAGCCAAAAACTTTCCTCCTTGTTTCTGAAAGGCAGGGAGTAGAAGTAACTCTAAAACTCTAAAATGGACCAGATGATCTTAAACCAGACCCGTCTGACAGCCCAACCAGTGCGATGGAGCTGTGGTGGGGTAGCTGCACAGCCCCCCCCCCCCGGGGACAGTGTACTTCAGTGCTTGTCCACCCTCTACCTTACCTGGGTGCTCACTCAGCCCTGTTATTCTCATTGTCCCTTAGTTTTGTAGGCATAAAACCCAAGGCCAGCTAACCTGGACCCGTATCCCTCTCTCAGAGCAGTTGCTGTTGCAGATTTGGACAGAGGATGATGTCTAACCTGTTGGGTGGTCAAGGATAAAGTTTAACTCCCTACAACAGCTTGAACAACTTCTTCCTGTGACTTTCCTAGCTGTATAAAATCAACACAGCTCTTCCTGTTGGCTTGCAGAAAAAGAAAACAATAAAACAATATCCAGATTTTTATGAAGTAGGTACATAAGTAACTAGTGGCAGCGTAAATACCTTCCAAGGCAGCAGATACTGGAAGAGGAAAGATCATAACTATGGGAGTAACAGAGATACCTTTCTATAACAGATCATAATCAGCACAGAAAGCTATCACAGTAAAGCGATTATTTAAATTATGACAAAAACATTAGAAAATTTTCTCTGTCTGGTTCTGTGTCCATTTTTATTATGCAAGCCAGCTTTGACACTGCAGTTGACTATGAAAAAGCTTCCTAAATCATTTACGAACTATAAATAATTTAAAACAAATCAAACAACAGTCAAAAAAGCAACAGAGTCAAACATTCTGCCTGTTGCCCTGAGATTTCAGCTACTACTGTTGAAACCAAAGTCAGATGCTGCTGATGTTTCATTTGTTGACACTGAGAAACTCAGTAAGAGTGGACATCTCTACGTCTGTATCCCACCTCTTCCCAGATGCCTGTGCCATTAATTTAGCTGTTTACTGCTGACAGGCATCAATCACCTGCCAGAGCCACTCCATAGGTAGCAAACCAAACTACCAACCAAGCCAGCTGCGCATGGAATGACAGTAACTCCACCTTTTACATCTGTTAGCCTGACTCGAGAGAGTAAATATTTGGAGAATACAGTCTTTAGAGTAGGGGCTCTCTCAGGTGAGAGATATCTCTCTCAGTGGCTCTGTAAAGCTCCACGCAGACAGCCCTGTAATGCCAGTCAAGCTATAAATAATAATTACACGACTAGAGTCTTATTTACTGATAGTAAAAAGGACATTTGCTTTCAAGTGCTCACCTGGGAGTTGCTGCTGGCTTCCAATACCTGCAGAAGAGATACTGCCCATCAGCATTGATGATATGGGGCAGGTCCTTGTATGGGATGTTTTGAGGACTCCGCTTTGGCGAACTTTCCTCTGGCATTCTGGAAGAATGACCTGCAAGGTGTTGGAAGAAACAAGACATACTTTAAAACAGGTGAAGGCAAGATAAAAGCTGATAGGCTCGGAAGCCACAGACATTCAAGAAAGTCAATCAGAAAGGCAAGCATCACTGACGGGAGCCTCCCTCCAAAACCCCAGCCAAAGAGCCCCCCAAATCTTCTATTTAAAACAGAGATATAGCAATGTTTTCATTCAGAAAAGGCTCACATTTGGGGGTAGAGCATTGGCGGGAGGAGAGGGAAGAAGGGAAGATCAATCCATCACCAGTACTTCATTACAGCTTTCTCTCCCCCACTTCTCCCATCTGTGTTTATTTTGCATAATTTTATCAAACGGATCCGAAAGAGAGTATTTTAACTGCAATCAAGTGCAGACTGTGCAGCAGTCGCTACAGATATGAAAAGGCAGCTGCATAAAAGATTTATCTCTGTCTGACCATTTCCAAAGAACAGTGGAGGGTACGCAGCAGAGGTATCTGCCACGGTGTCATCATTAAGATCTCTGACATCTCAGACAGGAAGGTGGCGGCGGCGGGGAGCGAAACATTTCCAGGAGAATTTGCCACAAACCTGTTTTCATCCTGTGCAAGGGTTTGCATTCTAGTGAGGAGCCGGCATCGCAAGTCAAACGCAAGCAGATAAGGCTTTTTGCATCTCGCTGCGGAGCCGCGTTCACACCCCGGCAGCCCCGCGGTCCCCCGCGGGTCCCTCCCGGCGCTGCGCGGGGCTCGCCGCGGCTCCTCTCGCCGGCTCGCTCGCTCTTTGAGGAAAGTCGCTTGGGTAATTCACCACTTCTTGTTCATCACTTTTTTTTTTTTTCCTTCTCAAACAAATTGCGTGTGTGGGCTGAAGTGGCGGTGGTGGGAGGGGAGGCTGGGAAGGGTGGGGGAGAGGGAGGGCTGGCGGGTGGGAAAGCTGCAGTCCACTTTCCAGAAGCTGCTGCACGTACATCAAAGGCACCTTGAACACATGCAGCTGGAGCAGCTCACAAAGTTCCTGCCGCTGCAGGTTGTTTGCAACTTTACTTCCTTCCTGCCACTTACAGTTCGGAGGCCGCGGCGACGGGGGGGGTCGAGGGAGCGGGAGCCCTTTTCTCAAAGCGATCCCCGCTGCGAAGCCATCTCGCTTGGAAGCGCAACTTCCCCAGCCCCGCGCTGCCAGGCGGGGAGCGGGAGGGAGGGGAGGAGGAGGAGAAGGAGGAGGGAGGATCCAAGCACCGACGCGATGCCAGGTCGCCAACCCCGCACACGCATCCTCCCGCCGCGGCCGAGCGCGGCCGCCCCGCGTCCCCCGGCGGAGCCGAAGCGCGGTGGCTCCACCGCCCGGTGCGCACCGGCTGCTCTCGGGGAGGAGGGAGGCAGCGGCGGAAGGGCGGTGGGTGGTTGGATGGATGGATGGAGGGGCGGGCGGTGCCGCGCCCGGGACGCGGTCGGTGCTGCCGCCCCCTCGGCTGGGCTGGGCGGGGAGCGGGGGAGCCCCGCGGTGCCCTCCGGGCCGGGGGGAGGGAGGAGACACGGCCGCCCCCTCCCCGGGTGTGCCCAGGGGGGTCCGAGCCGGCCCCGCCGCCGCCCCGCTGTGCTCGGATGGCCGCGGGCGGAGGGAGCGGCCGCAGCGCTCCCGCAGCGCTCCCGCAGCCCCCCGGCACCGGGCTCTGGCCACGGGAGGGACCCCTCGGCTGCTTGCTGCGGGCGGGGGGGCACGAGCGGATCACGGGCGGCTTCTTGCGCTGAATTTCAGGGAGGGGAGACCGTGGAGTCTTGGCTGCCTCCTGGGCATCCTGGCCCAAAATGCTCCTTGGGATCCCAACACCAAACTTCGCTGTTTGTGTCTAGATGGGTATCACTTGAGGCTCTGAAGCAACACCGAAAAGATCGTTCAGATACTAGTTCAGAGGAGCACCCCAGCCCCTTGCTTTGCACCCTCATTCAGGGTAAAGACCATGAATACAGTATATAATTTATAAGCACATCATTTAATAGTGTCCCTAATCACCGTAGATTGTACACAACACGTATGCTGCAGCTCTGCAACGTGAGATCTGTTCGGTGGTATATGATACTTGCTTATAAAAATTGTCACAGCAAGGTTCCCTGAAGCTAAAATAGCTTCCCAGCCTTAAGGCATCCAGTACAGAGTTTTGTCATTTAATACTGGTAAGTGCTCAGCATTTATTGAGCACAGATTCAGGCCTTTCAGGTTTCACCAGCTTCTTTCGTTTTTACATATCTATGTATACTTACAAGTCTCAAGCCTTTCTAGGAAGAGGCAGCTATTAATTCTATTTTTTAAAGTGAGGCAATGTGCTCTGCAAGTGCAAAGCTGTGAACAAAGGCTGAGGAAAGGGGAAAAAAATGTGCTAACAATAATAACAATAAATGCAAAACCTCAGAGATGAGCCATATAAAAATAAAATCAAAACCAGACCTTATTTTATTCCTCTTTCATTGTCATTTATATTAAATGCCCTGGGGAGGGGTGTTAGTTATAAATGGCAGAAGCAAAATTGCATATTCCCATAACTGCTGTTGTTTGGAAAAAAATAAACAAACCCAACGTTTATGGTTGTTTATAATGAGCGAGATTTGGGTCAGATGAGTCTTAACCAGAGCTCTGGGAGCTGTACCTGGAGATATACCATTTGCTAGGCCAGCTACTGTCTAAGCATGTATGGGTGGAATTAAAGAGCTATCAAAGCCAGCTCCAGAGTTCGTAGAAGCAAGGACATATATATTTATTTAAAGGATACAGATCAGATAATAATTGGATTAAGGAGAAAAAAAAAAAAAAAAGAAGGAAAGGAGTGTTCTCCCCTGCTCACAGTTTATCTTCCAGGAACACTTTACTGCTTCCCTACAGCCGTCCATGAAATCTGATGCCAGGAACAGGCTCCTCTCCTGCTGTGGTGCTGGGAATATCAGAGTTCCCAGGGCCACAGAGGGGTGAAGGGAGTCGAGGAAAAAATCTCTTTCTAAAATTCTGGATAAAAATAGCATCTCCAGGAAAATGACCTTTGTTAGGACACAGGGGGGAGGTCCTGGATTTGAGAGCTTGGCCTTGTCAGTCCAGATACACAATGCCCTTGATACCCTGTTAACGCCTGTGTAGCTAAATCTGGAGACAGCAGAACTGTGGTCCAGCCTGCCCTTTCTTCCAACCCCAGACCCTCACCACTGCACTGGAGTGAAGAATCAGCTGATCCTTCCTTCCCTTCTCACCAGCTTCCCTGAGGCCCCCAGGAATCTGAGGAGATTTCTTCCCAGAGGTAGCACACCCCCACTCCCCACGCCAAGTTTGACATCATAAGAATGAATGAGAAGCAACTGCTGACTTGTTGCCCTATGATTTTGTGGAGTTTGAGCTGTGAATGAAAAGGCATGTGAGAAAACTGGATTGGGTCTGAGGAATTCACCCAGCTGATATCCAGAGTGTACACCGGGCTTTAGGAGAGCAATTATTGCATACTGGCTCCCTGTGAGAAATCAAAAGGATGCCTGAGCATGAAGTATTTATGAGACTGTAACATCTTCTCTTGTCTCAGTGGAGTGAAGTATGTTTTCGAATTAGA
Source organism: Lophotriccus pileatus (assembly GCA_035583135.1). Classification (NCBI taxonomy): domain Eukaryota; kingdom Metazoa; phylum Chordata; class Aves; order Passeriformes; family Tyrannidae; genus Lophotriccus; species Lophotriccus pileatus. Next base: position 11,238,740 of record JAWWES010000024.1, read on the forward strand.
GCTTAAGCTAAATCAACTTCAAATAAAAAATAGATTCACACTTGGTGAATCTTTACACTGACTCAGTAATTGCTCAAGCCTTGTAGGGAAGGGTGTTTGGTTTGGTAAAGGCTGAGCCCTGCTTAACTTCAGCATCTCCATTGACCCCCAAGGTACACAAAAGAGTACAGAGAAAAGGAATACACCTTCAAGTGGAGAAAATTTTGGGAAAAAAAAATCAATTGCTGGAATGACAGAGAAAACACTTATAATGAAATTTGTTATCACAGCAAGGAGAGAGTGAGAACAGGAGAGAGGGAAGGGAAGGGAAGGGAAGGGAAGGGAAGGGAAGGGAAGGGAAGGGAAGGGAAGGGAAGGGAAGGGAAG
>JAWWES010000024.1:11239286-11467737 GCA_035583135.1 Lophotriccus pileatus
GAAGGGAAGGGAAGGGAAGGGAAGGGAAGGGAAGGGAAGGGAAGGGAAGGGAAGGGAAGGGAGGGAAGGGGCATAGCAGGCTGGCATGGGGTTCTGATGGTGGGGTAAGGGAATGAGACAGAATTTTCTTTGCCATTAGGCTTTTGTTCACAACATTAATTTTTAATGGATCCTATCCTGTAGGCGTGCAAAGGTAGGTCCTTCTGCTCTGGTTGAGGATACCATGCTCTTAAATTACAAAGGAGTATTTTTGTTTGAAAAGTGGATTTGATAGGTTGTGGGTGCTAAACTGTTTGGGATTCTGCTCAGCAGGACCATAAAGTGAACTTTTGCTGACAAGAAGGAGGAAAAAATAACAGGGGAGGAGGATGGAATAATAAAATATCTAAGAAGTATGTGGTCATGGAAAAATCTGCTCCAAAACCAGAAAAATGCTGGAAGTTACAGTAGTCAGGGAGCAGCTGGAGAAAGCAACAGACAGTGCAAGCAAGAGAACATGTGGGAAACGATGGGAGATGAAGCATGAAGAGGAAGAATTAAAATCAAGTGAAAAGGAAAGAAGCCAACACCACTAAAGCTGTCAGTTTAGAGTCATTAATTTGGATTTGCCCTTCTCTTTGGCTGGTTTTTTTTATTAATCCCTAGACAGAGTCCAGTCATTCAGCTTTACTTATTTCTGTAATCTGCCTTTGCTTGCCTGTTGGTATTCCTGAGTAAGATATGTATAGGGATGAGGCAGGAGTGGGGGCTGAGTTGAAGTGCTCTTGTTTTCCTGTAAAATATCTGTTTTAATGTCTTGCAGCCGAAAAACAATCTTGGTGTCAGGCAAAACAGATTGAGGAAGAAAATGTTAAAGGACAATATTGTATTGAGCATTTAATCTTAACAATATCAGGAGAAATTATAAGCAGCTTGGCATTGGTCTGCAATTCTGCAACCTCAGGGACCTCCTCACAAATTAGTGCCAAGGGAAATGGAGAAAGGTTGAAGGGTAAGCACAGGCATATCTGAGTACCACAGAAATTGTTTGCAGGCTTCCACTGAATTTGTTGCCCATCAGTAATTTCACTTTCCCCAGTCTGCGGGAATGGAATTATTAGATTAAGCTACAAGTGGTTTAATACCCCTGGATGTAAACTACAGTCAAGTAATAAAGTAATTTTACCATGTCAATGAGAATAATTAGTGGTAAAAATAGTTCTAATTTTTTGTAGGTAATAAAAATTCTGCAAATCATGCTGTCATTAGAAGTCACTTGCAAAGCTCTGACTTCCAAACAGTAGCTGTATGAGTGGAGTGATTTGTATCTTGCCTCTGCTCCTTATTTGACAGGGCCAAAAATACACACTTAAAAATACATTATTTGAGTATAGCTTTCAGCCCTTTAAAACTGATGTACAGAAGATGACCCATCCTACATAGATGTTAACTTGAGAGCTGGTTGTTTTTAATTACAGAAACAGTACACATTTTGTTTGGTCATTCATTTGGATGTTTTTCTTTGTTTGTTTGTTACTTTAATTAAAAACCCCACGAGATTATTAGTAACAGGTTCTGAGACATTCTTGGTATGAAATGCATGGAAAGCATCCTCCCAAGGCAGGAAATTCAAAATGAAAGGGGAAATTCTGCCCTAAAATTTTTTTATTGTGGAAGGGAAGTTAATGGACTAATTCTATCAGCCCTCTTGCTTGAGAATGGATCTGTCTTGGGAATAAATAGGTTTTTTATAGAGGTCTGGAACTGCAGAGGCTCAGCAGTGTTGTATCTCAGCTCAGTGTCGCAGGTGGCCGGCACTAGAGGGCACAGCCTCAGCTCTGCAGAGCCCTGGGACCACGTGGGTATGTCAGTCCTGCCAAAATCCCCTTAGCCTGATTTTTTTTTTCCCCAATCATGTTCCCTTTTATCTCGAGGTTTTCTTTAGACATTTGTTCCTTTTTATCTCTGCAATCCTGTATTGGTTTCTAAATAAAAGCTTCCTGTGCTGGTATATAATTAGTCCAATTTTCCCTCTGGATTTACTCACATCATGAGAATAAACTTCAGTGGTTTATACCCTGGACAACCACATTGCTGCAGCACAAGAAGGGAAATCCTGTCCTTGTCACCATGAGGGCAGACAGATTAAAGAGTTGGCATTTCCTATTTTACCATTATATGACTGTTTGTGGCCAGAGTAATGTTCATAAAATGTTGGTCACCTCTGTAGGAACAGCATTTTGATGGCAGAAAACATAATTGAAAGGCATCCTAATGGAAAAGGTCCTAAGCTTTGAATTTTAATATGCATAAAAATCAGAGTAAGACGACTTTATAAATTTTCTCCAGCAGGAATTATGATTTCAGCTTTGAGGAGTACCTGACCATTCCTTTTTGTCATTTCCATTCCTAAGGCTGACTGTGTAATTCACTCTCCATACCCAGCATCACTGTAGTAGGACTAAATCATGCAGCCAAAAGCTACTGCTGTTCTGCTGTGGTTAGAGTGGGGCTTTATTTTGGTAGCCAAACTGGAAGCACTGACTGGAGGAGAGTTATTATTGTGCCGCCTGGTTTTCTTGCTGCTTTGCAATTGACAAAGCCTCATTTATCACATTTTGCATTCCAATTTTTCTTTGCCCGTTTTCCAGCTCATCATAACATAATTATGTTTCTGTTTCCTTCAGCCAGGGGCCGATACTTTCTTTTACTAAGACAACAGCTGCACTGCTCAACCTTGATGAATCCCCATAAGGGTAAAATGTGTCTGTGGTGCTTGTTTCTGCTTTGGCAACCCAAATGTTCAAGTTCTTTTTTTTTTTTTTTTTTGACAAATGCCGCTCTAAAGTGCACCCAACCCCGATGCTTTCATAGCATTTCTCAAAATGAGGTTTTATATTGCAAATTAGACTTGAAATATTAAACATCCTGGCTGGTTTGTAATTTTAAAGTCTGCTTTTGTAGCATTTCTGTTTACAGTGTTTGTAGGTTATAAATGATGGAATGGAATTTAGAAGGCTATAGTTACTGATGTGAAATTTAATTTTTGAATGAAATTGATTTTATTTGTGACAATAAGCACGATCTGGAGGTCTGCTTTCTGTCCCTAAAAGGCATCTTAAGGCAGCTTTCATGGTTCAGGTGAATCATTTCTGTAGCTGGCCTCGGTTGTTCCAGCCACATTGTGATGTAAAGGGAATTTTACAAACCTCAACTATGAAATGCATTAACTGCTAGTGATGGAAAAAGACACACAGTATTTTTATTATTAATTATGGATATATTTTATTTAACTCTAATTTAGTACTTTGAACCTGAGATTTCAAAGTACTTGAGAAAGGAAGGATTTCTCTTTTTTTTTTAATAGGAGAAATCAGGGCAGAGAAAAGTAGGGCTCAGTGCTGAAGGCAAGCTGAGGGCAGAATCCATTCTTAATGCTCCTGATTTTGTTTACCCAATTATACCATTACTAATTCCCATTTCATCTCAAAATCTATCTGTTAAAGCTCTGTGTACAATGGAAGCAGTAACTTTTTCAGTCATTGAAGACTGAAAATGTAGGGAATATTGTGTTTACAATATTACAAATCAGATTTGTAAATGCAGGGAATATTGTGTCCTAAACAAAACCACAGCCTGATAATTGCATTCTTCAGGGCAATGTTTTCCCTACAATTTTGCTTTCTATCCAATCCTCCTGGTGTTATTATTCCTGCCACCATCATTTGAAGATTGTTTGTATTTATATTAAAAAATTACAGTAATGCTGTACATGCAGACAAGAATTTAACTGATATGATCAGTCCTCTCAGTTGTATCTATATGCTCCATGATCTAAGGATACCTTGTGATATTAGAGAGTGTTCTACTTTTGCAGTGTCTTAGTTCTGTCCACCACATTGGCCACTGATGCCACTGCCTGAAAGGCTGTTAGATGTTGATGAGAACCCTCCCTGGCCTGCCAGGGCCAACTTCTCTCCGTGAATGGAGAGTATGGTTCTGCTGTTGATAGAAAAGGTAGTGGGCTGCTTGTTTTGGAAAGGCAATGAACACACAGCTCATGAGAAGAGAGTGCTTTGTGCTGTTTCTTCCTTATAACCCCGAGGCAAATTCTGGCAGATTTCACTAAGATATATTTTAGATTTTTCTCTCTTCTATCATCAGTTTCTTTACTGAGTCCACTCACACATATTCACTGTAAGACGTGCATTTTCTTTCTGATTCATGTACAGTAATTGCTTCCTAACATCTGCCTAACAGATTTTGTAAGAAAAGTAACTCTGCAAATATTAAGAAAACAATTAATGTATGAAATCTTTGAAATCTCTATTACTGGGGTTTGTTATCCACAGCTGACTGGATTCATTTTCCAGCCAAGAAGCTGCTTCAGCAAAACAGCTGCATTAGTTATTTAACTGGAGGCCTGATCCTGCTCTTGCTCACACTGATGTAAAGCAGGAATAGTACCAGAGAAAATAAAGAATATCCTTAGTGTGAAATGCACGCTGGAGAAAAAATTAACATTATGGTATGGAAAAACAAGAGGATTGTAGCAGATACTCTGCCTTCCTGTTATAGGTGCTAGGCAGTACCTCAGTGTCCTGCAGAAACCTTATCCCAGATACAGTGCTTGCTCCTGGGAGTGTTCTTTTACTTGGTAGCACCAAGTGGCCAACAGAGTCCAGGCCCAACTGTGCTCAGTGTTGTGCCCTAAGACCATGAATTCACACATTACTTATTCTCTACTAAGCACCACACTCATTATTGTTTGCATCTGGTTCATAATTGTTCCCTCTCAGTTATTTAATTTTTGCAGTGTCTGCTACACTTGCTTTATACGTTCTAGTGTAGGAAAATACACTCACTGGTTTTCCTCCTAGGCTGAATTTAATGCATGTGATAATTAATCCAGAGGTACAGAGAAAGGAGAAATCAAATGAGCATTGCAGTGAAAAAGGGGTCAAAGCTTCCCTAGTCAAAGTATTTCCTATAAAAGATGAAAATGCTGTATCTCAGGACAACAAGGGATTGTTACCAGAACCTCATGTGCTTTAGAGATGAATGGCTTCAAGTCCCAAGGCCATTAACACCCTTCATTTGATCTTATTGTCAATTAGCGGCATGTACTGTTAATAACATCAAAAGTCACGGTATCCTGGAGTTCACTCCCCAACCCTCATCCTGTTTCCTCCAACACAAGTTATCCATTATATCTTGGCTACAGTCATTGACTCTCATGCAGCAAAGGTATCTGTGGTTTTGTTTGTGCTTCGGAGTCATGGGCATCTGCAGTTGCTGTGGGCTTGTAATGTCACTTCATATTCCTGTTACAGACCTGTCTGAGGCGATTCCTGAACTCCTGCACACAGGAGCCTTCCAGTCCACAGTACTGTGCTTTGATAGCAGCATGTGCCGGGTTTTCTTCAATTGTTGACTTTTTCCAGTACATTACTGATTCTTCTCTGGAGTTACAGTAAGTTTTTAAATGGAAACTAAGGTTTGGAGATGCTACACTTTCAGCCAGAAGAGCAAAGACTCAGCTCCTGGATGGAGATATCTACATGAAGCTCCATCATTTCTAGACCTTGGGAGGTTTTGAGTAGAGGGAAAGCTTCAACATTCAGCACCTGAGCCACGGACCACAAACATCTCTTTCCCTCCTGTGCTGTGAAATGTGTACGAGACCTGGTAAACAATGTGTGTGTCCTCAGTCCCATCCCTACACCTGTGCCCAGCACCTCAGTACCAGCAAGGGATGGCATTACAGCAGCAGCTACGCTTTGGTTTAAAACAAGGATAAATTCCTAGCCTTTAATTCTGTGGGGCTCAGCCTAAAATAAGACAGGAGTGAAACCAAAACAGCGATGTCTGCCTGAGTCCAAAACCTCCCTCTGCACCCAGCCCAGACAGGTACCCCAGGCTGCACCCCGGCAGTGCAGCCCTGCTGGGGCTCGTCTGCCTCCACCTCTGCCCCCAGTTTCAAATCTCTTCGGCAATATGTTCTGTAACAACCAAGGATTTCTGGGGCAACTCCAGTAAGATTAGAAAGATATCCTTCTGCTTTGAAATATGTGAGCATGAATGATTCATTCAGCACAGCATCCCTTGGTCATTCATATCTATCTGATGATCAAATATATTTTTAATTATCAATCTATCTGAGGGGACTTTTTTTTTTTTTCACTAGACAATACCCAACTGTATTGTAAGAGCCATTTGGGTAGAGCCAGAGAACTTGGCAGCAAAATAGGGAACATTTGGGCTTTCAACACTTAGGAACATATGGAAAGAGGTTTGGAAGACTGCCACATGGGATGTAACTTGGAAGATGCTACATTTCTTCATCCTTTTTTTGTGAAGAAAAGTAGAAGAAATTTTAGGTTTTTTGAAGGAACCTAATTCCTGTTTATTTTCCATGATATACTGCTGCTCTAGGATAAAAACCACTATGCTCAGCTGCAAGGTTTGAGCAAGATCAGCTGCATGTTTATGGGCAACTGTAGGTGGGCAGTTAAAAGGGAGACAGTACCGGAGATCTTTCCAAGTGTTTGCCTCCTAATTCATGAGATCCCTCTTAGGTGAACTCACAAAACTGCAGGCTGGTACCCTGGTCATGGGGTGAGGGTGGAATCTGGTGCCCAACCTGAGTCAGGATGTGCACCATTTACTGAGCTCTGTGGGGACAAGGTCCTGCTGGTGGTCCTTCCTTCGTGCTCCTGCCGTGACCATCTGTCTCCCTGTCACCGTGACACCTACGGTTGGACAGACAGTTCAGGCTGACTGTGGGCCTCTGGTACAGAGTTTCACCATGTGGCTTGGAGCTCCAGCACTGCCTTACAAATCCCAGTCACCTTTGGGGCAGCATGGGAATGGGAGCGAGGAACCCCCTCCAGCTCAGTGCTCAGGACTGGACATGTATGAACCAGCATCATCTTCACAGAATCACAGAAGGAGGCAGGTTGGAAGGGACAGCAGTGGGTTATCTTCATACCACTTTAGGGACAGATTCCTCATGCCCATAATGGGAGCAGTCTATGTCTGAGAATTATTGCCTCTGTCAGAAAAATGATGCAGAGTTTGCTTTGTATTTGATAAATCATTCACTATAACCACTGTGTAAGAAAGGAGTTTTAAATGTGCTTTTTTTTTTTTTTTGTGGTTCAGTTGTGTGCCAGGTTGGGGGGCTGCAGCAAACGCAGAATTTATTGGAATACACAAACATTTATTTGCACAATTGGCAAGTGGACCCAGCAGCTTAGTAAATGCTAATTAATCTCTCAGACTGGTAGGAAATCATCATCATCCTGGTTTAGTGATGAGAGACAAAGACCAAAGAGAGTGACAGATAAAGTCAGAGCAGCCAGAATTACGGTCTTCGTTGGTGTCCTGAAGTCTGAACAGCAGGATGGGGCACTTGGGGCTTTCCTCTCCATCCCTGTCTCCAATAGCTCAGTTCAGGGCAGGCTGCAGCTCTCATCCCACATGAGAGCTCAGGTTTCCTTTCCTCAAGGAGGAATAAGAGCAATGGGCAGGAGGTGTATGCCAGCTCTGCCTGCAGCAGGCAGCTGGAAACCAGCCTGACTATGCATCCACTTCTGCGAGTTGGGAAGCACTCACAGACGCTGTGTTTTGGTTATAGTCTGAGTGTTTCTTGTCCACAAATTCACTGTGGCTTTTATCTTACATTTTCATGTGAGAATTTGTCTCCACTGATGCAGCCAAATAATGACTAGGCAGGTTAAGTTCCTGTCATTTCTTTGCTAATGGAATCCAGGGGTCATTAAGGTATCCCTAGGTTGGGTAAAGTACTAAGTGAAGGCTAAGATGACATCCTGGAACAGAAATTGAGCATGGAGGAACTGGTGACCAGAGGAAAGAGCATCTTCTCCCCTGTGGCAACAGCTCAGACAGAACTGACTGTGTAAGTCAGAAAAGCAAAAAAGATAGGCAAACCCACAAAACATGTGAACGGGAAATATTTTAGAATAAAACCTCTGCCTTTCTGAATGAAACTTGAAAATACCTAGTGAGTTTTGAATTTCTAAAGTTTACTAAAATTTACTAGAATCTAAAAGTTACTAAAAAAGTAATTTTTTTAGCCTTACGTCCATGGCCTCAGCACTTTGAGGCAGCTAAAATTTGATTTAGAATGTTTTAATATTTTGCTGCTTCTCACAGAACATACCATGAAAAGCGTTAATTGTTCCTACTTTCTGTGGCCATAATAGCCCCAAGTTCTGCTATTCTGAGTATGCACTTCCCTTTCTGAGTTTCAGTTTTGGTGTCCATTTAGAAATCTTTTGAGCCTGACACAGTTCTATCCATAATTTTCTTACAGAGATTAAAGAGCACTAAAACTAATGCACAGAACAACCTTTCCACAAACCCCATCCAGTTACATGCTTCTTTGCATCTCCATTCCCATCTCTACTGAGCTAAAAGGAGAAAAGGTATTCTCCTATCAGTCCATTCCTATCAGTCCATTCCTGCTGTCTGATTAACTGACAGCTATCACAGTTCTTCCTTTGCTCTATTACAGTTTCATTTCCAGAGGAAAAAACCCTGATGGATGTTGAGCCTCTGGATTGTGGCACCACAGCAAATAAAATCAGGTTTCTGCTTATACCAAATGGCTGGCAATACCTCTCTAATCAGGCTCTCTGTTCCTTGGAAATCAACAGATATTTTGCCTAAAAGCAGTGCAGTGTAACTCAGCAATAATTGCTTGTTGGGGGTCAGGAGGGAAAGCCCAGAGGAAAGACTGTAGGTGCAGTTAGATGCACTTGTGAGTAAGTTGACTTCAGGGGGTTTCTTTTGCCTTTTTTTTTTTTTTTTAAGACTGCCTGAACTTGATGGAGGCCTTTTCATTTAAAAGACAGAAAGACCTACAAATTAAGCAACATCTATCTCCTAATGTGTGAAACTGCAATTTGCATACATCATGGCAGCTGCTGAGTCCGTCCTTATTACCTCCGCTGGAGTGTTAATTTAACCACAACTTTCTCATTTATTTAAATGAAAAAGCAGCGGGTGGTTGGCATGCCACATTATCTGTCAGGCAACCTGGGAATCAGCTGACAGAGCCAGAAAGAGATTTCAATTCTGAGGGGCTGCAGGGTGCTGCCCCCTGGACCGGTGGTCACAGGCGAGCTCGAGATTGCCCTTGGGCTGCTTTAAAGGTCAACACTTACCCTAAAAAAAAAAAAAAAAATCAATGTTTTCTCTGAACTGAATAGATAATAGGATTAAACTGAAAATCTCTGTGTTTCTGTTTTTTTTCTCTCCCTATGTATCCAAACTGGCACTGTATTGATAACCAAAACATCATTACCGGTCCTGACAGAATACAAATAGAAGAATCGCCATTTGAAGAGCACCCAGAGTAATGTGGTCCAACCCCACCATCAGGGCCTGAAGGCACTCCAGCTCTCTGCCCAGACAGGAGGATGCCAAAGCTGCCCACACAGGACATGCTGGGAGGAGGGAGCAGCTGTGGTAGTGAGTGGTGCCGGTGCCGTCACTGCTGCAGCCAGTCTGGAGTCACTTCCATGCATGGCTGGTGCCAAGTGGATGAATGAACGTGCCAGAATTACTCATGTGGGAAGTAAAGCAAATGTGAGGTACCAGTCTGCAAATTAGAGGCTGCCTCACTCTCCAGGAAAAGAGGCTGAGGAGCTTTGAAGAGCTGCTGAGATGGGAGATGTGAAGAGCAGTGGCCATGCTGGAAAGTCACCTGAGTGCACAGAATCAAGCATGAGAGTCTCTTCCGAGCTATGGTGATATGTCACACTTAATGATGCAACTGTGTATTTTTCAGTGGATAATGAGGTTCTGCTCTGAACCACGACAAGAGTGGCAGAGGACGTGAGTTCAATTCAGCACCTTGGTTGCGATGTTTCAGTGACAGCAAAGAAAAACCACATCCTGATGCCAGTCAGAGTTTAACTGAGCTGATGTACGTCTCTTCTAAAGTTCAGCTCTAACTGACTGGGGCTCATGGTCCTGCTCATGGCAAACCACAGAAGAGCTTCACCCATGGACAGTTTGTGTGCACCCGCCTGTCAGAACAGGTGTCCTGTTTTTGAATGAAGTGTGAATGTAGTGTAGCTGTTCCCAAAGTCTGTACTGGTATAAACACACTCTTGGAAACTGGTCAAATGTTTTCCTAAAAAAAGGGCTATTTTCCCACTAGGTGAATTGTTAGCAGTTGAGATTTAGAAGGGAGTATTTGTTAATGCAGTGCCAAAATGTACTGGTGTCATGAAAATATTGTTCTAAAATATTGAATTCAACACATATTTCCTAAACACTGACATATTCACATCAAATGTGCCTTTTCTGTCTCTGATGCCTACTCCTTTTCATTGTTTTAAAATACACTGTGTAAAAAGATCACACATTTGTTGAATTGCCACACATACTCTTCTCTTTGCCATTAACTTAGAAAGTTCAGGAAAAACTTTTGTCGTCGCCATTCATTTTTATAATTAAAATCACCATGACAACAGATAATGATATCAGAATGAAAGGATTATGACTTAATTATATGAGGGTGAAAACAGGCTTGGCTTACAGCAGAGAGAGCTTTTAATTCCAGCAAAAAATATGGGGAGCACATACTCCATTTGTGTCATCATAAAGCGCTTCTGAGAACTGCCCGGCCCATTGCCCCACTGCAAGATGGGGTGTCCCACTTAATTCAGTGATGTGCAAGAGAAATATTCAGAATTTCATGAGCAATAAAAGGAAATTTGCCTTAAAAGCATTACAGTTTTTATGAAACAGGCTCATTATAGAAATTACCTGAAGAAGCGCACCATAAAGGAAACATGTTTATTATTGTGGTAGTGGAGTGGTTTCATACAAACAAAATTCATTACATAAACATTCCATGTTAACCAGCATAAAACAATAAATTGTTCCAAGTCAGAGGAGAACAGGGCAATTTAGAGGATATGGTCCATTTTATCACAGCTGTGGCATTTCATCAGTTCACTTGTTCCATCTTGGCTCCTGTGAAAGCTGTGGTATCAGATTGGATATTTTTATTTCTGAGATAAACCTGAACTTTTAATAAAAACAATCTGGAAGTTTAGACAATATATATCTTTGTAATCTGATCTGTTGAATTTTCTGACTTGAGTAAACTTTAATCACTTTGATCTTTTTCCTAGTTTTGTTCATAAATGGTATGAAATATGCTTTTAAAATTATGTACTTTAATTTTTCCTCTAAACCCAACAAACTGCTATTAACAGTTGAATGTTTCTGTACACTTCCTCTATGGCTTTTGGAAAAACTCTGTAATAAAATCATCAGACTAAAAATCTAGATAAGGAAATACATTTCATTTTCAATTTTCTCAGAAGCTATTATGATCAATCAACCAATTCGTACGGTGAATAAATAAATTAATGCAATTTAAAAAAGAACATTCTGAAAACCCCTTAATGTCTTTCTCAACTAAAAGTATAGGCTCAACATTAATCAATTTTATAACCCTGAATTTTGCTTAATCTTTTTTCCATCTTTGCTTAAACATATGGAGATATAAATAGTGTATTATGGCCCTCTCTGTTCCCTGTTAATTTCCAGAGTACAAGATCTGCAGCTGATGTAAATCAGTGTGGCCCCACTATTCTGGACCAATTTAGTAGATCTGTTTCTGATTTACACCAGCACAAACAAGAAGATAGCCAGGCCTTGAAATATACAGAAAACACTTGGTTGGCAATCCTTTTATGTACAAATTCAGCTCTTAGTGATCTAGCAAAAGCACTAGAGCAGAAACAGATTGGGAAAATTTCTGTCAGCTGTGGAGACAGACAGTGGCCTTGGCTTTGGGAGTGTCTTGGATGGGATCAGTGAGCAACAGCATCTCTTCTGGTTTGGTACCCAGACCTCAGAGCTGGGTGGGAGGCAGCCTGAGCATCGCAGATGCTGGAACTGCTCCAGCCACCCAGGAACAGCTGCCAAACAGAGATGTGCCCACTTTTGTGGCAAGGTCTGTGGGGAGACATAATTCCTGAGGTGGGCCACCAACACAGGCTGTGACCATGCCATCCCAAAGAGGAGTCTGGTGCTCCTCAGCCCTGGCAGGCTGCAGGGCAGGCAGCACACGGAGGGGGGGAAGGAGAGTGGCACTAGTGCCAGTCGGCTACGTCCTAATGTGTCCCTGTGCCTGACATTGGAGCAGCTTCTCATCCCAGCCAGGAGCCCAGCACGGGCTATTTATAGCCCTGGCACCTCACTGCTCACCAGAAGCTCTGTGCTGCTGTGTCAGAGCTCTGTTTCCCTCTCCCACCCACTCTCACGGACACCTCCCGCTCCCAGCGTCGGAAAGGTACATTTAAATCCTTTCCCCACTCAGAACAGAAAAAGGAAGGGAGTGTAGTGCAGGGGCAGATGGGCAATGTGAACTCACTAAGGCCAGGCTGCTTTAGGTTTCTGGTTGCGTGGGAAACCTGTGGGCAGGGACATGGGAATCTATGTCTGGGGGCACCCTTAAAGATCCTGGAGAGGGAGCCTAAGTACAGTGATGCAGGGCCAGCTGCAAGACAGTGACATGGGGAGGAGGCTGTAAGACCCACTGTTGATGCCAAAACTGAGGCCCTTTCAGCTCCTTACAGCTTACACCTTACAGCTCCTGCTGTCCAGTTCGTAAAGCAAATGTAAGGGATTAATAACAAAGTTAGGACAGGAACCCCTGATCAATATCAAACTTGAGGTCTGTTTGCAGCTCTTTGGGGTTTTCCAGCAGTGTGGAAACAGCATCAGCCCGTGAATGCAGAAATTTCAGTGCCTGAGGTCTGTGCATGGTGGGGAGCTTTGCATACTCCACAAACCTGGAAACATCTGGACTTGCTTCCAGAAAGGAAACTCAGAGAAACTCTTGTTTCTCCCGTCAGGGTATCTCTGTGTGCCTGAGACTGATCCCTGCTGTCAAGGGGCTGAACATTTCCAATATGAGGGTTCAGTGGGGATTGCAGATTTAGCAGGTAACAAATATGTGTTTGTGCATTTTGGAGGTGGTGCTGTGTTGTTGCCATGGGTAGCTCTGAATTTTCGATTCTGTGGATATGGACATACCCAGATGTTTCCTTGATAGGGGTTGAAATTGAAACTAGAGAAATTTAAGGGGAAGTCTGGATTCAAACAGTGATTAATGGAATGCTGATGTCAAGTTATAAGGATTTAAAATCTGCCCTTTATTCTAATTTTGCTGCTGAGTGATGAGGATATTAAAGTTTTTACATACTAGCATTTGCTCACCAGACGGATGCATGCTCCAGAGTTATATAAATATTAGCAATAGGAGTTCACAATCTTTTCTGCTGTAAAAATGCAAATAGAGCCTAGTTTGCACCAACTTATTAAATTATATTTCTTTTAATTTTGATACAGTGCAATTTACATTGTATGATATAACTGTTCCAGAAAGTGGGCCTTTCCTATACTCTCCAGTATATTTAGAGAAATGCAAAAAGAGAAACCTCGAAGACTTTTGCCAGGCTCCTTAAAGAGCTACTGAAATGCATTTTAGAAATACATTTTCCTGCTGCTGGCATCTGTCATCGTAAAAAACTTGCGCAACCTCCTTCTGTGAATGAGCACTTTGCCATTTCAGTTAGTTTTTATATGTAAGAAAAATGATCTGCATATGTGAACTACAAAAGAAATGGACTCTGTATGTACATCTTTAGCTTCTATTCTTCTCATGCAATTAAAGCACATAATTGGCTCAGACTGGGCTTTGTTTATAGGTATTTGTTTGTGAACAGAACATCCATTTTCTACTTAAACCATGGGATTCTTTTGACCAATTTCACTGAGCTTTGAATCAAGAGTAAAATTAAGGTCAGGTGAAGGCATATTTGAAAAGATGGTCCACAGGGTCTTTAATTTCTATCTGCTTTGATTTTTTTTATGAATCTATAACAGTTTTTTTTAAAAAAAGTGGCTGGTATTTGCTGAGATATGATCAATATTAATCCAATCCCACATCTAGGCCCCTGTCTTGGCAGTAAACGGAACTCAAACTGTCAAATCTTACCCAAAGGCTTTGAAAACTGATCAAAGCACCTCCAGGTCTCCGATGGTCAATCATGCTCCCAAACACAGTTTCTAGAGCTTTGCAGACTGCTTCAAAAATCTCCCTGTTAGGTGCCAAGTTTCTCCCAGCCCAGAGAGCCTCGCTGAGTCCCATTTTATTGTTATTTTAAATTAAGAGCAATGAAATGAGAAAGAAAATGAACAAAGCTGCTGCAGGAAGGCTGGGCTGTGTCTGTAGCAGCCTGAGTGGAGATGACTGCAGGCTCTGCTGGCAGTGGGGTGCACACAGGGGAACACAACAGTGCCACAGCTACAGGATCCTGCATCTACAGGAGCAGCCTGTAGGTCAGCAGCCTGTCCTTCTGCACTGAGAGCCTCCTTTTATACCACTTGCAGCCTGTAGCTGGCTAAGAAAGCTCCCATGAGCCTGCCTAGCAGCACATCCCAGTAGGACCTGGCCACGCTCGGATACAGGGAGACCTCAGATTGCCTTGACTCAGACTCCTCAGTATCAGATGGCATGTGAAAATAAACAAGGTGCCACAGGGATGGAGGGAGAAGAATAGTTAAAATCTCTCTCAGATGGATATTTAAACTTTTATCTTATATAGGCCAATGACATAAATTGAAGTGTTCACAGTTTCAAAACCTCAAAATTCCTCCTTCCCTGGCAGCAATAAATCAGTTCAGATCACTGGAACTGTACCTGCTATGGGGCTGATCCCGGGAGACTGAGAGGGCTGAGCAAAGAGGGTTCTTTCTCTGACTTTTATGGAAGGAGATTCCATCATCTGGCAAACCTCTTAAGACTGCCTAAGCTATTTAAGGCTGAAGTTTTATCTTTAAAAGTGATGCAGACAGTTCAGTCCCTAAATTGCACAGTGAGCTTAAGTAGGAGCTGGACTTTTAACTTAATTTGATGCTTTTGGAAGTCTGATAATCCTAAATCCCCAAGTAACTGGCAGCTGGAAGAATATGCAAAGGAAAGGTACTGAGGCTGCTCATACCTACAGTGATACTTGAAACACATCCAAGCACTAAATGTCTTATTGTCGCAGAGAACCATATTTTAGAGACACCATCCTGAATGCCCATATAAACATAAATTTCCTAAAAAGAATTCTCCCACTTAATGCTCTGCCACAATTCTGTATATTTTATCTGGACAGAATGGATGAAATTGATTAAAGAAATAATATCTCAGTCAAAGCATGAAAGTAAGTGTTTCCTGAAACTGTGAATGACCTTTTCAGCACAGATCTCCAGCCACAGGCTAGAGATGCTTCCCAGTCTGACCACCAATAACTATTCTTTGAATCTGCTTTTTCAGCCAGTTGGGCACCTAACTGATGTTGATTTAGTCTGTTGATTTCATCACAATTTGTTTGCAATATTATCACATAAGACCATATCAGTAACACAAGATAAAGTATCTAATTTATACCTTATTATTCCTGAAAAAAAATGAAGAAAATTAAATTGGATTGACACAATTTGTTCTTGATAAATAGGTGTTATAACTGCTTTTATCACCTTGTTACCATCTCAATCCTTATAATTCAATCACATAATAATTTCTTTTGGCCTCTTTCCAGGTATCAGAATTAAGAGAATAATTCCTGTTATCCTATAGGTACAGGAACATCTATAATTCCCCAGAAGCTTCCTTTTTATATCTTATTCTTATTATACTTTTTCCTTGTGTCAAGATTAGCATTATTATTCGCCCTTTTTGAGCACTGCGGGATCTTTTGCACGGTTTAAAATCTTGATCTTAAATGCCAGCACGGCTTTTATAATTAAACCCTGAGATTATAACATTATTATCATCTGGGTACTGATTTCTGCCTTGCTGTGGCTGTCAGCCAAATGTCATAATGCATACAATTAACAGATTTGCTTCTCAGCTTACTGATAACAAAGGAAGCACAAATAATTCATAGGCAGAGGCACCGGTCCTTTGATGTGACTGAACTCTGATCCTTTCAGCACCTGAAGGGAGGCAGGCTGAAGGCAGGGCAGCCTCATTAAGGCAAAGAAAAACAAAAAAAGAAAAAAAAAGCAGAGGAGGAAGAGGAGGATGCAGGAGGTGCCCCCCACGCTGGGTGCTGTGACCTCTGCCGGGCCGGGTCCTGCAGCTCCCACCCTCCCACCACGGCATGGAAAGAGGAGATTCCTTGGGAAAATACAAGAAAAACCTATGTCCCAGACAAAAATACAGACAAAATAATGTCTCTAATTACTAGGTAGCTTTTTTTTTTTTTTTCCCCCGAGGTTGAGGGAGATTCCTGATGAGATACTTCCATCTGGTTTACAGTGCCTTTGTGCTGGGGCAGTTCAAAGAGGCTGCAATGTAACTGAGAATCGAGGACAGCATTTATTTATAGTTTGATAGCCTCATAAAAGCTGTAGAGCTGAGCTCACAGCAGTGTGCTTATTTATGTTTTAAACTGCTCATGCAGCACCCTACTGCCTTGCAAGGCGTATGCTGGAGCTCCTGCATAAAATTATATATGGCTCTTCCATGGCACAAAGGCAAAAAAGAAAAAGTGAAATTAGACTAACAAAACAGTTGATGAAAAAATTAAAGTAGCAGCCAGAACTGGAGGAAAATTAATAGCCTGGCTCTGAAATAAAGTAACATCCAACGAAAATGTGCACCTGAACCTATTTTTCACAGTAGAAGAAAAAAATATCCCCAAACTCTGAATAAGGCAGTAACTCTGATTTCAGCTCCTAGTGACAATACAAAGGATTTGAACCTTGGGCTAGAGGTTTTATAATGACAACCCAGCCTCTGGCACAGTCTCAGAGCAATGTCTCACTGCAAATTATATTTGTATCACATTTATCCTTTCTTTTAATATCAATGTACCATCTTTTCCCCTCTGTAACCCAGAGGGAAAGCAAAGCAGCACTGTTTCATTATTACTCTTTAATAGTCTTTCCAGTGATACAAAGGAGAATATTAATATTCTTCCAATGACCTCACCTAAACACTGCTAAAAGCCAGGAGGGAAGTGACAAGTTTGCAGCTAATGTACAGGGATGGATTTCTGAAGTTAATGGCAGGATTTCACCCCTGGGTTTTAATCCTGTTTTCTTTTTAACCTTTAAACTTCAGTTTCCTCAGCTGTCGGATGGAGAAAGTAGACTTACATACAAGTCAACAGCATGATATTATTGAGTACAGTTCAGTCAGGAGCTTGCTGTGCTATCAAAGCACAGAGATGAAGAAGGTGCATTCTGACAAGGAAAGGCAAATACTGTCTTCTTGAGAGTGTGAGGTAAGCACGCTTTTCCTATAGCTCTGCCTGGGTAAGCAGCATTGCTCTGCAGAGCCTGACAAGGTGAGTGAAGACAGGTTGGAGGGTTGCAGGCAATCCTGCCCGCAGGGTGGACCCTCCTTGCAAAACTCCGCCCAAGGATGAGGTGATGGTTGGGTATGCATCAATTCCAGGAGAAGAGGAGCCTCACCTGCTACCATTCCCAGGTTGTGCATAGTTCTGCTGCTGCTCCTGGGGAGGATGCCCAGAGCCAACCCCCCAGCTCTGTGGGCAGCTGAGGAGCCCTGGGTGCAGGTGGGCAGTGCCTTCATTGCCTAGGTAATGGGTATAGGACTTATCCATCAGATAATTAGTACCTAAAGTAGTACATAAATGCCATGAGCTACATTGTGCCTCAAGATTCCTATTGCTAATGCCTTACTGATGAAAGAGAGGAGAAAACGGCTGTGAGCATGTTGTGCCAGATATGCTAATCACTGGTATGAACACTTAAAATTCACAGATCTGATGAACAGTGTAATCAAAGACAAAGTGTTGCTCTTAAGAAAGCTAAATTAACAGTGAAAGAAACCTTAAAGGTGACCAGCAAAGGAAATGAAATCATAAGTCAGTTCTACACACAGCTTCTTCCTGATGGGTACAAAAGTCTGGGAAAGATGACGATGATTAATCATCTCACTTGTTCTTCGCATTAGAAATGCACATTTTGACCATTATGGAAAAGCTGGGGGATGTGTGATGGTCTGACATCACAAAAGAGAAAGGAGAGAAGTTGATCATTTTGGAGGAAAAGTCCTGATTAGTCAGATTGTGAAACAGGATGGGGGGCTTGTTGGTAGTTACTAACACTTTCTTACAGCTGGAGAGTGAACAACCTGTTTCAGGACACTACAACTCATCTTCTTTAAGATGTCTGTGCTTATAATCTTAGAAATATAGTGTGATTTCTTTATCAAAATGCAGTGAAGATCAAATATTATAAGGTGATAAAATAGCACAAAGGGAAAACAGCAAACATCTAATTATCATGTAGGACTAAAAAAAGAACTTTTTCTATCTCATAAAAGCTTCTTCTGACTGTAAAGACTTCTCCAGAGGCAACTGATGCAGGATTAAGACCTGCATTTTCTTGAATGCAGTATTTAATTTCAATGGAGCCAGGAAAAAAAAAAATAGATTTCAAAATGCCATCGCTGTATTTTTTGTACTCAACTTACTGTCTTTGATTGGTTTTTAAAAGTACCATAAGAAGAAATCAGAGCTTGGCCCGCATCCAGACTATAAAGTTAATGTTTTGTCTTCCAAATCCATTTTTAAAATCTGGTAATAACCCAGATTCATTTCTCAGATTTGTTGCTTCTAGTTCCAGATTTGGAATATGGAAAGAATTGATAAAATCAAGGAAATGCTAGTCTTCAAGCGTGCTTGGCTTTTAATTTAGCACTCAAAGTGAGGAATCTATGTAATTTGCAGAATGATGACTACTTCCAAACCTAACTGAACAGCTAAAAGAGGAGGTTTGAGTTTGATGATATGTAGATTTCCTTTTCACCTGGGAAATAACTATAATATTTCTAAAAATCCATCTATCTAAATCTGTAGAGAAATCTGGACTGTTTGTAAAAATACATTTAGATGGATTTCAAAGAATTTCATATGCTCATTTTTTTATGTTGATACAAATTTCTTTGATGAAACTAAGACTTCCCTTTGTGCTGCCAGGATTTGAGAAAACCAGTTCAATCTGCTGTACAAGCCCCTGATTTTGCAAATGTTTAAGCTGGTGAGGAATGTTATTCATTTCAACAGTCTCATTAAGCACTTCATAGCATGTTTACAATGTGTTTCAAACATGACTGTGCCACAGCTTTAGGATTTGTTCGTGTACTGGTGATTCATGACATGAGTCCTTAATGCATTTCCAAAACAGAACTGTCTCATGACCACATGAGAGCCAAAAACTGTGCTAAGGACTGATATGCCTCAAGTGATGGGTAAATGTCATTCTCCCACTGAACCTCTACCACTCTACCTCACATTCTGCAACTTGCTGATCTGAAAGGCAAAGAGGTTCACTACAGGATCCCCCACCAGAAGAAAAAACCCCAAACCAAACCAAACCAAAAACACAAACAAACAAACAAAAACAAACAAAAAAGGGGCCATGAAGTTCCTTATTTTTTCCCCATAAATAAAACTGGAGGGAGTATGTGAATAATTATGATTTAATTAAAAATCTCCTCTGAGCTTGCAGTAAGTGGAACCAGAGCTCTGTGAATCTGCAGTACATAACTATCCCACTGAGAAGTGGGAGTATAGCTCAAAAGCTGACCCCTATTTACTCGTCCTTTATTTATCCCAAAGGAAACCAGCAGCAACTGTGTAGAAACCAGTGACCTATGCTTTGGTGTGAAAGAGTGAAGAGTCTGGCCAATGGGACCAAGTTGCTTCCTGTCAATTCACTACCATCCTTTGGGGATGAAAGCTGTCTCTGCCCAAACCAGTGTCTTGGCTCTCTCAGCTTAGAGCCTGGGGAGAAGCTACTGGTGAAGTGGGGAGTGATGGGACACAGACAAATCCATTGGTAAAGTGAGGCAGCAGCTTCCTGACTGCTTTGTGAGGCTGTAAGTACAGGGCTTTTGCATCAAAACTGTTCTGCAAACTGGTATCCAAGCCTGCTGGAAGGCAGAATATTAAATATCCACACATCCACTTATGGCTCTGTAGAGTGCCAGGGAACTGGGTGGTACTATTTATTTCCCACCTGCTTTGCAGAGGTGTAGATCACTGCAAAAAATAGTGAGAGAAACAAGTCTAATGTTTTTCCACTTTTTTAATCTTGTCAAACCCTTTTCTGAAATCTCTGCTTAGACATAACTCCCAGTTTGAGAGATGCTGTGAACACTGAGAAGGCCCCGTTGCAGCAGTCTGACTGAAGGGCCTGTCCGAAATACATTCAGCACTAAGCAAGGACTAATGTCCCTCAGGAGCATGAGAGACAAAACATGAATAGCCAAGGGACTAATGGCCTGATCTAGAGTTCATTAAAGTCAGTGGAAATCTGGCCCTCCATTTAACAGGCTCTGGATCAGGAACAGAGGAAGGAGGGAGAAGGCTGTTGAAAATGGCTTCTTTGAAGAGAAGTCTGTAATTGTCTTTAAATAACCGCAAAACTTGTGATTAGGTATTGAATACTGAAGACCATGAGAAGTGTTGATTTTTCTTATATTTTTTCTTGGAGATATTGAACCTGAGACCTCACCATAATTTTACATACTTTTTGTGCATTATTGATTTATATCACACCCTACAGAATTACTATCTTTAGACATTAACAGCAATATTCATTTGCCCAATAATTTGTTCCTATTGGACAGTGTTGTGCTTCTATTTCTAGAAACATTCCCGATGAAGACCTTGAATTCTGAGGATATTTAAAGAGAGGAAGTTTGAAGGTCAACCATGGATCACAAGGCTGAGGAGAAAAGGAAGCAGCGCCATAGCTTGACTTTATTAGAACAAGTAAATAGAATGAAAGAATCAACAGAGATAATTGATGTTGTGCTCGTTGCAGAAGGTGAAAAATTCCCCTGCCATAAGGTAGTGCTGGCTGCCTTCAGTCCCTATTTCAAAGCCATGTTCACCTGTGGCTTGGTGGAGTGCACGCAGAGAGAGGTGGTGCTGTATGACATCTCCGCAGAGAGCGTGTCCGCGATCCTCCACTACATGTACAGTGCGGATTTGCTCCTCACGAATCACAACGTGCAGACTGTCGCACTGGCTGCATATTTCATGCAGATGGAAGATGTTTGCAACATGTGTCAGAAGTACATGATGGACCACATGGATGCTTCCAACTGCGTGGGCATCTACTACTTTGCCAACCACATTGGGGCAGAAGATTTGTGTGACCAAGCAAGGAAATACTTATATCAGCATTTTGCTGAGGTGAGCTTGCAGGAGGAAATATTAGAGATTGAATTCCAGCAGCTGATGGCTCTCATAAAGTCAGACGATCTGAATATTTCCAGGGAGGAGAGCATTCTGGACCTCGTCATTAGATGGGTCAAGCACAGCAGAAAGTCACGTTCCGAACACCTCATTGAGCTCCTCAAGCAAGTGAGACTGGTACTCATCAGCCCTTCCTTTCTCGTGGAAGCCCGCAAAAGGAACACAATGATTCTATGCAATTCAGAGTGCAGTGACATGTTTGAGGAAGCACTGAAAACCATCAAACTATCCAGCCACCCTTCCCTCAGCCTGCGATATGGCATGGAAACTACTGATCTCTTGCTCTGCATCGGCAACAATTCTCTTGGCATCAGGTCCAGACATGGTAGCTACGCTGATGCCAGTTTTTGTTTCGCTCCTGCAACACGAAAGACTTACTTTATTTCATCTCCCAAGTATGGAGAGGGTTTAGGATGTGTTTGTACTGGTGTTGTCACTGAGAAAAATGATATCATTGTGGCAGGCGAGGCAAGCGCCGTCAAAATGTCTAGACAAAAGACCAGGAACATTGAAATTTATAGGTGTGTACCCTCTGTCAGAAAACCCCTGATTATTTATAAATTTTAAATCTAAATAATGTTTCTGGGGACAAAAAAAAGTCCATTAGACAAAGTGTTCTTTACTTGAAATTATTTTTCCCAGAGATTTTGATTACCTTAATCAGTCTGTCACAATTTATTTTTGCATTACTAAATTATATACATACAACCAAATCTTGATGCATTTTCTCCTGAAAGAGGGAGGATTTACTCATATGGATTTACTCTTTCTCTCTCTGTTCAAATGAGCTTGATTAGACCAATGCATGTGGATTTTATATTCTCTTTACTCAAATCTCAATATTTCCCAAGGATACTTATTTTCTAAGCTACTGACAGGGAAATGACCCAATGAATCCAGTAAGACAGAGAAAACTTAATTCTCTGTTAATGTTGATGATAGTACTTCATAGATTAAAGATAATGATTGATATCTCTAAACCCTCATTCTGTTTTTATTCATGTCTTTTTCAGATGCATCCATTTTAAAGAAAAGCAGACATTTTCTGGATTAAAGATAAAATGTTAAAGTGGTGGCAGCACTTTCAAATACAGATGCCTAAATTTAAGGAAATAAATCCATACTGAGTCAGCTCAAGTAGCCTTATTTTCAGCAGTGTTGAGCTCTCTGTCTTCCCACTAACTTCAGTGGAAATTGATGGAGCACCACACGCAGAAATAAGGGGCTTCTCACCTTAATTAGGGTCAAATATCTTTTAAAGGGCACCTAGAATTCCTCATACTAAAAATGCTTGATCTTGCTAACATTGGGCTCAATTTTATAGCTTCTCTGTGAAGGAGAAATCTCCTCTTGTCGTCGTACCATTGCCTGGGTAAACACTGATGATTAAGGAGGTAATGCTTCCAAACAAGCTGATGGGACTTGGGTGAACGAGGGCATTTACAACTCTGGATTTCCCCACAGATACCACCAGCGAGGAAACCAGTTTTGGCACAGCCTGTGCTCCACTCAGCTCCGTGAGCTTTACGCACTGGGCACTACCCACAACGACCTCTATGTGATAGGAGGGCAAATGAAAGTGAAAAATCAGTATCTGGTCACAAACTGTGTGGAGAAGTATTCCATGGAGCAAGGCACCTGGAGAGGCACGGCACCTCTCCCAATCCCACTGGCGTGCCACGTGGTGGTGACAGTGAAGAACAAGCTGTACGTGCTCGGTGGATGGACACCACAGGTTGAGAAATGTGCCTGTTACTGTGTGTGGTGTGTGCACTAACAAGCAGTGCTGTGTAATTTTACAGTGATCCTTGCACGGAAAAAGTACATCAGTGATGGCAGAGGAATAAATTGCTCACATTCCTCTGATCTTTTGCAGGAAAGCCAAACAGGGTGAAGAAGAACAATATCCATCTATGCTATCCTTGATGTAAATACCAGCTTCAGGAAGGGCAGTTCTTTATTTATAGAGATGTGCACAGTGAGCAAGAGTTTAAAATACATCTCCTGTGTCATCATGAGTTCCAGCCTTTCTATTCCCTATTTACCATCTTCCTAATTTATCCAGAAATCATAAATAATGGTATTTAATTATACAGGCACCCTTAACTGTGCCCTGTCTTCAAAAAGCGTGCATGCAGGTACATTTCAGAGACAGATTTATATATGACATTTAAAGTTCACCTCAATTTCTCAGGAAGCTTTCTTGGTTAACTAAAGTTAATTTATTCGATTTTAATTATATTACATTTTAAATGAAAAGTCAAAGCATTCTCCAGAAAACAGAGTCCTTTAACCAATCCATTAATTTGTTTCAGTTGTGTAATGCTTGGGCAGGTAAAGTTTTTACAGGAATTTTCAGCAGGGCCAGAGATACCATGTTTGGTAGTACAGGGAATATACAGAACGAGGAAGATGGATGTCAGGAGCAGTGCATGCTCTTTCCAGTTGCTCCCAGTGCAAAAGATCTTTTTTAAGAGCATAGCCCATTTTTATTTACTGCTCGGTGCAGTTTAAATTTGAGAGTTCAGGAAAAGTCCCACAGTTACTTGACAATGAAGTGGAGCATCTGTAATCTTCCTTGCTGACAGCAATATGTTCAGACTGTCATCACAATTCAATGGATCGTGTCCTCTTGATATAAATTAAAGTATTTAAAAGGGAGAAGCATTCAGCTAACAAGACTTACACCTCTTTGGATATTTTGAGTGCAGGAGTCCCCAGGGAGACAACAGAAAGATCAGAGAGTATTTCTGATACAGAAACAACTGAGCAAGGGTATCTCACTGTTTAAAGAACTAAAATATGAAAACACTTAATGTAGAAACAGTCTGTCTGTGAAAAAAATCCTTGAACTGAAAGATATGTCATATAACAAAGATAGATGTTGAAATCAGACAACCAGCTTTGTTAAGCTTTTTTCCAGAACAGATTGTGAGAGGGGAAAGTGGCTTAGAAGCACAAGTCAGGAATATTGAGCCAAGAATGGTTTAAAAAACCCACCTAAATTGGATATCTGCCTACAAGTACTATCAGTAACAATGCATGGGAGTCTGAGTTTATATATAAATAGGTTTGAGGTGAGCAAATTAACAGTAATTGATTAAACCCCACAGCTTTGAAAGATTAGGGCGTACCAGAACAAATCAGAATAAATTAGCTCAAGCTCTCAAAAAAGTGCTTTAAGACCAGCACTGCAGAGTGCTGAATTCTTCTGGTACTATATATCTTCCCCCTGTCAGATGCAGCGATTGTATATGTGGGGATACCACAGCTGCACGGGGAAAGCCAATGAGCTCTCCAAGGCAGGGGTTGTCCCTCTGCTTGAACAGCACTGAATGTTCTGTCCATCCTGAACAAACACTAACGATGCAGCATTGACAGAGTGCCCTGAGTGCACATGTCCATTGCAGGACAGAGATAAATACATGTTCCTTTCCCTTTCAGGCTTTGTAATTGAAACAAGAGAAGACAAAGTCAAGCCGGGACATAAAATGACAGCTTAGGAGGGCAAGGACTCGGCTCACATTAGCACTGCTCAGCTCAGCTTTGGTCTGGCCTCACTGGTGCCAGCAGAGTTAGAAACTCAAGCAACTCCAGCCTTGGTAACTGGGGGCTGTTAAAACAGAAGAAAGCATTTGGTGAGGCTGAGAGGAAGGTTCCAGACCCTTGAGAAATAGAGAAGGGCTGCTGAAAGTTATGTTTTCTGTACATAAAGAGCACAGGGTGCACTCTGAGGCAAGCGTTACCACAAAAAATGAGGCTGGATGTGAATTTACAGCATGTCAAATGGTGCCTGCTCCTAAGTATATGCTTATTCTGTATGGAAAATGCACACTTAACCCCCTTTCAGTGAATAAATCAGTGTTTCATACTTACCACATAGAATGAACATGCCCTGGGCACTTACAGAGAGTAACCAAGGGGCTATATATTCACTTTTTAATTTGCCTCCTACTATCTTGTCCATGGCATTAGAGTTGGAAAGGTCTTTT
Organism: Lophotriccus pileatus; assembly: GCA_035583135.1. Taxonomy (NCBI): domain Eukaryota; kingdom Metazoa; phylum Chordata; class Aves; order Passeriformes; family Tyrannidae; genus Lophotriccus; species Lophotriccus pileatus. The sequence continues at coordinate 11,264,608 of JAWWES010000024.1, forward strand.
GGGAAAGAAAAATAAGAAGAAAAACAGGAACACATATAACAACATCACAAGCAAGCAAAGTAGTTCTCTCCTTCTCACTCTGGCTATGTGAAAACTTTCAACCCAAAATATTTCTGGATCCTCCCCCCACATCCCACTGCTTACATTCAAGGGTGTTGTACCCAGAAAACATAATCTGAGTTGCCTGCATCATATGAGACAGGCAGAGAAGGGGGAAGAAGATTAGAGAGAACAAGAGGAGTAGGAGTGAGTATAAAAGGAGTATTATGGCAGCAAAGATATTGCAGGGGGTTAGGAGCTTATTATGCAAACCACTGAAGTTACAGCAGTTGAACAACATTACCATGGTTAGACTGACTAAATAAACATGCAAATGTTTATTAGAATAAGTTATGTGTATATATAGGCCTGAGAAAGGCCAGGAAAATACCTCACTGAGACTCGTGGTATGGTCTGAGTAACAGTGGGAATAGATCTCAACATTTAGCAGAAAAAAAAAGACTATTGGTTTTCCCTCATTATTATTAAGACTGTACAGTATGTTCTTCCAGAGCTGGGGCCACGAATGTATTGTTATTACCCAAATCTTCAGCTTTATTGCTGCAGAATATAGATGCCCACTTATTCCTTTGCCTTCTACAGTGGACTCCCAGCCACAAGCCACGGGTGCTGTTGAACCCCGGGGAGTACAATCCCCTGCGGCTATAATTGATGTGTTTGTGCTATTTATCTCCCGAGCTGTCTGCTGTGATTAATTGCATGCAGGCATGTGCAGAGGGCTCCAAATGTTGTATTATTATATGGCTGTCATATTTCATACAGATGGATCTGCCTGACGATGAGCCGGATCGATTAAGTAACAGAACGTTTCGGTACGACCCGGGCCAAGACAAATGGACGGAAGGAGCTCCGATGAAGTACTCAAAGTACCGCTTCAGCACAGCCGTAGTCAGCGGGGAGATTTATGTCTTGGGTAAGAGGAAACAGATTTTTTAGCAGATAGTACCATGACTTTTCCTTCTTTCCAGCAGTTTGCCTCTGTGAAGTGAAATATCTCACCCTTTGTTATGTACCGTAGGACAAAGTACGCTGGACTAAATGGGCGGTATTTTTCTAAAGTTGTCTATTCCCCTCATTATTCCTTCCTTCCTTGATTTATGTGGATTAAATTAGGTGAATGTTTAGTGTTCTGGATTAATGAAACAACGGTATTTCACTTTTTAAGCTACTTTTCTTTAGGGTATCAGTGTGTGCTATAAATACTAATGATTTTTAAAAGGTGAGTAGAGAAGCCTTGTAAGGACCATTTCACAAGTTAGCACTGAACAGCTGAGGAACACAACCAGCATTGTGAAAGAATGGCATTGGGATAAAAAAACTTTGGATCTCACAGTCAAAGCCAACATTATTTCTGTATCCTGATAAAACTCAATGAATCTTTCTTTTCCACCCACCTCAAAGCAGTGCATTCTTTTGAACACTCATGTGTCTCATCTTGTCACTGTTTGATTGAATCTTTTCGATTTTTTTGTTTAAAAACCAGTATTTTGACAAAAAGTATCGATTTGTGTGAAAAAGTTCAATAATCTCCTACCCCAAAATCTTTTGTCCCAAATGATCCCCACCCTCAGTTCTGCAGTAAATCCATAAAAGGACCCTTTTCCCAAAGACCATTCTTCATGGTCCCATCCCAGCCTATCTATAAGCTAACAGAGAGAACATCACCTGTTTCTGAACACTGGCAAACAGCTCAGAAAGTAGCAAGCAAGGGATTTTTCTGAGGAGAAGATGAAGATATAAGGCAGGGAAAGGCAGATGTAAGAGAAAGGCATTGCAGATATTGGGAAAAAGTTAAAAGGGGCATCATAGAAGAGGAATTGGAGTCAAAGAGGTGTCCAAGTAACAGAGAGAAGGATTATAGATAGATGTGTGACTGGAAAGTTCTTGGAGAAGTGGAGGAAAAGCTCATACAGTCAAGTAATCCACAGCTGGGGTGTGAGTGATTCCCTTCCATGCTCCTGTGGTCTCACGGGCAGCATCACACATGAAGAAGGCAGCAATCACATCAGTACCTTGGGACATTTCAATCTCTTCTGCTTCAAACTATTCCTGCTTACAAGCTCATCAAAGTGAACATAAAAATATAGTCTTATCAACATAATACCCCTCTTGCATCAGGGTGTTCTGTTTCTGTCTGGGTTGCTATATAATGTGGATTTAGCAGAGCTGCTCCCTGCATGTAATACAGAAAGTGTTTTGCAAGGGGTGTATGTAAGAAAGGTGTCTTTGAAGTAGAAGAAGAAAGTGGCTTTAATGCTGCATTTGTCTTCTTTTAGAGAAACTTCTTTCTCTTAAGTGGCTTGAGAGAGGCCCATAGTCACAACCAGGAGGAAGGGTGAAAGGAGCCACTATGGAAAAGAGAGTTTTGCAACCAGAAAATCATATCATTATTGTCAAAGGTTAGTGATAGAGAATGTCTGTGTGCTGTTAAATAATAAGAGTGTTGGCTACCCAGGTTCAAAGGTGCCTCAAAAATATGGAAACTCCATCCTTTGTAAAAGGTTAAATATATATAATTATTTACACTGACATTGATGCTCTAATGGGGCAGAAGAAGCAGCTGGAATAGTTGGGAAGAGAAAGGCTGCATTCATGCGTTTCAGTAAGACAGTGCTCCAAGATCAAGACCTTAAACACTCTGATGACACAAGAGAGTCAGGGAGCAAAGAAAGGAGCCGCCTTGGGATGCATGTGATAAAACAAATTGACAGTCTTCTTCACAGCAAGCCTGACACTGAGACAAGGAAAAGGAGTGGCTAATGGGGAAACGTGCATCCATTTTCTTCCCTCAAAATCTCACAAAGCATATCTGAAGCACATCTGAACGATTACAGTAATGAAATGTACAGATTGAACACAAAGCACAGCATTAAATCTGCAAAGTGCCTGTTTAAATGGCATTGAGGCAAGTTCATGGTCTCACAGACCTGCAGGAGCATTTTGCTAATGTTAAAAAAATAAAAAAGCCTCGTTTTGGTATGTATGGCTGCCAGTGTTGCTGTATTCAGGAAACTGAACACTGACTTGAATTCTTTCTTACATGCTAGCCAATACCAATAATTTTTGTGTGTGTGAGAGAAAATCTTTGCTAACAATCAAATCTGCACATGGGCTGTAACAGGCTCTTGATCTGTTTCCATCACTTTGTTGGTTCACATACCTTCCCATGGCATTCCTTATTCAAGCCTATTCCTAAGGGAACCAACACACTTAATGCTGAGATTAACAGTTTGCTGCACTGGACCTTTCACTCCTGCCACTAAATCTAACTAAGCATTCATAAAGGCAGTGTTTGTTCTCAGTTTTGACAGTGTAAATCTGGGGTAATTTCACTGTAATGGACAAACTTTTTTGTGATTTATACCAAGGATAACTAAGCTCACACACTGCTCCAGGGAGATTTTTGAGAAAAAGTGGGCTATTTTTACCATTACATTTCTGAGCCTGCCTCCCTTGTTATGCTCTGTCCACTCAAGGTGTAACTGCAACATGTGCAGACATGAACGATTTACCATCAGGTAGCAGGAATATCAATTGCAGTGAAGACATTTTGACCAAGGTCTGGGCTGCTTTCACAAAGTCCTGATTGTCTGTTTTCACAAACCTTGTGAGGACTTTAACATCCATCAATCTGCAATATCTACTTGAAACTGGGCAACAGGCACAAAAGCTATGAAAGGCAAAGAAAATAATATGAGTGCAGGTAGAGAATACACATGTAGTGAGGGTAGTTGCATGTCTTGTTTTCTTAGGAAATCAGATAATATTACAACTACTTTTTTAATTGAAAAACAAGCCTGGCACTGAGCCAAAAGTGGTTTGTCAACCAATCCTGTCTTTGAATATTCTGGTTTAAATCCATCTGTAAGAGTATGGAAATGGAGATTTATCTGTTAAAATTAAGAAGACAATGTCGTTGGTAAATGTTAACCATCGTGGTCTGAAAGCTCTGTGGGAGACATTAAAGCATTTTCCAGGGCCTCTCAGAATGATGGAGCAATTTCCAAACAAACTCATTTTGGAAACAGTGGTACAGTCATGACATTGGCACCTTACTCTGCTGATACCACACCTGGCCTCATATCCAGCTGTGAACTCACACTCACCAGCTGTAATTAGAACCTCACACAGAACAGCAACATTCCAGAGTTTATCCATGCTGACAAGTTCTTGTTACCTTGTGAGTTGTCAGGGCTGCTGGGCTGTCAGGTGGGTCCAATTTTCCTTTGGAAAGAATTGCGATGGTAACCCTGTCCGGGCGAATGGGCGATTCATGGCATTGAAAGGAAGGCAGTGAAAATGTTCTTAATCTGGCTGATGTGGTACTTGGTCATGCAGATGACATTCAGGAGAGAATGGGAATGGAAAGAACAGAGGCTGATAGTGACAGAGCAAAGAATAGCAACTGTCATGAGGGCAGTAAAACGTCGCAGGCTCCTCAAAGCTGTGGATTCCTCGAACATCACCCTGCTTCATAAAGGGTGTTGGGCACTCTGGGAGTCTGGAAAGATCCTGCCAAAGGTGATTTGTGCAAAAAGACACATTCTGAAGAGGAGAGGTTGTTCTCATGTAGTGGCCTCAGAGATGTCTGTACTCAGACATAATGACAGCCTTTGTGCTATAGATGAGAGGGAGACTTTGTGGAGTCTCTACCCCTGCAATTGACTCCCCTCCTCACTCCAAAAGGGGGTTCCCCGTGGTGGTCTGTGTGCACAGAACTTGAACATCTAACAGGCTCCCAGCCCCAGTGAGGGGACACTTGGTGAAGGGGCCATTCAGAAGCATGGAATAGCATTCCCACAAGCATCTCCCACTTCTCATATCATACGTGTTCCTCATGGGGTGCACTGTCTCCACGAGTGTCCTGCAGTCTGCACCCAGCTAAGATCCACTGGGGGCTGCCAGGGACAGAGGAAGGAAAGGGAGAGAGGCAAAAAGGAAACAGGTAAATGCGAGATATCTTCAGTATGCCTCCAGGACCAAGTCTTGCTTTCCAGAAATGAAAATACGAAACAAAGAAAGAGATAGCTCTAACTGGGTACATCAAGTAGTGTTGCAGACAGACGAGCTTTCTTTCCAGCAAGTCTTGAAAACAAAGTTGTTAAATGATGTAAGTTTGTCAACTCTTTCCAGAAGGATCTCTGCCTTTCTGCATAACTTATACAGGTGTCAGCACACTGAGGACTCTAGAGCAGAAATGAAAAATCACTGCAGAAAAAGTTGATCCTCTCTAGTATCTCTGACGTATGAAAGGAATCTCTATCATAAATATGAAGTAGAAAGAAGAGACAGAATATTAGCTTTGAATAAGGTGCAGTAGCAGTTTCTTTGACAGACAAGTCCAATTTTTGCTTTCATGCATGCAGGTGTAAATCTGTAGTAAGTAGTCTGCTGATGTCAACTTTGTTGTGTCAGGCTCTTTTTATTCTAACCCAGATCAGAATCTGATGCTTAGCCTTTGAAGTGCTAATTTCTGAAAAGTCCTATTGGCACAGAACAGAGAGTATGTAGTCACTGTCCAAAACCTCTTCCCAGCCTAATTGCAGCTCCAGCATGTAAAACCCCAATGACTTAAATGGAATTATTCCCGAGTCACACTGAGGGAAGAAAAATGAGAGATTGATTAGAGTTTTTGGTCTGAGCAATAGCATTGTTCAGGAACCTGTACCGTGTGTCTTAATCAGCAGTCCTGCAATGTAATTGTCTGTTTGTTGTGTAATGTTCCTAGAGAATCTCAGGCTATTTATACACCATACATAATCCTCATAAGTAAATGAACAGCATTTCCTAAGGCTCAAAATCCTTTTTCCTATTCATCTCATTTGACTGGTCTCAGCTCTTTCTCTCCATATATTCCCAGGAACATAACTATATTTGTTGGAAAGCCCAAGAAAGAGCAGTATTGTGTTCTTAATGACAGAGGCAATTGAGACACTTTTGGAAGAAAACCAGATGGGAGAGCTCTATTTAAGGTCATGCATTTTAATCCCTCGCTTAAAAAAAATATCCTTTCCAATTAGGTCTCTGAAAACTTATCACAGCCAACATACAAATTAGGAAAATTTATCCAAACGAATCCATCTGAATGCCATATTCAACACTTTATGTTAAAACACACTCAGCAGAGCTACTGCCTCTGAAATACAGGTCACTGGCAAAAAATGTTGTATCACCATGACATCCTTAACCATACGTTGCTTTTATCATTATATAATTTCTACCTTATAAATAAGAATGTATAGAAGGATTTAAATGAGAAATCCTATTAGGGAAGATTTAGGAACCAAAGAATTTTCAGTTATCCTCCTCAGCTTGGCATCCCACCTCTTACAACTTGTTTTTTTTCTCCCTGAGTTGTTGCTGAGAGCTTCTTTTAAAAGTTTCAAGCAGTCAAATGAAGTTCAATTAAATACTAAATGTCTCGATCATAAAATGCTTATTTGAATATGTACTTTGGGGTCTCTCTGGAAATGAAAGTGTGTGTGGGAGGGGCTGAAAGGAAACATTTTAGTTTTCATGCTTGAGTATTAACTGTGCATTGAATAACAACTTCTTCTAAAATAAACCTGCCTATTTATAAATATGCTTTGGACTTGTGACAAGTAGCAGCTTATGGGCCTGATTCTGCTCTGTTATACCTGTTCAACAGCCTCCTTAGTGCCTGTGCTCAGGGAAGAATAAGAACAGGAAAAAATAGGTCTGATAGATGAGATCAGAAATGCTTTCTACACACTTTAAGATTACCATAAGAAATCAGAAAAAGGCACTTCATGAGAAATGGAGCTGGATCCGAAATACTGACCATGTTTAGGAAGACAATCATCTCTTTTTTTTCAGTTCTCCTGATCAGTTTTTTGCCCTCATGTCTCCTACAAGCTGCATTACCTCATCTGCTGTGCTCTGGATTAGTAAAGGATGACAGTGCTCCTTGGTTTCATCTTTGGACGTGCCTGCCAGGGCTTTATGGCCCCCTCATTTCTCTGAGAAACCAGCTATGCAGCCCCGCTTTGCAGAGAGAGAGAGAAACGTAACTGCTGAGACTCAGCTTGAGTGCTGTTAATGAAGGGAAACGTTACATAAGAGATTAGCACTATTAAATCCATTGTGCTTTCCAGAGATCGATTTAACAGTGAATTATTTTACGGGAGGCAAAGTTGGATTTCATTTGCTTGGTGGAGAATTATTCCTTTTTTTTTTTTTTTTACCCATTCCCCAGGTTCTTTTGATAAAAATTCAGAGGCAGTAGTAAGAACACACGTTGCTTGGTATTATGATCTGAGGACTTTACTATATGATAAAGAATAATAGTGTCAGTGCCCTGAGGGCACTAATGATTCTGATCATCTCAATCAGCATCACCTGGGGCTTCCACCCACGCCCTCTGCCCGTAGGTCCAGGAGCACCATTTAAACACAGGCCTGGGGGGTTAGTCCTTCCTTGTAACCTTGTCTTTGCCTGAGAGCTGCTGGTGGGACCTCCTGCAATTGCCTGTCCCTGGTTCTGTGGAGCTGTGACCTAATGGTGAGCTTATTATCTGGGTCATCTTCCTTTTGAAAACTGCTTTGCTCTAGTTGTCCCCTGATTTACTGCTCTGGCTGAGAGACTGTAGTTCATGTCTAACTTCAGGTGTCTGTTAGTGGGAGAATCAAATAAAGTGGTGTGAAATCTGCTGCCTAGTCTCAATAGAGCTATTTTCAGTTCTATCTGGACCTCAAACCACATTGTAGGTGTCCTTTTGCTCAGCCATTCTGTCTATGGAATGAGCAATCTAGACTTGGAACTGTGTGGTTTTCCTGTAGGAAAGAAAATTGTCCTTCTTGGACTCAGCTGCCTGGGAAGTTTGACTGCAAAAGAGCTTGGTGTGGATGAGACTTAGAAGTGCAATTGCTCTGTGCTAGTGCCTGCTTTTACAAGTATCAGTGACGTGGGTGAAGTCACTGGGTGCTTGAAGAAGGAATGTTCCATATATGTTGTAACTCAACTGCATGTCAGGCGTTATAGAAATATTGCCTTTGCACCTGCTGAACTAATCATTACCAGTGACTCTTTACCACTTCACCATCATTTATAGATATTTCCCCTTAAGTGCTGGAAGGGTGTGCTGTTATTAGAGCTGATGTGGCTCAAATTGCATTTGGTCTTCTCAGATGAGCATGGGCCAGGGAGGCAGCTGACCCGAGCCAAGGCTGTGTGATTTGCCTTCAGCCAGCTACGAGCAGTGTGTGGGTAGAGCACAGCACAGAACTGTGCCTCATTGAGATTCTGAAGATGTGCTAATCACATCACCTACCCCGCCTTGCCTTCCTGCATCAAAGACTTGTCTTCTCAATGCTGATTTCTTAATACAGATCATGTATTTTATTTATATATTTATTTTACTAATGGAGCTTCATGTTAAATTTAAAGTCCATTAGAACCACTGCTTACAAAGTGCCCTTGAAAGTATGTTTGATTGCAGACTCATCCATGCGTGCTGTAGAAAGCTTTCAAGCAGTAATGGGTTTGGGAACACAAAGGTGGCTTCACTGGCTTTAGTCCTTCAGTGGAATCTGAAATATCTCCTAGGGAAAGTGTATAATGTAAAAAGCCTAATATGTTGGAAGGGTGCATTTGGAAGGGACAGGAGGAGAAGTCTGAGTTCTAGGATTAAATCCTCTTGCGTGATCACTGTGAAAAAACAAATGTTTGAAACTCCCAGTGAGAAATCCACCTCCCCAGCACAAAGGACATGTATGGGACATGTTCCCTTTATGCTGGAAACTAAGCCAGGTGAGGTTGAACTCACCTGCTCTATTTGTGAGTGTGGGTTAATGAAGGATCCTCCCCGGCATAAATTCCAGACCATGGGCATGGAAATAGCCAGTGGTGCCCTTGGCACACCTGCTGGGACTCCCAGGAGGCTGTGACCACAGCAGGTGTGTTTTACTGACCACAGCAGGTGTGTTTTACTGACCCCATCTATAGCTCTGGGTGGTTTAAGGTACAACTGCAAGTACACCATGCACTGCTGACAGGTCACTTGGCACAAGAGTCTCCCTCAAATGACCTAAGCACCTCTGTTCTCTCTCTGCACCCTGCCTTAGCTTCCTAAAACTTACCCCCATTTTATGCAGAGGTTCCTGTAGGAGTGGAGTATGAGCTCAGTTGTTCTGCTGCTTTACCCGGAGATCCTGAGATAAAAGACAACCTTAGTGATCTTAACTGTAATATTCCCTATGTCTCCATATGCACTCCTAATAGTTTCCTAAATCTAAATGAAGAAGCCTGTGGGACATGGTGATCTGGAGTCTTCAGTGATGGATCAGAAAGTGACCTGAGTTGTCTGACCCAGAAAGCTTATTTTTTTTGTCAATTTGAATTCTACATTGTAGGTGATAAATAGCCTGGTAAAAGTGAGATTTCTCCAGTGGGTTGTAGATGTGAATTGATTTAAGTTTTAGATTTTTTTTCTTGATTTGTGTATTAATTTCTTTGGAGAGAGTCCTGAGACATCAGTCTCCATAGAGGAAAAAATATATTGTCTCAGAGGAGTATTTCTCAGCTAGTGCTTCTGGGAACACAGCAAAGCAGAGCTCATAGAGCCTAATATCCTCAGATTCCTTTGTTAACAATATTTTAATGTTAGAATTGCTTTAGGAGAGGAGGTTGAAATTCTTGATTTCTTTTTTTTCAGAATGCTCTCCTTCTAAGCTTGAAAATTAAACTTTGCTCTGATTTTTCCTTTTTTTTTAACTGAGAATTTAGCTTTGCCCTTGTAAATCGAATATAAAATTTGATTTAGCTGAAATAGCTGTGTAGGGTTTAAACAAAAGGGAGATATTTTGTATGTCCAGGACTGTTGCTGATCATGACAAGATTAAAGGAAGTTAAATATAAGTTGCTTAAACTATGCAATGAAGGTTTCATAAATGCTTGAAAATATGGTAGCTCTGAAATTTTTTAAAAGGTGCTTTAATAGGTCTTAGAAAATTACTTTCCTAATAGCTATATACAAAAGACATTTGGTGATGGATCCCCTGGACTGGCAGCTGAAGGCCTTCATTAACAGGTAGTGGTTGGGATTCTTTTGCAGAAAGCCACTCACTGCTGTATCAGTTTTGTACCTGGTTATTTGTGTTCTTTCTGAAGTTATCTTGCCCTACAGTTACTCTATTTAGAAAATTACAATAAAAACACAGGAAGAAATAAGCAGCTCTTATCCTCCTAGAAGAGTTCTGGGCCCTTTTGTTCACCTCCCCCTCCCTGCTGAAATATTGAGGCAATCAGCAAAGCTATTGTTTTTTGACACGCTGCATGCGTTCCCTAACTGGTACCATTCATCCCTCTGATTGAACAAGAAGCTCTTTCATTTTTCAAATGAAGACTTTTCTTGTGGGTGGGTGTATATTCTTCAGTGGGGTAAAGTAACACCTGGGCTAATTTTAAAAAAACCCAGCTTGATAACCAGCAGCAATCTGGTTTTGGCACCACAGAGCTGTCTTTTGAAGGGGTCAAATTAGCCTGTGGGGAGCTTTAATACTATTAGTTTCTAGTTAAAACTGCCTTGAGAATCTCTCTCTGCATTACACTGCACTCTGTAGACTGTACATGTCCTGTTAGCAAGTTGTCTTGCATGCTGTACTCTGTGATTATACCAAGGAATGCTGTAGAATCAGAAAGCCTATGAGATAAGCAATCAGTTAAATAGACTTACCAGTTAAACATTTTTGATTAGCTCTTAAAAGTTTCCTTGAAACATTTAGGGGAAATGTTCCGTCCTAAGAGTAGCATCTCTCTTATAAGCCATTAAGGAGTGGTGGAAAATACTACATAGAAGAGGATAATGCTTTTGTCATAGAGAACAATACAACAAGTGAATTTGAAGTCTGAAAATTATTTTTGTTTCTAAATAGCCCCAAGGAACAGCTCAGTGAGACTCCATGATGAGAAAGGCTCAGCAGGGTGATGCTTCCCTTTTTGGCATGGGTTAGCAAAATTCCATGGCCACAATTAATCCCCACCTCAGCTCTCTTGGGTGAATCAAGCCTCAGAGGAGGAGCCCATCAGAGCAAATACTGCTTAGCTGAGGTGTACCAAATGCATATGGATGCCAGCCTTGTTCAAGCAAACACTAAGGGGTACCTACTACAGACTGCTAGGACGTTGCTGGTGGTAGGTATTGAGGCAAGTAAAGACTTTATGTGCATGGAAAAGGAGCTGAAAACCCAACTCAGTTAAGGTTTTCAAATTCAAATATTGAACAAAACCAAATATTGCTAACTTCAGCCACAGGAAAACTTCCTGCTGCTGATAATGAATGCTGGATTTGGTTCCACTTTTGCTGCTCTGATGGAGGGTTGACTGAGTTTTTTCTTTACCTGACTCTAAAACACAGATCAGAAATACAGTGTTTGGAGCATTGTTGCCCCCATTTATATGTAGTTCCTTCTTGCGAACAACTTTGGAGAATGCAAAAAGGTTATGAAAAATAACACAGTGTTAAGAGTAGAGGGAAAACCATATGCAAGTAAAACTTAGAGCACCACTAGGGGCTCTTTTCTCTGACAGACCAGCTTAATAGCATTCTAGGGGCAATATATTTTAAAAGCAGCTGCACCAACCTTGCACAGCTTGCGCTTGCAGTCATTTCCTTTTGCATATGCAAGGGAATAATTACATGCCGTACAATGCACTTTGGATTTCCCCAACTGAGCAGTCCTACACGTGTATCTGGGATGCCAGCCTTCATGTGGAAATTGCTTGCATATTGCAGTCATTTTATATTTAAAAGTGGTCACATACACACACATGGACAAAAGAACCTCTTCAGCATGCCATCAGTGCTCATTACGGGTATTGTGTCCACTGGCACAGATGGAAAACCTGCGTGGGTACGTCAGCATATTAATGCTGGAGAACCAAAGGCTGTGAATTCAAAATCTGGATTTGATCACTTGAAGGGATTTGGGAACGCAGTGTTTACACTGATTTTTAGTGTTTCCACCACACACTGAGATGTCAGGTACATCTGCAGCCTGCTGCAGTATGTGCCAGCCAAAGAAAACTGGGATCTGTTTTAATCCTGCACACCGCCTTCAAGCACCCTAATTAACCTTCAACAGTAATATTGTTGCAAATAACTTGATTGATATTCCTGTGTATAGGATGGGTTTGTTTCTGGAAGTCGATTTGCCTTAAGAAATAGGTGTAACACTTTTCTTTTATTGAAGAAAACTAACCAACAAATGCAAATGATTGTTGGTTAACATCCACCAACAGTATTTGAAAAATAGTTTTTGATCCATTACAATTTGTCCAGCAAACAGAATAAGTAATTATGACAATTTCTACTATATGGGGAGAAAACAAAACAAAATACCTTTGTGTTTTGAAGACATGCTGCTTGTCCTTATTTGGATACAAGACTTCAGAAAGGATCTTGCTTTGGTGTCTGTAGATAATGTGCAGGAGCTTCTGCTTTGAGCTTACTTCCTCACACACTTCTGGAGCTGCAAAAGAGAAAAGAGAGATGAGAACATGTGAACAGAAAATGCAGCCAGCAATGTATTTTTCAGAAGAACATGGGACTGCTACATTTGACCTACATATGTTTTGCAGGAGGAATTGGGTGCCTTGGTTATGACAGAGGACAGACTCGGAAATGTCTTGACGCAGTGGAGATTTATAACCCTGACGGAGACTTTTGGAGGGATGGACCTCCAATGCCTTCTCCCCTTCTCTCCTTACGAACAAATTCTACCAGTGCAGGCTGTGTGGAAGGGAAGCTGTACCTTTGTGGAGGATTTCATGGAGCAGGTACTACAATGAGTCCGATATTCCTTGTGTAGTTAAAATCACTTTCGCAGAACACAGACTGACCTGATGAGTGATCAACCCTATCTGGTGGCACTGGCATGCCTTGGAGCCACAGACCTGATTGTGCCCTTTGGACCACCAACCCCTAATGTCAATATGAATTTTGTTCTGTTTAACCTTTGCTTTTTTCCTTAATAAAACATGAAAATTTAAGGATGTTTCCAATATGTGCTAAACCTCTCCAAATCTAAAACCTCAGTAGAATTATTCTGGGTTTATATCCAGAGCTACAGTTCAGTGTTTTATGGACATTAAAGAACTTGGACATATTTGTTGAACATTAAGGCCCTGTCCATCTGTCCTTTGCCACTCTATCTCTGCCTATTTACTTACATGCTTTTTGTTATCGGTGTTGAAAAAGCTTGTGTATTTAATGAGTACTCTGGGTAGGGAATTGAGATACAAACAGATTAAAGTTCCAGATCTGGTGATTTTTAAGTAATCCTAGCCCTCTGGACACCCTTCTTTTTTTCTTCTTCCTTCCAACTGTGTTTAGCCCTATCTAAATCTCCATTACTTATAACCTTTGTGTTTTTTTCATTATAAATGCAAGGAGTCACAAAACAAGCACAATTACACTCTTTTGCTACATAGAGCTGCTACCCTAATTTCTTTCTAGGAGAAAGCAATAGCACAGATGAATTATCCACTGCTAAAAAATGTCATGTCAGGCTCACTGTTGCCCAGGAATGACCACATGGTATCACTGGGTGACATATCTTCATATTACACTGATTCCAGTTCTATTGACTTGTATAACAACCTCTAAACATAAAGCCACTGTTATTTTAGAATGATGCTTTTCATCAGCTAGCTCACATCTTGCCTTCTAATCCCTTCACTGGCTACTGTTTGAGGAAGTTACTTACTGAAAAAAATTGTTTGGCAGCCTCTAACAGGCTTGTTCTCCTCTCATCTCTGATGGAAATTGTGTGACTTCAGAGCAATTATGGTTATGACACATCACTGTGTTTCCATAGTGCCATCATAGTTGTCTTTTTCTCAGCAATATTATGAAAAAGCCTAAAGTTAGTGGGTACAAACCTCAAAAGGCTGATAAAGGGAACTGGTTGAGTCACCATCCCTGGAGGGATATAAAAGACATGTAGATGTGGAGCTTAGGCACATGGTTTAGTGGTGGGCTTGGCAGCATTGGGTTAATGGTTGGACTGGATGATCTTAAAGGTCCTTTCCACCCTAAACAATTTTATGACTCTATGATCATTAGCACTGACAAATTAAGCAATTTTGTTCAAGATGACTAACAGATTAATATGAGATTTTTCTGACTAGTGAAGCTTCAGAGCCATAAAAACACTTTCTGTACAATACCACCACATTCTGTCACTGAGTCATGTATAAAGAGTGGTTGTTCTGGGAGAGTTTGAAAGTCCTCCTGTGGATTTCAAGAAGGCCATCTTTTGTATGTTTGAATAATGCCAGCTCAATGGGGTCCTGATTCCTCACTCTACTATTACAGTCTATATAATTATGTATAGAACTCTCCTGCACTAATGCTATTATTTAGATTGAAAAACAAGAAGTCAAAGTTAGAAAATGCCAGTTTTGCAGTTACCTGTGCAACCTGAATTCTGACCCCCATATGTGTGTTCTGTATACCTGTAAAGAAGTAGAATATGATTGTGTTGTTAGATGTTGTTATGGTGCCTATTAACAGGGGGGGCAAAATAAGATTCTCACTGTCAACTGTAAATTGGGTATAACCACATATTTGAGGAGTTAAGAGGAACCTGTGCCTTAAAGACAGGCTTCTTAAAGTGACTTTAAAGCTATTAAAAGAAAAGGTCTTTCTAAATCTTGACAATAGTAGTAGCTTCTAGCTACTATCATGAAGAAAAAGATAAGTGTAGGCCATATGTTAAACCTGAAGAGGTTACCTAGCTGGCCTCTCTTCCTTACCCCATCTGCTCTGCCTGCTGGAAAGGGCTCTTGCCTGATGTGCTCTTTGGGGATGAAGGGTGGAGTGAGAGATGATTATTACTGTCATATGGGAGCTTGGAAAGGGTGGCTTGACTCTGCTCTTTCACAATTACAGCCGCTCAGCAGCTTCAAGGTACAGGACAGCATGTGCTGCTGCTGCTTTAGTAGCAGACAGGGTTATTTTAGAATGTGTTTGTTTGGTTTTAGTCTTTTGGGCTTCTTGGCATATCACTTTGGTTTTTATGGGGCATGCAACCAAGGGAGGATATTCCAATTTTACAAAACATTGTAATTTAGTTTCAACCAAGTGGAGTTCTTGGAACAAGCTGAAGGCACAGCTGTAGTCTTTGGGTTTTCTGCCTGCTAAACACTAAAGGACTGCTGGGAACATTCAAGAAAAAGAGGAAAAAAAAACAAAACCAAATGAACCAAACAAGAGCAAATAAGCCAAAATCATTGCTGCAGTGGAGAGTCTTAGCCCAGGGGGCTGAAATCAAACCCTTGTGTACTCTCCACCCTCAATTTGCCTTTGCGTTTGCTTAAACCCAGTCTTGATCCAGCAGTGTGAAAGTTAGCCCACTGAAGACATTATTGCATTTTAATTTTACTGAGATATGTCATGCTCTATATGCCTTTCTGCATGCTTATAGACCTAAATCACAAAATGAACTAGGTTGGAAAAGACCTCTGAGATGGAGCCCATCCTTTGATCTAACATCACCTTGTCTACTAGACCGTGGCACTGAGTGCCATCCAGTCTCTTCTCAAATATCTCCAGGGATGATTACTCTACCACCTCCCTGGGCAGCCCATTCCAATGCCCAGTCATGCTCTCTGTAAAGAGCATCGTCCTAAACCTCCCCTGGCCCAGCTTCATTCTCCCTAATACTCCTTAGCCTTTCCACTTCTTCCTTAGGCTCTGCCACTCAACAGAGCAGATCATTCACCCGATTGCACCTTAACGTGGTGCACTGTCCTCTTGTACCAATGCCAGGCTCAGACATTCCCTGCAGCCAGTGACCTGAGTAGCTCTGTCCTTCCTGGGGGGTTCTGCCTGGGTCAGCACACTCCTGCCGGCAGCAGCTGCAGCAATGGCTTTTGATCATTTGTAAACCGTTTCTGGATCTAGTTGAGTTGGGTTGGAAAACAAAACCCAAAAAGCAAAACATCAAAAGACAAACAAAAAAACCTCCAAAAAACCCCACGCACACCTATCACACTACCCACCAGCAAGAGCTGGCAGAATGGGCATGCCCTTCCTGCTGACTGTGCCTTCATGAACTGCTGGGCAAACTGCCGGGCAAACTGCCATGCCAACTGCCCTGCAAACTGTCATGCTATGCCCCTGCTTGCCTACTCCTCTTCCCTGTGCTCCTGTGAGTTATTTAAATTACCCTCAAATGGGCCTGGTAACACCCCTTGCTCACCTGATTGGCTCCAAAGAGCAGCCAGGTCCAGGCCCAGTGGATTATTAAAGTCCAGAGATGCTGTACACAAAGCTGAAAAGCAGCTCTCAACTGCTCAAAGGGCCTTAAATTTGGATGAAAAGGTGAATACTGCTGAGCTACCATCTTTTCTGATTCTCATGTGACAACTGAAATCTTGTGATGGCAGGATTCCTGTTCTGTGTGTGTTGCCTCTCACAAATCTCTGTCGGCTTGAAGGGAGGACAAGTGGCACAGCCTGAACAGCCCCCCTGCGAGCAGAGAAAGAAAACCTGTGGCTACTTGAGAAGAAAGCCAGCTTGGGCAGCTGAAAGTAGCAATAGCAGTCTTTCTAAAAGATGAGTGAGCTCCAAAATGTGTTCAAGCTTCCTCTGAACTCTTGTTCAATGTTGAGGTGTGTCGATAAAGCTTGTAAGGCTTCCTCAAGTTAGAAGTTTGCTCAAAGCCTGCCCATGAAAGAGGAAAGGGGTTTAAGTCAGCTGAAGCTTAGACACTTCTCTGCAGTGCCTACACTAAGACCTTAGTGACCCAGGCTCTTTGCAGCAGGTGGAGAAGAACAGACACTGTAGAGGGAGATTCAGGTCCTTGGTGCTTTACATCTGCTCTGAAAGACCAGAAAGCAATTCATAACCCTTAGGAGCTCTCCTTTCTTCAACCTTTGTGTTTTTATCAGGTGTTCTAACCTGGCTTACCTAAGGCAAACACATCAGGATATTGGTGTTTATGCTTTGATGGTACAAACACCTCTGAGACCTCTGTGCTGCATCACTAGCTGACTAATGTTTTATGCTCTTATAGTCATTATAACTAACCAAAAAGAGCAATTCTTGTTCTGAATTTTTCTCCTTAGCAAGACTTGCAAAACTTCATCTGTTAGCCAGTAGTTTACACAAATTAGCTCATTTTCTACTAAAACTGCTATGTTAAACAGGAACCATTAATCTGCTTGTCTCAGCTCCAGCTCATGTAGCCTTGTGTTGTGAATGTTGTCATTTTTCAGCAATGTTGTAGCATTCATCAGGATAATCAGACATGTTTTAAATGGCTGATTTTGTCCATTAGTTTATGGTGCTGCACAGAGTGGAATCATTACCCCCAGTATGAGTACTCAGCAGGGCTCAGTGTGCCACAGCCAGCAGCTTTCCACTGACTGCTAAACCACACTGCCACATTCCTGCTGTAACTATGGATTTTAAACCAGCCTTTGCAGTCTGACTGTACAGTGTTTTTGTTGACATGTTTTATTTCCTTTGAATTGAACTAAAACCTATCACCTGCACAGGCTGACAGCTACTGACATCAGCTTGTGCCTGGTAGAAGGAGCCTCATTAGTGTGGCTCCCTCAGGGAGGGGGAGTAGCTCTTCAGGTATGCAGGATTATGCCCTGATAAAATGCCTGCCATATTGGGTTCCCTTTCTTTTGGACTGCTACTGAGCACTATAAATATTTTTTTTTCTGGTGAAAATAATGAAGGCAAGAGTGTTTGCTGGGACCATGTCATCTGCTGTCACTGTCACTTGCCGAGGCAGATGTTTGCTGACTTTGTTGTTGCTGCACAAATACAAGTATTATAGCCTGTGTTTTGGGGTTGTAGCTTTTGTTTCAGATTACGGAGGTCAGTACAACTGCTTGTCTCACAGACTTGAAGTAAAAAATTGAAATCCAGACTTGGATTATTTTTTTCCCACTTCATGCATCCTGGTTGGTATCAGCTATAGCATGGCCAGCAGGACCAGGACAGTGACTGTCCCCCTGCACTCGGCACTGGTGAGGCAGCACCTTGAATTCTGTGTTCAGTTTTGGGCCCTCACACCAAGACACACATTGAGGTGCTGGAGCATGTCCGGGGAAGGGGCTGGAGCACAAATCTGATGAGGAGCGACTGAGGGAACTGGGACTGCTTAGCCTGGAGCAAAGGAGGCTCGGGAGGGACCTTGTCACTCTCTACAACTACCTGAGAGTGTAGACAGGTGGGCTTTGGTATCTTCTCCCAAGCAACAAGCCATAGGACAAGAGGACACAGCCACAAGTTGTACCAGGGGAGGTTTAGATTGGATATTATGGAAAATTTCTTCACCAAAACACTGTCAAGCCCTGGAATGGGCTGTCCAGGGCAGCGGTGGAGTTGTCATCCTGGAGCTGTTGAAAGCCGTGTAGATGTGACACTGAGGGACATGGGTTAGTGATTGGCTTGACAGTGCTGGGTTAACAGCTGGGTTCAATTATCTTAGAGGTCTTTTCCAATCTAAATGATTTTATTGTATTAATTAGAATGCCATCTTTGCTGTGATACTCCCACCCATGTGATATCAGCTGATATGTAAAGTTAAGGTGCAACCAGCTCAGTGCAAATAACAAAATGTTTAACAGCCCTGCTCTTAGCAGCACATATCCCTTAAAAGGTCTTATGATTCCATGAGCTAATAGGACTTGATGTAGAACTGTCAGTCTTTCCATTCCCCTCCTATGTAGTTTATGGCAGAGGAGATGAATGTACTGCTTCCCTACTATATATGTTGAAAATTTCTGTAATGTGTTTAGCATCATATGTGGGACAAAAGCTGCTCAACTCCATTTTGTTATTTACTTACTGATATCCAGTAGAAATTAATTTTTCATTTAAGTGTTGTTACAGTCAGAGGAAGGGTAAAGGTAAAAGTTGTCTATGCAAGAATCTCAATTTTGTGTTTGCAACTGTTACCTAAGATAGATGCTAGTGATGCTGGGTCCTACTAACTGTGTAATTTTGATTCTAAGGAAAAAAAAAAAAAGGGAAAATTAATAGTTATCCTGGATTAATTTTCTAGCCTCTTCCTCATTTACATAAACTGCAGTCCATGCATTGGCGTAGAAGCAGCTCTGCTTGCAGCAGTGCAGAACTGTGTAGTAATTACTGTGTTCCAGCTGAGCTAATGAGTTTGCATCTCCACACCATGCACTCCTGACAGTGGACTAGCTTAATAGTTATTTATTTTGACTAATCTCCCATAAAAGCTGTTCCCCCTAGTCTCCTCCATTATGCGATTTAGATGGAGAATCGTTCTAGTGCTTGTTTTTTATTATAGTGGTTATGGAACATTACTGGAATCAAATTAAATATAGACATATTAAGGAGTCTGGCACAGTAAATACTGCACTTGTGAAGTTTGGGGGTTGAGAGATTGGAACAAAACCTGTTTCTCCAGCACCTTCCCATGTTCCCCGCTAAATAAAGCAGAGGTGCAAACCCCGGGCTGCCTATCTGCAGCACTGTTCGTTTCCCTCTGTTAAAATTTACTGGGCACTGATGAATAATTAAAGTTCTTCTGCCCACAGTTGTTACCATTTGAATAAATATTCCCACCAGTGGAAGGGGTTCAGGGCCCCTGTGCTTTGCTCATGGCTGGCCTCAGGCATTGCCACGGCTCTCCAGCCTGTGCGCCGAGTCCACCCCGAAAAATGCTGCTTGACCTTTCACCGAATTCTCCCCCAGCTCCAACGTGAGCTGCTGGGACTGGGAGAGACCTCTGTGCTGGGCTGCCTGCCCAGGGAGGGCTGCCTATCTACCCTGCTCGTTAGCTGGAAATGCGCTGCCGTAAATGAGGCCAGATCAGGTCAGGGGAATTGCTGGGGAGCAGCACCTGCTCGTTCCACATCTAAATTTGACCCATTCTCTGGCAGCATGGTATTAGCAATTCAGGCCTGCTTCTTGCTAAATCTCATTTATAGTTTATAAAGGGTTAATGAATGATTAATAGATACTTTAATGCATTTTAATTAATCGCTGAAGAGGTCAATAGGTTGTTTAGAAACATGGCTTGTAGCCATGTATGACATCTTCTATTGTGTTCATAACTGCCTGTCATGCATACAGTCTAAACATGCTTTATATCCTCTATAAATAATGTATTAACCAATTGTAAGGCATTTAGAAACAGTATCTCAGGACAGGCTGGGCCCAGTAGTTCTTATCCTGATCCTGCAGCTTCTACTCCTATGAATGGTGCATTGACTTCAAGAGCACTGACCCCGCTGCCTCTGTAACCTGTGATCCTGCTATCACCTGCAGTGCAAGTGGGACCGGTGCTTGTAAGATTATCTCAAAGAGACCTTGCCTATGAACAGCAGGCAAAATCTGAAAAGACTTTAAAAGCTGTGGTAGCTGAATCAATCCAGAAAAACAGCTGAAGTAACTGAATTAGACATTTCCTTATGTAGACCGTCCAGTTCTTTATATATATTTTTTAAATTTTAGTAAACACTGACTTATGAGTAAATGGGCAGGTCCTGAAGAATTGCACAGCGGAACAGGAGGATAGAGGACCTGTCTATGAGAGTGAATATCTTACCTTACTCGCTGCAGGTGCTCTGAAAACAGTAAGCTGCCAGAGTTGTAAATTCAAGCCCCAACCTTCCTCCCAGCTTTGGCTGTGTCTGGTGGGATACACTGCCTTGGTGCTTCACATCACGAAGGCTGGCCAGCATGTTAAACAGCCAGGCCAAGTTCCCTCTCCTGTGTATTCTCTGCCTGCTTCTGCCCACAGGCACAGATGATGGATGTCTTTGACCCCACGAGGGGTTCTGCATGTGTTACACTGGTGGAGTTTGGGGGCAGCTCACATACACAAATGGGATTGAAGGCCACAGACTTGATGAACTTATTATTTTTCCTACTGCAAATGAGGAGCCAGGACATCTGGTGGTAATGATCTAAATGCACTTTTATCCCATTGCAACACAAACATGAATTCCCAGGTCACCTAACTCCGCATCATGTAATTATGAAAGCAGCTATTAGTGGCAAGGAAGATAAGTAGCAGAGGCTAGTCCCATATGTTTGAAATCATTCTCTGGTACAGATAATGGCATGAAAAAACAGGTACAAATGAGTAGTGGAGGCTGAACTGCTTCAAGGCAACTCTGGGGTGGCTTTAGGTGTCAAGAACTGGGGAAACCAGTGTAAGAAACACCTGAGTAAGCATTTCAAGGACTGTTTGGGAACTGGCAAGCACCTTGTGATGTGCAAGTGGTTTTTTCCACGGAAAGAGCAGAGCAGATAGATAGCAGTTTAACTGCTACAAGTTTGGTGTGCTGTGTTTTTTTAATATGAATTGATTTATGCAAAAGAAGACAGAACATATTAGGAAACTGCAAGCTGGAAAGGAAAAGGTGCTGTGACAGCCTGAGGAGGATGTCAGGAGGAGCTCAGGTGAGTGGCCTGTGTGAGGGTGTCCCAGGGCACAGAGATGTGACAGTGAGACTTCCCCCACTACACAAGGTGGTTCTGTGCTGAGGTACCTGGCCCTACTCCAGATAAAGTTGCTGAGGTGCTGCTGGCCATCCAACAGTGTGTCAGTGTGGTTCTGTCACTGCTGGTGGGCAGATGAGCTTGTCTCCAAACTACTTTGGATGTCTCTGCCCTGCACTGATGCAGAGCCATCATGACTCGTGACTTTGGCACATGCTCTCACCATCTCCATAACTCTGCTTCCTCATTCATAAGCTGGGGCAAATATACCAGCTGATGTCAATGGAATTCTGGAAGAAAAAAAAAAATATTTACCACATTTCAGGAAATGTGTTGTAGATATAACTCCAGTGAATGGAATTTCAGCATGAAATTTTTTGAGTTCAGTTCTCTGGACACTAAGCAGGCTACAGCAGAGTCAATTTATTTTTCTTGGCTTACAAACATAATAGCTGAATGATTAATAATCCTGGATGAACTATGGATTTTCTACCTGCTAAGCATATTGCTTAATTCTTCTACATCTGCCTCCTTTTAACCCTCACAACCCAAAACCTAATAATTGTATCTGAGTTTTTGGTTATGAATAGGAAAGAGAAAGCAAGGTTAAAAAAAAAAAAGTTCAAAAGTGCTAATAAATACTGTTGTCACATGGAAAGTTCTTCTTCCCCTCAGCCTCCAAATCACAAATTGGAATGTAGTCTAACAAAAAAAAAAAAAAAAGAAAAAAAAAACAACCCACACCCAGATGAAAAAGCAGATCAAATATTTATGTTGCCTGCAGTCATACTGGGGGCCTTTCCAAGAATCGTTCATCAAACATTCAAATGACATGAGACAAGTTACATCATAAAATGAAGTCTGGCCATATTTGGGGAATGAATCATAAAAATCTTTCAAAGAAAAAGCATGATTGTGTATATGGAGAGCAGGCAGACACTTACTGAAAATTAATATTTTTGTTCTTCTTCTGTGCGTTCGAAGAAAAGGTCATACGAAAAATTGCAGGAAAGTGTTGTGTTTACAGACGAGAATATAAAAGGTAATTTAAAGATTAGACTCATTTTGCTTTGACTACTGCATTTGCATATATGAAATACAATTTTAGTGCTTATAAAGTAAATGTTTTCAGGTATAAACTCAAGTCTTGACACCGGGGAAAAAGTAAGTTTGTAGGCTCAGTGTAGCTTCAATCTACACTTGTACATCAAAAAGGTGTGACTGTACCAAAAGTGTTCCAATTCTTTTTAATATGCCACAGTTTCTGGTGGGGATAAACTTATGATTAATGTTCCCTCTGCTGGTTTAGCATTTTCCTTTCCTGAGTATGAATAAATCATACTGTTATAAACATAGTTTTATTGCTGGAAAAGGGCCTGCATTAGAGTTTGTACAACCGGAATAATTCTAACTTTAACTCCTTTGCAGAAAAACGCAGTGTAAGAAAGTTTCTTAAAACTTCTCAAGGTTAAACAAGAAAGTGCAGAAAAAAACTGCCTCGTTTTGTAGAAAAAATAAGTGAAATCCTTTCATTAGATAAGGCAGTCATCTGGTGAGGCAGAACACAACAGGGAGTTGTTGTGGGGTGGCTTTATAAGTAGGTAAGTTTTAAAGTTCTGTAACACAGCCAATTTCTTTTTGTAGGTGTTCCATGTTTCTCTTGTAAGCAAAATTGGCTGCTTACATATTACCTTTGAAAAAATAAATTACAATTAAATAAGGTGAATCAATGAAGCAGAATCAGGAATTATTTCCACCTTCAAGCTTAAAAGTTTAAAGCTGAAATCCAGTATATGCGCCTGGAGTCAAAGGTGCTATTCTCATTGAAAAACATCACCTTTTCTATTGGTTTTACTAAGAAAAATAATAATTAAAAAAAACCTTAAGAACTGAGGTGCTTTAACTAGTTTCTCTTTTTAAAAGAACAGATTTTTTTTTTCTCCAGTATGACTATTCTGAGCAGTGCTTTTCCTCACATGAACTTTCTCATCTAAAGGGTGCTGTTTCCTTTCATATTAAACAAGATAAGACTAGAGAAATTATTGCTTCCCTTATTTAAAAAACATACTCTTTTTATCTCCCAAGGGTTAAGAGTTAACTAACACTCCATATGCTGGAAAGCAGAATTTGTAGAGTGGAACAAAACCAGTTACAACACCCCACAGAAAAGCGAAACAAGGGACACCAAAGGTGGGGAGTCACCGGGGTCAGGAAAAAACACGGCAAGGCTTGTAAGGAAGGGTTGCTGAATATGCCTTTGATGTTTTAATTATGATTTTTTTTTTTTCTGAAGTGTTGCAATCACTCACAGAATGTCTTGGTTCCAACGTTTGATTATTTTTCCTCTGATTGTCTCATTTTTGTCATCGTCCATGCCAAAGAAAACCCAGGCATAAAAATTTATTGTATAAAAGAGATGATCTAATAAAAAAATACAGCGACTGGAGCCTCCCATGTCACAGGTTAGGTCTGTTTGTGTCTCTGTGTTTGCCTCTTAGGAAAAACCTGTTCACTCTCGCAGGGTCATATAGAAGTGAGCTCTTTGGTTCTGGTAACTGGCTGGTTATTTGTTTGCTGTTTGTCAGTCATGCCTTCTCTTCACATGTAACTGGGTTTTTTTAGTAGTTTGCTGTCTTCTGTCTTGAATGGTTGCACCCTTCCTATGTGTTATTATTATTATTCTCCTTTAATATCCAGGTTCAATAAGCAAACCATCATAACTTGTTTCACAGAATGGAAGAGAACAAAGACTACTCAGGTGTTGACTATATCATGAAATCTTACCCAAATTTTACTCAAGCCAGCTCCTGAAGACCTGTGAGAGTTTGAGAGGTTGGGGTTTGGACCAACAAAAATTATATCACATGTAATTGTGACCCAGCTGATGGGAAAACGAGTACAGGCTGTGGATGGTGGGGTAGAAACACTGTGCTGCTCTCCTTTATCAGAGGGAGCAGAGATGGTGAATGATTGGTGAGTGGTTTCCTTAGATAAACATGACAAAAATGTGCAGAAATGTCCATAAAACTGCAACATCCACAAATCTCATGCATGTGCAGGACCTGCAGAAAACAGAGCTCTCCTGTATCTGCTCTGTAAGGAAGCCAATCTTGGGAGGAGGAGAAGTCTTATTTCCATCTGACCTCCCCACATCCTGAAGCTCCTCCTTGCAGAGGAGCCTTAGAGGTATTTTAAATCCCACCACACAACATCATCATAACACCAACACCAATTTTGCATGAAACCTAAACCATGACAGCACTGTTTTGGGGCACTAAATCCCCAGGGTTGCTGTCCTCTGGAAAAATATGTGGTCTGTTTCCAACAAGGATATAACAACATGTGTCTCCAGATGCTCTTCTGCTTTTCATTCTTTCCCCCTTCTCCAGTCCTTTGCTGCCAGTTCCACATAAAGGCAGTACCCAAACAAAGAGATGCAGCTGATAGATGTGAGAGAGGGTTGGTAATGGTGGGAGTTTTTGCTGTTGTTTTTGTTGTTTTGTTTTGTTTTTAATTTTAGGAAAAAAGCTTTTTATAAGGGATAGCTGAATGGGAACCTCAATCTGGACCTGGTAAAGTTTATCCTGTCACCAGTCTCTTATGACTCAATAAACCAGCATGGAGTATTCAATGTTTTTTTTTGCTATGATGGTTTTTATCCTGGTACCTGTGGAGTGTCTGTTCTCTTGCATCTATCCAGAAACTCATCTGACAGCAAAGCACGTGCATGTTCTCAGCTCAAAGTAAGAGAAGTTTAGGCTAAGGTTACTTGCTGTGAGAAAGCAACTTTAAGATGAAAAGAAAAAGTGAGCAGAAATGAAAGATGCTTTTTATTTTTAGGAGAGAACTTGGGTTTGAGTAACAATTGTTGCAGAGTTCAGGACTGTTGTTAGCAAAGAAAGGGCTTGTAGTCTTGTAAGAAGTTTGATATAGCACCGCTGGTTGACAGCTAAGGTTCCCTGCTGCATGGAGATTCTTTCATTTTTTGTTAGTCTCTGTAAAAAGCTTCTTGTCTGGAGATTGGCTGTGATTTAATGGCATTCTTCTAACCTGACTGTTCATGACAAATTCCTCAGCACTTCAGAACATCTAAAGTACATTTAAAGCCTTGGAGGTTTTTTATTTCTCCCTAAATCACAGGATGTCCAGACTTTGCACCCAAGGAAAAACATAGCCTTGGAGTGCTTCCAGCAGCCTGAGAGCTGCATTTTAGTCAGGGCAAAGAAAAGACAATATACTGCATGTAGGCATGCTCATGAACAAGAGGCAATACTCTGCCTCGAAAAGATGAGCATTTGACAATTGACTGCAGGCTGAAATGCCACCTGCATACTTGTGCCAGGATGGAGCACTTGATGCTTTTGTCCCTGCAGCTGCACCTGGCGCCCGGAGGGTGAGGACTGACTGTGCTGCACAGGTCTCCATCTGCACTATTTCATTTGCTGTACGTTGACAGCTCGTGTGCTCTTCACACAGTGCAGTCATCACTACCACAGAAATTACTTTTTTATTGCCCCCTTTCAGAAGGGTCATCATAACAACTGCAAAAACCTCTTTGATCCTATTTGACTTGGCTCCTGATGCCTTCTGTTGTTGCCTCTGTCTTTCAGCTCGTCACGAAGTCATCACCAAAGAGATCCTTGAGCTGGATACGTGGGAGAACCAGTGGAATGTGGTGGCCACCAATGTCCTCATGCACGACAGTTACGATGTTTGCCTTGTTGCCCGGCTGAACCCAAGGGATCTTATCCCTCCTCCCCCAGATTTAGTGGACCAATAGAAGTTCAGTGACTCTCAGTGCTTCCAGACTCTGCAGAAACTGAAGAATGTGAAGAGACAAATGCTGCATTGGCTCTGGGTGAGAGCTGAGTGCCATGGAGAGGAAATGGCAACATGTATTTAAGGACAGAATTGCCTTTCAGCTGTGCTTGTTGGACAATGCTTAATTTGCTAGCACTGGTACTTGAGCCTTCTGTGAGTGAAAGTCAAGGTTGTCCAGCCTTTGTGTGTGGCTCCTCATCTTCAATCTGGCTGTGCAAGCTCCAGTGCTGGGCACAACGTGGGCTGCTGGGACCCTTTGCCTCACAGGCAAGGGGCAGCCCAGGGCTCATTTCACAGCAGAGCATGACATATGACAGAAATCTTTAGCCAGGGAAACCCCCTCCTTTGCTGTTCATCACACCTGGTTCTACTAAGCTACCCAGGAGCCTAAGAAATATATGAAGTTGGCTGATAAAAAAGTGCCAGATCATAGTTGACTGATGCAAAGGGAAAAGATAGAAAAGCCTTTGTTTTAAACAAAACCCATTAGCTGAGGTTCATTAGCTGAGTACTCCAGCTACAGCAAACATTATCTAACCCAGAGACAGGACAGTCAAGAGGTCCTGTCTTTGCCAGTAGAGCTGAACCTGTGCTAGTAGAAAATTAGTCTTTTGGCAAAAAGTCACAGGA
Organism: Lophotriccus pileatus; assembly: GCA_035583135.1. NCBI lineage: Eukaryota > Metazoa > Chordata > Aves > Passeriformes > Tyrannidae > Lophotriccus > Lophotriccus pileatus. The sequence goes on from JAWWES010000024.1 coordinate 11,291,588, forward strand.
AATTCTTCCAGTGAGGTTAGTCACTCTGTACCAATGACAAGAAGAATCCTAAATTTTCACATAGAACCTATCTGTTACAAGGCCTGGTGTTATCAGGATACTAGAGCTCTGTTAGGAAACTCCCTTTGAGAGATGGAGAAGGAGATGCAAAATAATAAAGCAGATCAATAGTATCTGCATATCAGCTTTGCAGCTACAAGGAAAGGAGAGATGTGCTAAAAAATAAATTTTTGTATAATAGGAATAGCTTTAATGAAATAGCATAAGGTAAAATCTCTACCAACAGAATTGTCTGTAATCACAGGGAAGAGGAATAATTCAAACAGGGCTTCTGAAGGCATAGTTATCCTTTGTAGAGCTTGAAGACAGCAGGTTAAAGAGAAAATTGTTTGTAGGACTACCATCCCATTTGAATTAACAATAAGCATTCATCAGTTCTCTGGTGCCTACCTTCCAGTGTATCTGTCTGTCACTGTCTGGGCAGTACAGACAAGGGAACTGGAACTCTCAGTTGTGCTCTTGGGCCACAATTGCAAATGACCGTGTGCTGCAGTGCAGAATGAATATCAGAGACAAACACTAAGAGTAAAGTATGATATCTCATACTTTGAGACATGACAGTGATCACTCTCATGATAATTATCAGCAAGAAGTTGCTTTTGATCCTACAAAAGCAGCGACAAAACTGAAAGGAAAAAACTGTAAATGAAATGAGGGAATCTCATTAGGTAGTTCATCTGTAGATATTTGCAGGATTTGTACTTCAGAGCATCTCTATTTTCTTTTTCAGTTTTAGGCTGCAAAACTGATGGCTGTTTTTTGGTTGGGTTTTTTTTTGCTTGAAATGCTTATGGCAGAGAGGGATGGAGAGGATGACCCAAAAGCCCTTTCCCAATACTGACTTTTCTGATTTATAAAATATTCTCTAAAATATCCAATGGGAGTATTAAGCTGTCATGTAAAAATTACTAGCATGAAGGTCACTAAATCTTGATGACACTAGTAGGACACTGAGAAGTGCTCAGATAATAAGGGAGCTGGGGGGAAGAAACTAAGGAAAACATGTAGAAAAGAAGTAAATCTGTGAGCAGATAATCGCTTGTCTCCCTTTATATTTCCCAAGCAGAATGAGTGTGACAGCCTAAACTCTTGTGGTTGTATAATTTCTGTATCATCCAGCCCTTCTTTTTGCTTACTGTTGCTCATATGCAGGTCATCAACTGCCCAGAACAGGGTTGAGACAAGCATGAACTTCAGTGGTACAAATCAGCAGCCTGTTCCTACAATCTTCACCCCTCTGGTTGCTAAGTGCAGTTGTGGGCATAAGATCAAGGAGGCAAACTCTGCTTTAATATGGTTTTAACCAAAACCTTCTAATCAATAACCATCCAATATTGGAAACTTTTTAACTTTACTTCACAGTAACAACAAAAGCCAATCTTGTTCTAACTTCTCTACAAGGGGGTTTTAGAGCAGCTGAAAGCAATGCTCTTGAGCATATGTTAAGTGTTTCCTTGTGAAATTCTGCAACTGTAAGTACTGATTTTGCTTCTTTCACCTTTTTTATTTTAAGTAAGAATGTTTTAAAGGTTTGGGTTTTTTCCTTTGGTCTCTGCTTTGTGGTCTATTCCTTACAGTTCCTGAGGTTTAAAGCCTGGGCTAATCTACTTGATTTTACTCTCTGAAGGACAGTCTACTTGGAATATTTGAAGGGGAGAAGGGAGACATTTGCAGGCTTTCACTGGTCACATTTGACCATGTATGTTAAACGCAGCTGACACTCCTCTATTAAACTTTTATTCCAGTAGTGAGCTGGATGTTTCTTTCCCACTTTGTATGTTTTGCTTTTTTTGACTGATATTTAATGAGCTGGATGGAAGGAAAGTATGTACTCCGAGGTCTGATTGAATAACTGAGGAGAGTAATGACATATATTTTATATACTGGCTTTGCAATCAGTGATCTTGAGCTGTAGTGGGCAATTAGCAGGTTTATTTTTCATGCAGCACTGGCAAGTGACCTTCCCCTATGTGCACTGAGCATCACCTTTCCTGCTGCTCACAGGGTCTGACTGTCAGTGGGGACTCTCGTGTGTGTGTGTCTTTCAGTTTCTGCCCAAACTGGAATGTCTAGCACTGTACAGCAAGCAGGAATTTTTTTTTTCTGGATTAAATATCTAAAATGGGGACACTAACTTCTTAATTCTATGTTGTACCTATGTAGTTCATGGGTTGTCCTTGGGGTGACTACAATTTCTAAACCGATATTTGGAAATGTAGCTTGGCTGAGGAAGGAAGAGGAAGAAAGCACGTTTATTGAGAGGTATAGATCTCAACCAAAATCCTTCTGAGACTATAAGAATACTGCAGGTCTGCTATGTCCATGGATAATCTCACAGTGCTGGTAAAGTCCTTAAGAGTCTCAGTTTCTTCTATGACAAAACCTGATGCAAGAAAAGTTATTAAATAATTACAGAATATGCATTCTCCAAGCATGTGGGTTTCACTGAAATAATACTTTACTGCAGCCCCTTTCTCTGAGCAGTAGTTAGCTGAGTGTTTCATCAAGGCTGATTTGACATCATCCATAACTCTAAAATATAAACAAAGCAGTGCTGGAAGCTACTAGCTGTTTAAATGAATGAGGGGTTATGAAGCAAAGGGATATGCAACAGTTTCACCTGAAGTGCTGAAATACATCACTGGTTCCCAAATATGAAGAAAAATTTTGGAGAGGTAGCTGGTTGTGTGGCACACAGGGAGTGAAGCAAAAAAAGAAACTCTATAAAAAGCTAATTGAAGCTCTCAATTTTTATCCCCAGCTAATGTTTTATTTTGAAATTGTACGTACATAACTGACTGCATAAGGGTCCCTGCAGATTTCTCATCCCTGTTTTCATATGTGTGGTCACAGGAGCTGCCCACAAACCATCAGGCATCTGACTACCCACCCTCACACACCACTGCTGGGATTGCCTTTGCCTCAGTCCCTGCCCGTGCCAGGCAAACACACACACACACGTGTTGCATGTGTGCAGTATCGAAATTTATGGGGCAGTGTCTATATTCTGTTCCAGCAGACACACACTTGGAAAGCCTTAATTTGCCAAAAGGAAATTGCCTTTGTGCACAGAGAGCTGTCAGCTCCTCTATCAGCACTCCCAAATACACTCCAGGTAAGAGACTGGGGGAGTATCAAAACTGAGAGACCAGCAACAAGACATGAGAAGTGCTCCCAGAGTGTTACAACACGCAGTGGAGCCAAGGTGGGGTGCATGATCCTCCCCATCTCCTCCTAGGCATGGTTCAGATGCAAAAGGATTTGGCCCTGGATCCTTGCCCTATATTTTTTAATCTACTTGAAATGTGTAATGAGATCCATGATCATCTGAAAATCAATGGGGAAAATGCTATAATAATTTCTTTTTATATTAAAATATATTCATAAAGATCTATGTTGCTTTTCCACTGATTTGGTAGATGATGACACTCTTTTAATAAGCTGCTTACCTAGTGATTGTTATCTTAGCTCATGGACATGGTCCCTTTCACAGGCTGCTCTCCTAATGGATTATGCAGTTCCTCTGAAAATATGTTCCATGAATCACAATGCTTTGAAAAATCACCTGGTCAGAAATTCAGTTACTCATTTGCAAATGTCTGTGCTTCTCCCTACAGCTTTTCAAGTGGACTCCAGCTCCAGCTTCAAAGAAAAGCTATTTCACCCCCAGTTGTGCTCAGCTGGAACTAGTACATTTGCAATTTGCTATCATTTGACATGCAGAGGTTGAAAGCAAAGGAAATATTGGAAAATGACTAAAATATACATAAAAAGTACCCGGAAGTGCACTTTCCTTCTTTCTTGGTGAATGTCTCCTCGGTGTGCACTGCCCTGCCTGGTGTCTGATGGAAGGATTTACTAATCACCCATGACTGCAGCCACAGCACAGACCAGGCTGGGGCCACGTGTTTGCGCTGCCAGCGCAGAGGGACCCAGCGTGGTGTGGGACTGTGGCTCCTGAAAGGCTGGCCTGCCTTGCCACAAGGAATTGCCTTCAAACAAAAATGCATGGAAGTGCCCCATGATGGGCACTCCTCTGTGTTTTATATACATATGTATAACGTTAGCTTTAGAAGTACTTTACTGACAGCAGTAAGATCCTTTTTTATAAAACAGACCTAGCAACTGTGTCTTCTGCATAGCTCATCCAAGTACTTAAAAAAAAAAAAAGATGCTGATCTTTAAATAATTGGAACAATTCTGGGCTTCACATCAAAAAGAACCTTAAATTCCTCGCTGAGGTAAGAAACAAATGGAGAAATCTTTTAGTACTCCCCTATGTCTTCCCTCTTCTCCAATTTTTTGCTGGATGTAGCTCTCCCCTCTCAGCTCAGAGTTCTCTTGAAAGCTTTGTGCGAGTCTCTTCTGTTTCTCTTCCCTTAATCCCATTTCTGCCTCAGCCCATTTGTCTGACCAGCCCTTAAACTCCTTTGTTTCCCCTTCAGTTCCCCAGAAGTTGGGAACAGCCACCCGAGGTGCTCACCAGGCTCCAGACCTCACAGAAACCTGTCGCTCCAGCAGCAGATCATCTTTGAAGGACAGAGGGAAGATACCAGCCCCTGGGATTGGAGGACATTCATCTTTGGGCACGTCCTAGCCCCAGCCCAAATTCTGCTGTTCATTCTCATACCAGATAAAACCTGCCTGCTCTGCAGTGTCACTGGTCCTCTGATTACAGCTGGGTTGGAAGGCAGGTGACCTGTGTTCTACTTAGCCCTGCCACCATCTCCCTGCATGGTGCTGGTAAGTTTGACATTAAATGCCTTGCATACTGTGCGTGCCAGAGCTGTAATGACTGCAGACACAAGCCATTATCATTATCTCTGATTTCTGAACACTAGTTGCTAGAAAAACTGACTGAAGCACAGAGGGAGGTGTCTTCATTATCTCATAGCTCACGTCTTAAAGCCAGATTTCCTCACGCATTTTCATCCAGGCCAGGTTTCACTAAAGAACTGAGTTTTTAATTTATCTAGTTTTAATATTGGTATTTTTTCTCCACTTTGTCCTTTTCTAGTCATTCTTCATAATAATGCAAGTGACTTCACCAGCTTTCCTATGGAATGCATTATCCAAACTGGCCTCCTGAGGCCGCTGGCTTTTCATTATCAGGGTCGAAGTACAACCACTGAAGTGCCAATCAGCTGCACTACTTTATTTTCTCATTCAGCAACTTCATAGTAGAGGAAATGTATTTCATCCATACATGCAGTAATGTGAGAGGAAACCACTTCCCACATACACAAATTCCTGACTCATTCCTTTTGAATGTGGCTGAAACAACTGCTGAATCCAAACATAAAAAGCTATGATAGCCATTCAATAGGCTTTTTCCAGGATTTCCAGTATGAGGAGGAGGATCACAGGGTGATGCCTTGTAACTGGAGCACAGATTGGAAATTTGAACCTCTGGGGTGTGTTTTCAGTTCAATGACTCCATTCACTAGTCTTGGGAATTTAGTCTCCCGTCCCAGGTTCACCCATGTAAAATAGTTGGAATAATACATCTCTACTTGTTTTGTGGGTTTGCTTTGCTGTGTTTTTAGAGGGAGTGGCTCACATGTCTGTGATGTTATGTTAAGATCCAGATACCAAAAAGTGTTATACAATGATTGAGCAATAACCTTGTTGCACTGCTGTCACCTCCCTGACTTTTGGTAACATGGTTGTCCCCATCATTCACTGGGATAGGAGATGTTTGCAGCTAACAAGGGCATTTTGTTTACTGCTTCATAGAAAAGCAACAGCAGATATCTAATCCTGTGATACATTAAGTAGAAGAAATGTAGGGCTTATTACATGTGCCTTCCTAGCTAGTCTTGTTTGTACACAGGCAGAACTAATCTCAGTGAATTGAGAGGTCACTAATTGAGGCTAAATTTGAACAGTAGTAATTAGAAGGATGAATGAACTGTATTTTTCTCAAAGCAGATTTGATTTAATAAATTATTCCACTTAGATAACCACAGTCGCTATGAAGCAAAAAAAGAGAATGTACTTTGCAGAAGTGCAGTAGATTTACTGGGTAACTGAGACCTGAATTTAGATGATCTTCTGCATCTTTAATAGGAAAGCTTCAGCTCTCCAGGGAGTTCTGTAACAAACTTGTGGTGCTAAAAGGTACTGCTGCATCCAAGGATCACCTACAGAATATGCATAAAAGGGTTTTGGGATATTGCTGAAGTGTAAACAACGTGGCATCTATTTGCTCAGTTACAGAACTGACTAAAACTAAGTAAAACTTAAAGGCTTCTTAATTTGCTCATTCCTTGACCATCCTTCCATAATGTCACCTTGTAAGGTTGTGTTGCCCACTTAACTACTTAAGCTGCCTACAAGTACATTACAAAATATATAAGGAAAGGTAAGAAAACAAAGAAGTAAGAAGGGAAATGGTCTTCAAAGGTTTCTGATATATTCTAGCCCATCTTTTCTGTCAGCTGGGACACACCTACACTTAAGAAAGCTATAGCCATCTTGCAGTTGTGAGAGCTGATTTTAAGCTGAATCAATGTACCCAAGCCAGATGTGATGTGATGCAGTGATTATCATGTGAAGATGCAATAGTCCAGGTGCCAGCTGTTGTAGAACTTCAGTGTGATCTTTAGCTGGCTTGGACAGCCCATGATGAAGCCCAAGCTGTTACATGCTTGCTGCTCTCATTAATTATCAGGCTCAGCTCAAGATAACTAAGGTATTCACTCATATTGCTGTCAGAATTCCTAAACGAGTATGAAAAAGATGAACTCTGTAATTCAGCTGCAGGACTTGAAAAAGTCTTTTGCAGCCAGCTCATTTTGTACTCCAAGTTGCCATGAAGCCACAAATTGCTTATACTGGCACAGCACAGAGAGAGGCACAGGGAACAAGTGCTCGCTAACGGGTGTGTGGAATGGCAGCCGCTTGTGCCAGCACTGCCACTTGAAAATTCACTCATCAAACTGTGCCTTGATGCACCAGCATTCACCTCAGCTCTGGAGCCAGCCCACTGTAAAGCTGGCTCTTCAGAGTGCTCTAAAGGGACAAACAGTCAAAGGCTACACAGAGATTGATAATTGCTCCAAAGCCTTGTCGCGACTGGTGCATTAACAGCTTACTGCATGATGGCTTCTCAGGCTCTTACACAAAGATACCAAATAGCATGTGAACAAAACCACAGGATAGGAAGCTCACCCTCTTTCCACTATTCACAGCTGATAAAACCTTCCTAAAGGTTTTCATTCAGTATTTTTCAAAATGGGTTAAGAACCCACCCCTGCTCAGCATTGCAGCATGGAGCACTCATCTGATGCCCAAAATCACAGCTCTTGCCAGGAAATTTGCTGTACTAATGCTGCTGTCCTAAGCAGCTCAGTCTTTAATCTGATTTCTTTCTTTCTTATTTCAGGCAAGACGCTGTAATAGCAACATTCAGTAAAGGCTGCTAAGCCACTTGGCATGTCTATAAAACTCAGCCGTGTTAGCTGTTCTCTCGCTCTTCCCAGTTGGCCAGGGGCCTGCTCACTTGCATTTAAGGAGGACTTTAATATGTTTGTGCTTCTATGATATTGCACAGATCAGCGTGTAGTTACTGTTTTATTTCCCTAGCTGAGCTAGATAAATATTGAAAAAGACTTCTATGGCCTACTTTTATAAGGAAAGTAAATCTTTATAAGTAAAAATTCAAAGTGAAGCTATAGCTTGGGGTTTTTTGGAACCATCTGTGCTCTGTATATTTAATCATATTTCTGTTGTTACAGGATTTACTGGATACATTTTATAAAATGCATTAGGAGATCCACAGGGATGTGATCCACTCAGAGGCTGTGACCCAGCAGGATTTTGGCAAATGACTGCAGTAAGAGCAGGATCAACCCAAGCCTGTCAGCCTGTTAGTATTTTAAAAAGCTTTCTCTGAGACTGATGGATAAATAATAATCAAAAGTTGATAAAAAGATGTGATATGTTGTAATTTATGTCTAGTTTGGAGTTAAACTGCAATTTTTAGAAGGAAAGAGTTATCAAGTAAGCACTACATATGCTTAACCTGAATACAAGCCTGAAATGATCCAGCAGCTGAAAGTCACTATTGTTCCACTGAAAAATATGGGTGGATCAATTCTTGAGGAGGAACCACCTATTGGGTTCAACATAAAACCCACTCATAAAGAGCCACCCACAAAGGTAATCTGCTCTATTTAAATTATAGTAGGTTTTTGAGGGGCATTTGTTACAAATCTACACCAAGTTTCATGTCGGTAAAACAGCTGAGACAAAACTGGAGCCAGAGAACACTGGAAATACAGCTGCCTGGGGACAGCCCAGAGTCCAACTGCAGAAGCACTGGTCACTGGGTTAATGACACACTGAAACTCCTTGTATTGTATGGGAAAAGAAAATCCATTAGAAAAACCTACAGAGACATCTAGCTCTGTGACCTAACTGCTGCAGTTGTCTTCCATACAGTGGTATATTATGGACTTAAGAAGGGATGATAAAAATGTTACAGTAACCTTTAAAAGTGGGAGACTGGAAATACAATGCTGGTTTTACTTGCAAAGTGTTTCTCGTGCAAGTGTCCCTGGGAGATGTTTTATAATAAAGTTTGAATGAAATACAATAAAAATCAAATCAAAGCTCTTTCACTACATACCAAACGGAACAGCCCAGGTTTTGGCTTTGGTTTTAAAGCCAGAGAAACAATTTACTTGATGAATTTCTGCTGCTGCTGCTCAGAATTCAAAAAAAAAAAAAAAACAACAAAAAAAACCCAAAAAAACAAACCAGTAGTTCAAAAGGTAGTTTACAAACAGTTCGGATTTAAAAGCTGATGTTGTCAAGAGATCAAAATTGAAAGACTCACAGAATTATTCAGCAAGCTGCAAATATCCATAAATTAAACAGAAATCAGTTCTATTCCAGGATCAAAAGCAGAATTTTACATGTGCAGCATTTTCTTTTCAAGTATGCATATCATAATTACTGCATGCAAAAATGTTAATGTATTACATGTTTCATTTGCATGAAAAAGTTATGCAACTGCAAGCAGAGCTCAGCCCCACTCTGTGTGCACCCCAACAGAGCAGCTTCACGTGCAAGTGAGGAGTGTAACTCCATGTCACTGTGTGCATGAGGTTAGTCAAATTCGATATCCAAACACTGATTTGAAAAACAACAGCTGATGCAGAAGTCCAACGTTCATGTTGTTATTTTTTTGACTGTCAGAACTTTCCAGGTGGACTAAAGTGATCCAGTGTCATTTAAGATTTGCTGACTTGTAAACCAGAGAGCCTTCCTCTTATTGATATTTTTCGATCCACAAATAAAGGTCCAATGTGGTTTTAGCATGAAAGGTATTTTTGCTAATGACTCATAAGGTTCCAGGTGAAATTAATGCTCTGTGCCAAAAGCTGTCTCCATAAAGGTGTAAAGGCTCTCAGGTTAATAGGGATGATTCTAGCCCTGGCTGATTTCCACAGGGTGACTGTTCCAATCAAGCTGGCAGTGGTTTTTACATAAATGAGTCCATTATCAGAGCTGTATGTATCTGGTTACTAGGCTATAGGCCCTTCAGGGAAATCGGCATCAGTATTTCCAAGGCAAGCACTCTTTTTCTTAATGTTCCAAACGCTGTTGTTTGTTGGGTTTGCTTTGGGTTTTTTTGTCTCTAAACAATGGTTCCAAGTTAATAGTTTGAGGATTAAAGAACAGATCACATAAGCAAAGGCTAGTTCTTAATCCCCTAGAAATATAACGTTTGGGTTAGTTAGCTCTATTATAATTTTTTTACAGAATCCAGTTAGATAAGCCACAGTAAGACATGCAGGGCATGAAAATTATCAAATCTAAGGGTTGTTTTTTTCTTGCATAAAAAAACATGTTGAAGACTTCAGAAACTTTCAAAAAAAAGCAGGAAAAGAACATGTGGGGAGCATTTAGATGGTAGAAAGACTTTAACCTTGTATTAGCTGTGGGCTTTCAGTCTTGCTGAAACACCTGTTGGTTCACCATGAGCAGGTACAGTTTGTAGCTGGCAGCTGAGACCAGCCTTTATCAATCTGGTCTGCATTGGTGCTGTGGCCAACATTAGCCAACACTGTATCTCCTCAGGGAAGGATGTAAAACCTCTTCACTCTTCTTGTGTATATTTCGGCTGCATGTACTGACAGTGGCAAGTACCTGCCTGACCTTGTTTGCTGATCTGCATAATTTTACCATAATTTTCATAATCTGTCCTTGTGGCATAATTTAGCAAACAGAAGGTAGTTTTATTACTGAGCTTTTTCTGAATCAATAGTGCTGCTCTCATTGCAAAACTACATGTTGGGATTTGTTTCTACCTGAAATATTGAGGCTTCACTTGAAGATGCGGGATGAAATGCTGGTCCTGTTGCAGTTTTTTTTGTTGTTCTTTGACAAGATCAGGGTTTAGCCACTGACTCTTTTTGTTACACAGAGTGTGTGTTATATAGAATGCCTGTTTTATCAGAGCCAGAAATCAGGATCCTAGTTATTGAGAAAGCAGCGCTGTAATACTGCCAGCTGGGAGCACAGCTCATTAAAGGTACAGTATTTTAGATACCTTATTAAGTATTGCCATAAGTGCACAGAATAAAGTGATGTTCTAGGAGCACCTGGGTGAACAAATTTGAGAAATGGGGGTGTGAGTCATAACAGGAGTTCAGGATTCAAAACATTTCATGCAAAGCAGTAGAAAGACAGTCACTTAACCTCTCATGTCCTGATAATGATGTTGGAAATGCTTTTGTGCATTGCAGTATTAGACTTATGCCTGGCAGGGAAGCATACTTCTTTTGATATATTCTGTTTAATCAGTTGTTTGGGTGTCTCATTTTAGATATGAAAATTGGAAATTTTTTTTGCAAATAGCCACAGCTATGAAACACCCAAGTGCAGGATCTGGCACTTCACCTTGTTGAACCTCACACAATTGGCCTCAGCCCGTTTGTCCAGCCTGTCCGGATCACTCTATAGAGTCTTCTCCAGCACAGCAACACTCCCACCAAACTTGAGTCAGCTGCAACTTAACTGAGGCTGCCCTTGATCCTCTTGTCCAGATCTCTGATGAAGAAATGAAACATAACTGGCTCCAATAGTGAGCCCTGGGGAACACACCATTTGTGACTGGCACACTGCCTCAGGTTAGCTGGGAGATTGTCTCCTGATTACAGACTACAAGGGAAACTCTAGCTCTGATGAAATCAGTGGAGTTGGGCTGTTGGCTTCAAGGAGCTGGCAGTTAAGTTTCTTTTGGGTTGGTAGCATAGTAAACAATTTGCTTTAGGAATGTTGTCTACTTAGGTTTTCCTGAAGGTCATCTCTATGTGTCTGTGCTCAGCTGTCATTCAGACCATGAGCTTCCACTTGTGACCTTGTTTCACTCACGCTACCACCTCTAGAGCCCATCTACCTGCATGAATAAATCAGTAAGGACATCTGACAAGCACCTGTCAAGCAGCCTGAGAGACAGCATGGGGGTGGCAGGCAAAGGGGAGGCAAAGCATGTCACAGCTGTGGATGTTCCCTGGAATGCTCTGTCAGAGCATTGGAGATACAGCTGCTCCATTTGAGCATGATCACATGGAGCTCCCCACGTGCTGGTCTCTTCGGGGAACTCACTGAAGTGATCTCTCACAGGATACCTGTACTGTGCAGAGAAAGAGGTCACAGTGATCTCCTGGAGCATCATAGACCTGAGCCCTGGGATGTATTTGCAGGAGCTCCATGCAGGACTAGGGACTCTGTTACATTGCACTTAACACGAGGACTTCTGGTCCTGAACGTGGCCCTTGGGCATTGATGCACTGTAACAATTAAATAATGACAGTAACAAAACTTGCCTGCACTGTTGTGTACATCTCATACAAGCTGAGGAGGCATCATAAGTAAAGCAGTTCTTCCACCTTGTGGTTAGAGAGACTACTACTGCCAGAACGTGCACATCAAAAATCAGACTGCATATGAACAGTGATATTAAACAGACCCAGCACACACAGGACTTTTGCTACTGCAGGACCCCTCTCACAGCCACACTTTATGAAATGAACATCCATCTGTGTGTGTATTTACACATGTGTGTACACACAAACAGCTTTGTAATGCCCTCTGGCAATCCCAGCCCAGGGTGCTCTGAGACCTGGGTAACAGCAGCTGCTTCATCCTCCTCGGTAAGGAAAGGCCCCAGCTCAGTGCAACAGCCAAACTTTGACACCCTGGTAAAACATACTGGTGTGGGAACGGGGTGTGAGCGTGTCATAGATGTGAAAATGTGATCTTTAAAGAGACATGGTAGATGGTTTCTGCAAGCAATGACACTAGAACAAAAAGGAACCATTTAGAGGGAGTGAAAACATATCTGTGCTGTTCTCCCCGTTTCTTCTCTCTGCTGCTATTTTCTGCTTTTTATCTCTGGCTATTGAAGCAATCATGTAATCTTCATTGTTTGCATCAGGGTGCAAATTCAGCACAATTGGGTCCAGCATCTGTAGTCAGTCGCCACCGAGCAAAGCTTGATTTTAAAAGCCGTGATTAAACATCAGCTTTGCACTAATGCAATAGAGGTATATTGAGACATATAATTTTGCAGTAAATGCTGAAGATTTGCACTGTGTGAGACAGTGGAACACACTGGCTAATGAACTTCAGTGCCAGTAAATGAATACTAATGTTTTTAATGGTCCTAAATTGCATTATTTCTGAAATGGGATTAGCTTGGTTACATAAGAGGTACTGATTTGGTTCAAAGAAGAATAGCAAAACATGAAAAGAACAAGCTGTTTAAAATCTACGTCTGCTTCTCAGATGTTGCTGTTTTCTAAAGAGCAGTGTATTAATTACATGCTATCCCATTCCTCCTCATCATCAGCATTCCAGTTGTACCAGCTGGCACCACTCTACACGGAGTCCTCTTGCAGTGGAAGGTGCTTCCAAAACAGTGTAAAAATGGGTCCTAGTGTATAAAATTCCATTTTTGTCACATGGGCTGCAGTTGGCTGCCAAAATAGTACTCTAAGATAAACTGTCAAAGTCACAAGTCGTATCTGGCCAAAATTTGACTCCATGTCTCACGTGGCTTTACTGTAACAATATGCCAAGAACTGTATCTTCTTTTTCTTTTGTTCTTCAGTTCTGCAGTGACACCTGATTATTTAAAGGAGCTGAACTTGTCTCCTCTCTGTGTGTTTTTCTACTGCAGTTGGCAAAACAGTTTCTTTTTTCACTGTGAGGTCTGAAGAAAGCTTGCTTTCATCAACCATGTTTTGCCACCTAGAATTGGACTTCAATGGCAAATTTGACCTGTAGGACTGTACCCTCTTCACCCAAAATGTGAAGTTGTTGTCCCAGGATGGACAAAATAGAGATGTCAGCAAAATCTAATGAGTTTTCGTCCTCCACGTCTACCTAGTCAATTCTATGTAATGACAAGGTTCATTTTTTTACAGTAGAAAACAAACTCATTTTATTGTCTAAAATTATTGAAAAAAACCCAACAGGAACACAAGAAGGCTGACAGGTTGGCCATGCAAAGAATATCAGGCTGTTAAATATTTTTCCCTATTTTTATGGCATAGACAAAGGTTACTAGCAAAAAAGCATGTGTGACTGCAAATTCTGGCATCTCATTGCATGCTGATCCCCTAATCACTGCTGTGCTCCCTTGTCCAGACTTCCACAAAACCACTCCTTGTTCTCCTTTCTTTATCAGCTCTGGTAAACCAGCACAGTGCCGGCATTAGTAGGTCAAAACAATCTTACCAAACCAACTCTGCAAGACAGAATGTCAGTTGGAAAGGAGTTGCTTTATCTCTAATTAGAAATGGGGAGGTTAAGACCATTTTCAATAAACTGGGTGTTTTGGAATGAGCAACTATGAATAAAAACTAAAATATTCTCAGGCCTATTGGCAGATATCTTCAATAACTCATAGATGAGATGTATGGTTTCAGAAGCCTAGAGAAGGGCAAATGTACTGTCCACCAATTAAAAAAAAAAAAAGGTTAAATAAAAAAAAATTAAAACAAAAATGAAATGGGAATTAGGCTAGTCTTTTAAATTAATCTCAGAAAAATAGGGATCAAATAATCAAACAAAGCATACCTAAGCACTTAGAAAATATCAGGGAGATTTGTGGAAGCCATTATGCATTTTATATAATATATACACTGACTTAATTGCTTTGTATTAACACCTCTATTTGCTTTAATCTCTCCTCTGACTTCTGTTTACCTTTTCCTTTCAGACCACTGATAACTCCCCCTGTAAAGGCCTGGAAAGCACACAGGACATTCTGTGAATCCTGGAAAGAAACACCTCAAACACTCAGCCATTGTGAGCGCGTTTCCCCTGTTGGTGCTGCCAGATGACAGAGTGACACCTTGATGTACCGTTGACTTCACTGACACGGAGCCCAACGATTCACGTTTTCACCAGTGTTTCATATTTTATTGAAGCCCGGTTGGATCCGGGTGCATTAAACGCAATCTCAGGCACGCAGGGACTGTGTGACACCGTGTGACACCAGGAGGTGTCTGACATCAGGTGCCTAAAATATAGGTATGTAGTCTGAAGCTGTCACCTTAGTTACGTCTATAATCAGTAAAAAACTCTGGGGGATGGTTCATCTCATTTGAAAACAGATGTGTAAGACAGGTAGAGTATTTCTCCAGAAGTGTCCACTTGTATCTCCATTGACCACAGAGAGTCCAGACAACTACCTACATACCTGACTTCTAAAAGGGCTAAAAGCAGATGAGCCGTTTAGGCGAAGATAAAGGCACATCACCCTGTCTACCACATGACATGGGACACCAGGAGGTCACCGGTGTTGGGGGAGAGGGCAGGGTGTGCGAGGAGGTTCTTAGCGCAGAGAAAGACCTGAAATGTTCTGCTATGAAAATACAAAACCAGACGACAAATGTTAAGTGTTTGTTTATTTATTTATTTATTTATCAGTTGAAATCTCTTAAGGCAGCGGTACTAATTCCGGTAACTAAACCACGCGTTCCTCCACCCCACCCACAGCCCCAAGGCCGCCCAGGAGCCACCTTCTCTCACCGCGCCAACATGGCGCTTGGGGTGGGGGCAGGACTACAACTCCCAGCAAGCGGCGCGACAGCCCAGTCGCCCACCCTGCGGGGAGTGTCGGTCTCTGTGGCCGCAGTGCATGCAGGGAGTTGTAGGCACGCCGCGGCGCAGGCGGGCGATGCCGTGGGCGCGCGTGCGCGGCGGCGGCGGACGCGGCGCGTGGCAGGAAGCGGAAGGGGGCGGGTGCGCTCGGAGCCTGACGTGTCCCTCCGCGGCCGCCGCTCGCTGCTCGCCGGGGCCGCCATGGGCAGTGAGTACCGGGGGCACGGGGGGCTGCGGGGGCCGGGCGGGGCGGTAAGGGGCGTGCGGGACAAGGGTGGGTCCCCTCGCACAGGGAGCTCGCTCGCGGCGCGCCCCCCTCACGGGCACCGCGTTGGCCCGCGCCCCACACACACACACACACGCTGAGGGGCGGCGGGACCCCTCTGGTTTGGCGGCTCCCGCGGGGTTGTTGCTTCTCCCCTCCCGGGAATTGCAGCTGATCCCGGGGAAGGAGCCGGCGTTGTGTGCCGTGCCAGGCTGGAGGTGCTGGGTGCGGTGCCGGGGCGGGGGTGTCACCTTGGGCAGGGGGCACAGCGCTGTCAGGGGCACTGCCAGGGTGCGCTGTAAACCGTGTCTGCAGCCAGGAGGGGTGCCAGCCAGTGCGAGTCTGCAGAGCCCCTCACCTCGAGGAAAAGCTGCCTGAAAAGCGTCTTAGCCGACTGGAATATTGCTGTAGGTGTAGGAGAGAATCTTGGTTTGCTTTAAGTTGAAAACCACGATCAAGTGTAGCTTTTCAGGCATAATCGCTTGAAATTAAGTGTATATCTTTTATGGGCTGGTCTTAAAGTGTTACCAAGTTGCCTCTGAAGTTGCAGCCTGCCGTGAAGTGGAAGCCACCAGTAGTTTCGGTTCTTCTGTGTTGTCGTGCTCGTTTTAGTTCAAATCAGTCCAAAATATGAGTGCAGATGTGTCTTAACCAGGCTACCATTAACTGTTCAAAATCAGATCTCTCTGCTCGTGGGAGAACTTGTGACTTTTTAAATACCCTTTTCATTTATAGGCTTATTCTAAGACAGACTTTTCTGATCTAAGGATGTGTCCTTTTGGCTGGGAGGGAATCATGGCACAAGACTTTCTGTAAAGTAACTTGAACTGATGCTTGTGAACAGTGTGTAGGAATTCTTAAGCTGTGTGGCCCAAAAGTAATATATATACAATATGCAGGGTAGGTTTTTCTCAAATATCAGGCTCAGGGAGAAGCTACCATGAAGTAAAAGTTCAAGGGTATTGATAAACTCATGCAAAGCAATGACCAGGGTTTTTTGGTGCTGTCAGCCTATGCAATGAAATAGGAGAACACTTTGACATTTTTTTTTTTTAGTTCTGTTTCCAGTTCGTGCTGTACTTAAAAGTACTATCTAGAACAGATAAGAATTTAACAAAACAAAAATCCCAAACCAACCAATCAACAGAAAATCCCCAGAACTGGGCCTTTAAATATGTAATGCACATGTCCAAGTTGAATTTTGCTTGAGTTTCTCCCAGTATTCTTTGTTCACTTTGTCTTTTAACTCATTTCTTTATAGTAAAATTTCTTGAAGTGATCAAGCCCTTCTGTGTTATCTTGCCTGAAATCCAAAAGCCTGAACGGAAGGTAAGTTAATAAAATTTTCTTTGTAGGTTTGTGTTTGTATAATGTAAAATGTTTACAGTTTGCATTTTGGGGATTTGGGGTTTCTTCCCTGCTGGGAGAATGGCAGTTTTTGGCACAGTTGTTTTTTAGTGAGGTCCTTGTCTGGCTCATCCTGGGTTGGGGATGGGGCTGTACAAGAATACATCTGCTGGTAAATGCAGCTGTGCAGACTTGGTTATGGCACAGCAGTGTGTGGTGAGATGTTGGAAGCAGTACAGCATGAAACTAGAGTAGGTTAAAGCAGCAGTCTTTGAAAATCTTTGCTTCATAAGTTCTAATCTAAGATTATTTGCTAAGATAAGCTGCTCTGTATTATTGTTTCTTTCTCATCATAAGCTCTTTCTAATGAAAATGTAAGACTCATTTCTGTGGAAGGACTAGAATTACCTTCCACGGACATAAGCTTGTTTATTTTCAATAAAGCTTTGTCATTTTCCTTGGTCTTATGTGGGATAAAAGGGATGAACTGTAAGTTATTGTCTTTAGGATGTCCTGTACTTTGTCCCTTTACAAGAAAATCAAATGTGCTACTCTGAAAGTTTGCCTGATTGACTAGGTCTTGTTATCTTGACAGCTTTATCATCTGGTATTGGATCTTGGTTTTGTGTTTTTTTTCCCTTTAGATTCAGTTTAAGGAAAAGGTACTATGGACAGCTATCACACTCTTCATCTTCCTAGTATGCTGCCAGGTAGGTTTCCTTCTCTTGTTTCTAAGGAAGAGCTGAAATGTTTAAAGCATGCTATGAAGTCTCTAATTTAATCTCTGCTTGGAAATCCAGATTCCCTTGTTTGGCATCATGTCATCAGACTCAGCAGATCCTTTCTACTGGATGAGAGTGATTTTGGCATCAAATAGAGGTATGGTCAGTCTT
This sequence comes from Lophotriccus pileatus, assembly GCA_035583135.1. Classification (NCBI taxonomy): domain Eukaryota; kingdom Metazoa; phylum Chordata; class Aves; order Passeriformes; family Tyrannidae; genus Lophotriccus; species Lophotriccus pileatus. Next base: position 11,309,279 of record JAWWES010000024.1, read on the forward strand.
TCAGGAGGGCTTTTTGGTTTTTAGCTTGAATGGAAATGGGTTTGGACTTGTTCTTACATTGCACTCTATTTTAATGGAGATAAAAACTGAAGTAGAGAGGGAAAAGTCACTTTAGATATTATTTAAAATTATAAACCAGTGTGACATTGGGAAAGGCACAACTTACAAATTGAGTTTGTGGTTGGCTGTGTGCACTCTCTATTATATGCATAAAAATTGAGCATTTTTTTGAGGGAAATGATTAGGGAAGAGACAGTTCCTAATTACCTGCATTGCTGCTGTTGCAAGCCTCTGTAAATATTCCAAGGTTTGTGATTTGTGTTTCAAATCATAAGTGTGCTGTGGTTTCCTGGGTGACATCTTTGAGTCTCTCAGAGAAGATTGAAATGCACTGTAGTTTATATAGGTTTCAGTTTCTTGAGGAGGCTTTCTAATGCAGGTATGAATTAAGAATGGTGACAGTTTCCTGAATTCACATTGTCGTTCTGTATCATTTCGGCTATCTTATCAGTCTGGGCTATCTTATCTTATCTGCATTGTTTTATGCAGAGTAAATCTGTTTTTGACAGCAAAAGTGTTTTTCAGTGGACATAGTTTTTGAGGTACCGAGCAGTGCTACATACAAGACTGACTTCTAACAAGCTTGTTATCATTGATACCTTTTACGTACGTGGAGCTTTGGAGTTTTAGATCTTCTCCATCATGATGTAAAGGGTGGTGGAAAAAACCCCTTGAACTTCAGAAGTGCCTGGGTATGGTACACCCCAGTATTTTCTTTCCTTGTTCTTCCTGTGTCTGGCAGGCACGTTGATGGAGCTGGGCATTTCACCGATTGTCACTTCTGGGCTCATCATGCAGCTCTTGGCAGGTGCTAAGATAATTGAAGTTGGTGACACCCCAAAGGACAGAGCACTCTTCAATGGAGCCCAGAAATGTGAGTAACAGCTCATATTGTGGTTTAGAGTATCTGTCCCCAACAGTAGAAAGCGTAAATTTAACGTGTGGTGAGTGGTGGAGTCAGAAATGTGGGTTTCACTTGTTCTGTGTTCGTGTTCTGCTGCAGATGTCTGTACTTCATCAATCTTTTACTGATTGTTCTCTGGCTTGTTGGCTGTTAAGCTTCAGAAAGGTGTGAAAAGTATCTGTGCAATTGGCTTTGCTGCCATAATCTCCCCAGATAAGCAAAGCAATATATAGACTCTGGGGACTCAACTTTTGAACTGCGATGGTCAGCATTAACCTGAAAAAGTTCATAGTGATTAAGATGTTTGTTGTAGCTGTTTATACCTTACAGTTTCAAGCATGGTTGTTTCTCAGCAATCAGGGCTCTCTGTGCTCAGTTGATAATGACTTTTAGAAAAAAAATCAGTGTTCTTTAGCTATTTAATGCTGTACCATACTTCTAACTGATCTGTTTACTGGGAAAAAGAGCCATAAATTGCTAAAGTAATATCTAAACACCCTCAGAGTTCTCAGTATCTCAGGCAGTCTTTGGTAACCAAACCCACTTGCTGCTAAGTATATTTGTTTCTGAAGTTTTTTTGTATACTTCTGTTTCCAGTGCCAGATTTCAGATCACAAACTTAACTTGTCCTTGATTTTTAATATCTTTTGACTTATGTATCCCTTCCCAGCTGTTGTGGTTTAACTCTGGCTGGCAACTAAGTATCACATGAGACACTTGCTCACTCTCCCTCTAGTGGGACTCTTAATTGCCCTCTGACATAAACTCCAGAACAAATACATGTATTTTTCTGTTTATTCCACAGTGTTTGGAATGATCATTACCATCGGGCAGTCTATTGTCTATGTAATGACTGGAATGTACGGAGACCCATCGGAGATGGGTGCTGGTATCTGCCTGCTTATCACAATCCAGGTAATTTCTAGTCTTCTCTAGTTTTCCCCTGAAAGGGCCAAAAAAACAGCCTTATGGACAGCCTACCCCACATGCAGAGGAAAAAAAAGATCCAGGTGTGCCTTTTTCTTCATATGGTCTTTTCTTATCTTTTAATCTGCGTCGTTTTTTTTAACAAAATGAAAAAGGCATGGAACTAATGCTGTATTCCTTTTTCTACTGCAGCTTTTTGTTGCTGGATTGATAGTTCTGCTCTTGGATGAGCTCCTCCAGAAAGGATATGGTCTTGGTTCTGGCATCTCTCTCTTCATTGCTACCAATATCTGTGAGACTATTGTGTGGAAAGCGTTCAGCCCCACCACGGTGAACACAGGGCGAGGTAATGTGGTGTAGACCGTGTTCTTTACAGAAACTTTGTACAAAAAGACTATGTTTTTTTTTTCCACTGTGTTAGCAGAATGGCAAATGCTGTTATTGGCATCTGAGCTGTGTAGTTGCCATGTAGTGAATCTTGCTCATGCAGCAAGTGCTGCTGTGCAAAGTCCAAACACAAAGACATTTCCTTCTCACTTTATGGTATCGCACAAGATATTTACTGAACTTGAATTGGAAAAATCCCATTCTGAATCCTGTAGTACCAAAGTATCCCTAATGGAACAAAGCACTGCCATTTGGAGGTCATCACAGCTCACCTCTAACTTGTTTTTCCTTTTCCTTTCAAAGGCATGGAATTTGAGGGAGCCATCATTGCTCTGTTTCATCTTCTGGCTACTCGTACAGACAAAGTCAGAGCTCTTCGTGAGGCCTTTTACCGTCAGAATCTCCCCAACCTCATGAACCTGATTGCCACCATCTTTGTCTTTGCAATTGTAATTTATTTCCAGGTCAGTTGGAGTGACAAAGGTTGTAAAACTGTGTGTATGAAAGTAGGTCCACTTCCTTCTGCATTTCACGTCTATATTTTCACAAGACAATTTTTTTTTACCTGCAATATCTGGTTGTTCATTATGCTCTGCCTTTTTGTAATCAGTTCCCACACTTGCTGTAGCCACACAAAAGACTTGAGACCTACTTTGGTCTCTGAAAAAAGAAACCAAAAAACCAAAGGAAAAACCGGATGAAAATGCACATGTGATATTGTCTAATCCAGCTGCTATTGCTTTTTATTGGAGAATACTTTGAAGTCTTCAGGCCTGTGTGTCTCTTACTTTTTGTTGCAGCAAATATATCTGTTGAAGGATATAGGACATTTTAATGTTTCTTTTCCTGGATGGTTTATTCAGTCTTCATGTAAATGTCAGAAAAAATCTGAAGTTTCATCATTCATCCCTTCTTATGTGTGTGTGTTTAGACAATCCTGCAGGATTGCAGGCCCTTTGCAGAAGGGTTCCCCTGGAAGCCCTCTGGGTGGAGCATGTCTACTTGCACAAAATGACTGCAGCTTTTTTCTGTTGCTATCAAGGCCTTGCACGTGCAGTTTATGACCTTTGATGTGGGTTCATGCCCAGATGTAATGCGGGACTTCCTTTTGAAAACTTTTCAGGGCTTCAGAGTGGATCTTCCTATCAAATCTGCTCGCTACCGTGGCCAGTACAACACCTACCCTATCAAGTTGTTCTACACTTCCAACATTCCCATTATCCTTCAGTCTGCCCTGGTGTCAAACTTGTATGTCATCTCCCAGATGCTTTCTGCCCGCTTCAGCGGCAACTTACTGGTCAGCCTGCTGGGCACTTGGTCTGTGAGTATCCCTTCTGATCTTGCATACAGCTTTATAAAGTACTGTCAAAATGTGTGGTTGAAAAGATGGTCTCTGAATATTAAGACACACTTTTACAGGTGGTTATGCACACTAAATTCCTAAATTAGTAATTTGTTTAAATTAAATAAATGTATGAGAGCTGCTGTGATAAATGTAGAAGTTAGGTCTTCATTTACCTTTTTCCTTGGGCTGTTCTTTACTGTCAGAAGTATTTTTCTGTTCATTATTGCGTTTCTGCTTAGAGAAACTACTTGTGATAGTCGAGTCTTTGTGTGCTGCTGCAGTACTAATGATACACAGTGACACAAAGGTGATACAAACCCAGGCTTAACTTAATGGCTAAGAAACAGGGAGAAGGTTGGTGACTGCTTTCTTCCTTCTTCCAGGACACATCATCTGGAGGCCCTGCTCGTGCTTATCCAGTTGGTGGACTCTGTTATTATCTGTCACCTCCAGAGTCCTTTTCTTCAGTGTTGGAAGACCCTGTACATGCAGTTGTTTATATTGTATTTATGTTGGGCTCCTGTGCTTTCTTCTCTAAGACGTGGATTGAAGTCTCTGGCTCCTCTGCCAAAGATGTAAGTTTAAAATGGGAAATTATGTCAGCTTACCTGATGAAACAGTGTTGTAAAAACAAGACCTTCTTCTGAAATAACTGTTCTGCTGATAATTTTGTTGGTAGTATTTATCATTTGTCTAAGCAGGAACTGTGTCTTTCTTGTAAGTGGGGAGCATGTTTTTTTTTACTGCTTTTCCGAAAACAACATCAGAACTCAAATAGTTGCATTCATTGGCATTAGGAAATTTAGAACATGGAAACCTCTGATCAGTGTGAGACCAGGCAAGGTAATAGTGGAGGCAGGAACTCCTTCAGTGCCACGAGACAGGTGGACCATGTGCAAGGCAGTTGCCACTTAAGAACTTGCAGGTAAAACTCAGATAGCCAATGGCATAGAGAGTTCTGAGCTTCTTTTGTGGGAAGATTAACTACAGGTTGTTATTTTTAACTTGAGAGTGCTAATAATGGAGAATACAGTGCAGGGCATTAATGTACCTGAGCCAAGCTTCTCACAATTTCCATTTGCTACAGGATATTTGGTATTGAGGAACTATATCATTCTGAAATTGGAATTGGAAAACAAGAGGGAAAATAGCTGTCAGCAAGTTGTGTTTGTATTATGTGGTTTTGTGTAGGAAATCAAGTTCAGCAGCCATATGAAATGGTTTAATCCATTCTTTAACAACTATGTAGTAGTTGCACAGTTACTGTAACAGCGTGAGCACTCTTGTTTTGAACCTGGGTCTTGCTGATTGTCAAGACACACAGGGAGGCACTTGCAGCCATGTATAGTCAGGTTTTTATTTCAGAATAAGCCAACATACGGTTTTTAACACTTTAATATACTTCCCTGATACTAAGTAAAATTATTTTAAGTTCATGTAAACAAGGTCAGAAATAAAAGTTGATCAATCATTATGTAAATGTTCGCTATATAATGGAAAATGGCCAGCTTCTTCATCTGAAAGTGTGTTTTCTCAGTACCTGGAATCAGTGGCAAGCACCTTCAGAAATTCCCCCGCTAGAGTTAGTTACCTGCAGTTGTTAGTAAAATGTTTGCAGGGTACCACTGTAACCCTGTATAATTGCAGAAATCCAATTTAAGAATAATGTTTGAATAAAGTATTCTAAAATCTGGTTTTCTAGTATGGCCCCACAAATAGTTCCACTGAATGTGGAAACTGAAACTGAGTGGACACTTCATAGGATGGTTTCACTAACATCTATTAGGCCCTAATCAGGAGAAGGGTAGGTGGGAAAACACTGATTGAATTATATGTATGAGAGCCTACCAATGTCCAAATTTTCCTTTTCTCAGTGGCACACTGTGTAATCAACAGGTAGACAAGTGCCTGTGACTGCAAACGGTCTGAATTTAAAATAGTGGATATTTTAAGCTCAGATGAATAATGTAGAAGACAATCCAAACCCCAAAACAATGCAAAAAAAGCCCAAGCACACCATCTTTTACTGCAATGTCTTGCTTCCTTGATTCAATACAGGTTGCCAAGCAATTGAAAGAACAACAAATGGTAATGCGAGGCCACAGGGAAACTTCAATGGTACATGAACTCAACAGGTGAGCTACACATTTCACTGGCTGTTTATGCGAAGTGTTATGGGCAAACATGTGGCAAATTCTGCTTTGACTTCCATTGTCTAGATCCCAGAACATGGATATTCTTTTGGCTTCAATGTTACCTGCATGAGGCATAGAATATTGCCTCATTAATGGAAGACTTGTGCAGCTTATTCTTACCTTACGATTAGAGAATTAGCCATAAGTTCCGGAGCTTGTATTTTCCTGTTGTTAAATTATTTCATTTATATAAATTTTTCAGGGTAGCCATAAAGTTAATCATTGTGCTTAGTTGCATGGTAGACTGTAATTATTACCTTCTCCCATAAGACCCGTAAGAGAAGGAAGTATTCTGCCCTTGACTTTTTTCCATTCATGTGGTTCCACTCCTGTTTTCTTAACCACCTGTTTAGATTATCTCTGTAGTGGTCTTTCTGTTCTCAGTGGGATTGCTTTTCTAGAAAAATCCTGCCATATAGTTACTTGCCATAGATCCCATGTATGACTAACCCTCTGTACTTGTTACTATCCTGAGCAAACTCTAATGGCCCTTTTTCTGTTCTTGTTTCGTGTTTTGCAGGTACATCCCCACAGCTGCAGCATTTGGCGGGCTCTGTATTGGCGCCCTCTCTGTGCTGGCAGACTTCCTCGGGGCAATTGGGTCTGGAACTGGAATTTTGCTGGCTGTCACTATCATTTATCAGTACTTTGAAATTTTTGTAAAGGAACAGAGTGAAGTTGGCAGTATGGGAGCTCTTCTTTTCTAAACTTAGCTTCTCATGGACCCAGGAAAGAGGGGAGGGACATTCTCAAAAGGATAGCCAGTCAGGTGGAAAGAAGTATCATAAACTTGATAATGTTGTTCTATAGAAACACATATTTTAATAATGTTTCCAAAGCACATTCCCTTATGTTCAAACTTTTCTAGCATATGGTTTGCATTTTATAAATTGATGAGGAAAATGTGCAAAAAAAATTTTCTTAAGAAAATTGGTTTTTTAATTATGTGTTAGGAGAGTCAGCTTTCTGACTTGGATTTAGTTCAACAATTCTTGGGATTTTTTTGAGCCCCTTTCAAATTTAGTAACCAGAAGCCTTTGCAGGTTTTAATAAATGTTTGTTAAATGAATGTTGGAAGGGATTTTTTTCCATTTAACTTGTTTTTGCAGCTCCTTTGCAGTAATGGTGAGAAAAATCTCTCCATCTAATGCTCAAGTTTCCATGATTATGGTTGTAAGCACAAACAGTGTTTAATGTGTTTGGGTATTTTTTCAGTATGGCAGATTTGGAAGGCAGTTGTTTCTTTTTACTAAATTATATCTCTAATTCCAAATGTCTTGTCTTGTAATTATTACAGTAGACCTTGTCAGATGCTGAGTATTGGCTTGAGACTGTTGTCAAGTTCCTGAATAAGAAAGGAGTGTGTCCTTTCCCACCACCTCTCCTCCATAAGCAGAAAACTCAGGTCAATCTCGATTCTGCCAGAGCCTGTGCCTAAGAGTTGCTACTTTGAAACTTGGTCAAACTGGCAGCTTTGTAAAGCCTTCTAATTAGTGTTCATTGCCATCCGTGGCAGTACTGCTGGTTCTGATGCTGGCTGAAAAAAATGGGTGTTATGGCTGCTTAGATGCAAATCTGCTTGTGCTCTCTGCTAGAGCGAAGTTTCTCTCCTTGATAATGAATTTTGGTCTTGTAACGATCAGGATGTTACCTGACTACTCATATCTAGTAAATTTTGAGTCGCATTACCACAAAGGACTGTGGAAAGAATATATGTTACTTGTCTGTTTCTATAGATCTAGATATGAGACCCTTGTCAGATAACCCCACTAAGGGGCTTCTGTAGAAGGCTCTTCCATCCTATAATCTCATGGATTTGAGTGGTACATAGAAAAATACTTTCTCAGAAGGTATTGGGACTCCTCCTTTTTTGAGGATCACACCTTCGAATTGGGGACATTACAGCAAAGGCTTTAATGGACCAGAATAATACTTAAATTTCCATTTTAATTTAGGTTGTCAGTACTAATCAGGTGCCTAGGACCAAATGCAAATATCTGTGTACGAGTCTTGTAAATACACTTTTCCTCAATCAGTATTTGACAACATGGAAACCAAAACAAGGAGTTGTAATGCTGGGATGTTTCTCTACACTGCATCAACATGCCTTCTGTTCATTTTTGCATGTTGGGCTGAGAGTATATGAGTCACTGTTCCTGCGGGGAGTGATGGGGCTCTTACGGACCCAGGGAGCACAGATGACATCCAGAAGCCCTTGTTAATGCCCTGAGCTCAGGTACCAAATGCCTGAGGAATCTGCAAATGTGGAATAAGATGCACCTATCAACAAAAGTCAAACTCCTGGGGTGAGGATCACAACAGGAAAAGGAATAAAAGTATTGGGATAAAGGATCCATGAAATTCTCGCTGTCAGCCATTCACTATTACTTCACACTACGTTCTATCATTTTTCTGTTTTTCATCAAGTACTAGTGCACCACAGCACAACTGTGATGTGACGTGGGGGCAGTTAAAGAGTGACTTAAAAGGAGGGGGAAGGAGCGTGGTGGTTCTGCTTTGGGTGTTTTTGTTGTTTTTTTCAGGAAGCCCAATGCAGACTTTGTTTTGATGTAAAGACTCCACTTTTTGGTCATGAAGCTCTGGCTGGGCTGGAGCTGTACTTGTATTTTTGGTCATATCATGTTTGAACTGGTTTAGACTGTTCTCTCTTCAGTGTCTAAGCAGCACTTCTTCTGTGCATCTGTATTTTTGTTGTCTAGTGGTGAAATCTTTGTCTACTATGAGGCAGCTATGTCCTCAAAGCAGGACCTTCTGGTCATACAGTGGATGTTCACAAAAAGAAATAATGCCTAAAAAATCTGCTTTATAATGAAATAAAGTACATCTTTGGAGCTAATGCTTGGTTTGTTTTGTTGGGTTTTTTTTCTGAGTTGCAATTCAAAAGGCACTGGACAAATAAATAGTGGGAGAGTGGGGCCATGATGTATCAGTTTAACAAAAACCGTTTCTGTGGGAGATACAGTGCCAATCTTTTTGTAGCATGATAGTAGTAATAGGATGTTAATTGAAACAATGCAAAGCTACTCGTATTCCCAATATGCCCTCTGAGTTTCTAAATTTAGAGTAAGGGAAAATTTTGACTTCTCCCTGAGCAGAAATATCCCAGTACTTGAAAGCAAATTTGCTTTAGATACTGGTACTCAATGCAAGAAATTCAGCCAAGATTTTGGTTGTCATTTTAAACAGCAGCTTGATTTCTGCCTTGCAGTTTTACTTTGCACCAGGAAACTTGCATTAATAACTGTGGTTGCTGTAGGAATATTAAGTCATCACACATGATCACAGAACTAATTGGTGTCACTGTAGATGTGATGAGTTACCTGCAAAGAGGTGGGGGAGACACCAACACCAGGGCAAAACCTGAGATCCTCTTTCTGCTGGTGGCATTTTAAGTGCAAAATTCTTGACATGGCCTTTTCTTCTGCACTGCAGCTTTTCCCATAGCACTTAACTGCTGGGTCTTTGATTTTTGTCCCTTTTGCCATTATTCAGGAAGCCTTAAAAATCATCTGTTTTACTGTAGTTCACTTACTCCTAGAGCCCATCTCCGTATGATTTTGAGATGGCAAACAAAATGACTTTTTTTCCTAATTTCTCAAGCATTTTGTTGTTGGGTTTTTATAACTGAAAATAAATAAATAAATAACTTTTGGCTGCAACTTTAAAGGTTGTTGCTTTAAGCGTTACATGGCTGTCCTCCCATGATTTCTCCACAGGATAACCTTGTCCTTCTACTGTAAACACTGATTTGTGAAGCAGATTTCTCAACCAGCTGTCAGTAAAGGAGGAAGCCGAATGGCTTGGTGACTGCTTTCCCTAATTGTCCATTCTTGCAGCAAGGAATAATAAGCTTTAGGTGGCCTTCAGTTTTAGCACCACTCTGGGGAGTGTCTCGCGGGTTTCTTTGAGCTGTTTTGTTTGCAGACGTGGTGGGACACACCGTAAGATCTGCAGCGAGCACTTGCTCTCTGGACAAGTGAACTGGTGCTGACGGCGGGCTGGAATCCTTCCCCAGCGAGCCTGTCCAGGTCCGTGCTGGCTGCGGGTGTTATCGCCGGTGGAGAAGGGCGAAAGCGTGCAGGGAGGGACAGCAGTGACAGCTCTGACACTCTGGTTCGCTCGGTATTTCGGCCGGCCCTCGGCTGCTCTGCCAGCTTTCTGCCACGGACCCGCAGCCTTCCCCGGCTGCCTGCCCGAAAAGGTCGCGGTTTGAAGCGCGGCCAGGGACGAGCGGCTCCGCCGGCCCGGCCCGCAGGTGTTCAAACAACGCCGGCTTGTCTGGGGGCTGCGGCTGCCAAAAAGCGCCCCTGAGGACAGAGCCTGGCACGGGGAGCGGCTGCCCGCCGGGTGGCAATGTTACACTGCTGTTCCAGGCACCGGCTGCGAGGCGCTTTGGATCACGCTAAATCTGTTCCAAATGTGTGTTCTTTCTTTTCCTTCCCGGCTGCGCCGATGGGCGTCGTACAAAGTAAGAAGTTGGGAGCAGAGTTCGCCAGTATTTATTTGTGTTTCCTAGAGCTGGGGCCAGGATTGAGGTTGTTTTAAGCTGAAACGCTGAAAATAATCTTTTAGGGAGTTAATAATATTTATAATACTTTCTAACATTTTTCAAGCATGCTAGGTGTCAAGGGGCAGTTGCTGTTACAGCCTTTTAGTCTGCCACTTAAGCCTAGACTGAGACAGTCCATGGGATTGGAAAGAAGACAAAAAAGAAGCATTTAAAAGGAAAATCAATATTCTAAGCTGGGGACCTAATTAGGCAGCTAGACTTTAAGCTGCTGGTTTATAATATGCCACTGGATGGATCTGCTAGAATTGAAACTCTTCTGTGGGCCAGGTTGTAGCAATCCTCTGGCTATTGCCAACGTGATGCCAGCCAAGCTGGCAGTGCTTGGCAGAAAGGAAATACCCTGACAATTGGCACCTCCTCTGGCAGCTGTATCAGAGGGGCTGGAGACTGAATGAGCACAGACATGATATACTTTGTCATCACAGAGGGGGCTGTCAAGGTCAGAGACGAGATGCCAGCTCTGAGATATTTCTTATTGGAGAACAGGAAGACTGGGCCAGTCAATTTTCCAGTAATAGGAATACCCGAGAGCTTAAAACAGAGGGAACAAATAAAACAAGAGATATGATTTTTAAAGAAGCTATTTCAGACATTTTTATATTGCTTTGGAGAAAATCAGGATACATGACACATATACAAAACCCCAAATTCCCCTTCTTAGGTATTAAGGCTAAAGTGGATGGTTCCAAAACTGGAATGAGCTGGGGCCAGGGAGAATATTAGATATCTGAAATCTCAGATGAGTATTATCCACTTTAATCTTCAGTGTGTCTGAAGCCCTCTGATGTTCTTACAGCTCTGATGTGTCTCCTCTGTGTACCTGGGGTGTGAAGATTTATAAAAGAAAAATGTAGCAGGGAGCAGGGAACAGCAAACAGAAAATTTTGCCTGATTAACTTCTCTACATAAGTGTGAATTTTGTTTTTGTTTAAATATCTTTATCTTTTGGCAGTGCAAGAACATGGAATTGCTGCTGGATTCCCAAGAGGTGCAGACCTACACCCAGTGCATGGGCTCCCCATGACCACAGATGTGGTCATTTACACAGTGATTTGGGCTTGCAGAGCTCAGCTGCAGAGAGTAATGGTGGATCTGTGGTGAGAAGCCCTGGAGGAACTGTGAGAAGAAATAGTGCAGGAGCCAAGGCAGTGAGGAGATGTGCCCTTGTGAAGCTGGGGGGTGGTGGTGTATGGTGGGCCTGTATTTGAGTGCACCTGAGAGTGCTCTTGAGCTCCAGGATTTTGAAGACTCCTGAAAACAAACTGTGAGTGTGTTGTGTGGTTGGGGACAGTGATTAAAATGCGAAGGGGCAGCTGCCTGCTGGACAAACCCAGAATACCTGTGTGCTACAGAAATCAATGATTTGTTTAACCTTGGAATCCCAGCCTGACCTGGTGTTCCCTTTGCACCGTACAAAGTTTTCTTTGTGTTCTGCAGATGTAGAAATTTGTAAGACAGGGAAGTGTGTTTGCTAAAATAATTCCTTTTCTAAGCACTTTTATCTTGGATGTTTAAGGATGAAGCTTAGACTGTTGATTTTTAAGTTATTAGAAGAGCGTTTTTTCAACCTATCCCCCCTTGCTTTGAGTAATTCTTGAAAGGAGAAGAGATTTATGGGAGGGACATGTTAAGTTCTTTAAGTATCTAGAAAAGAGCTGCCTCTTATCTCATTGCCTCCCATTTCTTAAGCAGCACTGGCTGTGGAAGCAAGCCAACATTTGGGATAAGGCTTATCTAATTTAATGATGGAATACAGTAGCACAACCCAGGGGGTCTGACACTACTTTCTGTGATTGAGGTACGTTGAAGTAATTTTTATTTAACTTTAAACACAGGTATTCACCTTTTTGTAGTGGATAGCTGGAAACTTACATGATCCTTAAAACTGGAATGGTGACAGGGGTATCTCACATGTGGAAAGAGAAGAGCCTTAGCTGTAGATCAAATAAACATTTTTATGAAGGGAGTTCTCAGCTGTTACTTTTACTGCAGGAGTTGTTTGTTTAGCATGTGAGGTCCCATTTTTGTGGGTACTGCCTGTAATTACAACATAACAGAGATCTTTTGCTCCAAAGGTTGTACACTCTGAATAAAAGACTTCGTACCTTTAAAGAAAAACCATTATGTAGAGCAGGACAGGACTTGTCCCCAGTCCTACAGCTGGTCACTGCAAGAGTCCTGGCTCAAACAGTGTCTGTACTGTGCCATCTCTGTACTTGCCCCTTCCATCCATGTTGCCTGTTCTTGAAGCACCAGAAAAAAATATCAACTCTGTAGAGACTGAAATACAGATAAAATCTGCACACATGTATGTATATAAAGTGGGTGTCTTAAAAACATAACTAGAACCAGCTAATTAATGAAGTAACACGCTTCATTCTGACCTTAATCCCCAAATCAGTGTGTGAGTGGTGAGCTCATGCCTGCAGGAAAAAAGGGGTCAGAGAAATGAGTGGTCCATGTGCCAGCACGGTCATGTTTTCCTCTGTTCCTGGAAAATTGCTGATATATCAGAGTCTTGATGTTATTTCACCCTTGTAGAATACCTCCACTTCTTCAGAGAGTGTTTCCTTTATGCATAATCCATTAAGTGATGGTCAGAGCTTTGAGTGCCTGCAATTCATCAAGTTTAACACTTTAAGAAAAGACAAAACCATTTTTCTATGATTTCGGTTGTTAAACATAATAGCTATAAAATCAACTCAAATCTGGATCTTCTCCCTAGGAAGAGGTGACAGATTGATGCTATTGTGGTTCTAGAAGGTGTTACTGGAGACATAATACATAAAGGGAGCTTTGTATGAGCATAGTGAAGGAGAGACATCCTCTAGTTGTTGGGGAAAAGGATCATTATCTAGCCCAAAATCCAGCCTACAGCTTGAAGACCTGAGCAAAAGCCCCCATCCTATTTTCTTGTGTTCCACAGGTAGATCCGTGGTGGGAAGTTCTTGCACAAAACTGGTATTTCTCATGTCAGAGCTTCAATCCCTCCGTGGAAGTGATCTTTAGGCTATCCAAAGCTCACATACGCATGTGAACTTTGTCCAACACGACCTTTTAATGGGCTTGAGATGAGCTTCACACAATTTGTTTTCATCTTACAACAATAAGAGCTCTTGACCATGTAAAATTACTTTTCTGTATTTCTGTCTAAAAGGCTTAGCAACTCTTGGATGTAAATGTTTAATTTTCTCACTTTCTCCAATGTCTCTGTTCCATGGGTCTTTAAATGCATATTTATTTCCTTTCCCAGCATGGGTGGGGTGGGGTTACCCTGCTCTGATTCTGTGTGAGGAAAGGTGGTTGGTGTTTCTGAAGGCAAGTGATGATATGTGTGGATAGTCCTGGCAGGATCCTCCCTTCTGGATTGGACAAAGCAAATTCATCCTCTGAAAAAATCTATCCAGAGGGACAGGACCCTTTAGGAATATATAGTTATCAGTGTCTCTAATCTTAGGTGCCTATCACCTGTATCCAAGTCGTGCAATACAGATTCCCAGAGGGGCTGGAGCCATTCAATAAAGCTGCTGCTATAGTTCTTCACATTAATAGTGAGTTTGAGCACATCACTCTTGGGGTCAGTGGTCTGGAAAACTACATGGAGCTCTCAGGCCTGGAGAGAATTTGGGATGATAAAAGAATGGACAGGCTGAAGCAGTGCTGAGGATCCTGACAGTCACCACTTGGGACCCAGAAAAGATGTGTCTCTGGTGCTGGGGAATTGTCTTTGGCCTCCATTGCAGCATTTGGCTTGCTAGTTTCCCAGTATTTACCTGAATATATTTTGGACTGTTGCAGCTCCTATTGTTTGTGATAAAGGGTTGGACAAAAGGTCCATTGATCTGGCAGTCCTGGCTATCCATCTCTGTCTGCCTCTTGAGACAGCCAGTTTGTGGTCGTAGTGATGCTGCTAAGCCACTGCACTACATCAGGCTGGCACAGCAAGTTGTGCTCACTGGGAGGAGAAAAGGTGTGATAGTATGTGCAGATCCCTTCTCCTTTCTCACCCCTTGCATGTGTGAATCAGAGTGTGAATACCATGCAGTGTGTGACCTGCTGTCAGGTTCAAAGCTGACGGTGATCTTGCTCCCATGGTCTCGTTTAGTGGGGAACAGTCTACCAGGTTCGAATGCTTGTGACTTTCAAGCCCTGCATGGGAGAGAGATTATCACAGACAACGGTGCTGAATTTTGTAAAATTTTTTTAGAAAAATGAAGCCAGCTATTGAGTAGAGAAAATCTTGTCCCTGGAAGAAAACCCTGGTGTTTTTCACAGGAAAAGTGACATATCTTCCATAGTTGTTGGTTTAGGTAGACTTTGTCTAGTTGTCTAATGATGAAAAATGGTGTTTGGTGCAATTACAGAAAATAGCCATATTTCTGAAACACTTCTTATTTCTTTTACTATGTCATAGTCAAAATACAGCCCAAGTTCGAAATGAAATTACATTGCATGCAAAGATTCTTGTACCGACAGAAAAATTAAATACTTTTATCCCTAAAATAGGAGGGAATAAGATATTGAAAATAAAAAGCATCAATATTGCTGATGTGTATACAGAAAAGGTTATATCTTACGGCTCTGAAGTAGAACTTAAATCCAGACATAATAATGAAGATACACAAAAACTTCTGTTTTGAAGAACTAGCTGGGGGAAAAAGAGATGTGAGATTTCAATATAGATTCTTCATAATATGGTTAACAGAGTGCAGTATTTGGAACTGACAGTAAAGTTGGCCAGCAATAAATGGGAACTACAGCTACCTACTGTTTTAACTCAGAATTGAAATACTTATTCATTTTATAGAAAGCTTTTTTTTTTCTTCTAAGTAGTGGAATACAGAAGTAACATTATCACTTTAAAAATTAACATGTGGGAAAGGATATTACCATGTTTTCCAAGGTTGGGGGTTTTTTTTGTTTGTTTGTTTTTAAGTTGGGCCTTCCCTCTCCTGTCATCTGGCTGTTTCCAGGGACTCATCCCTGCACATGGTGGTGCAGAAGCTCCAGCTATGCTGGGTCTAGGGTCTTTAGAAACCAGGGTGTGAGTGGTGCCTGTAGAGCACAGGCAGCAGGCATTGCTGGAGCTGGGGGCAATGCCGAGGCAGAGCTCCCAACCGGGGCACTGGGAAGAGCTGCTGCCTGGGTGCAGCCCCCGTGCCTGGGTACAAGTAGGACAGGAGTGGGAACAGGAGCCCGTGTCTCCCTGTGATCTCTGCAGGCTTTGGATCCGTCCCCCTAACAGATTGCCGATGACAAGAGCTGACGTGTGGAAGTCGTTACCTTCAGCCAGATGCAAAAATTGTCTTGTGCTCCTGCTCCAAAGGAAGCCTGTGGTGGTTTCCTCCGTATGAGGAACACAGGCAGTGGTGGCCCAGCCCGCTGACGCTCACCGACCTTCTGGCCCGCTCCCCCGTCTCCTCTGTGCCCTCTCCGCTGGTCCCCTCTGTCACCTCTCGTTTGCCGTCCCTCACATCTGCCGGCTCTCGCCGGGGCTCTCTCACTGTCGATGTGCGCACCGGGAAGATCAAGGAGCGCTCTGACAGTGGGGACGTTGTTCCCGGGTTTCTGCGCCCCAGCTGGGGAAACGAGCCTGCCCTCCCATAGCCAGAACCCCAAATTCCCGGGACCTTCCAGTCCATCTTATCCTTACTGATCAGCCCCTTTCCTTCAGTTCTTTCTGCCCTCTGCCTTATCCTCCCAGTGCTGTGTCCCTGGTGGAGACCTGGTTCCTTAATTTGTTCGAGAAGCATCATCCTGCTGAGCTCATCCAGATGAGTGACTTATCAGAGGGCAGTCCTTGTTCCTGTTGGACATGGACAATAGTCCTGTGTAGCAGTGAGGGTCCTGCAGTACTGTGGGCCAGCTGGGATCCAACATCACAGCACTCACACCTCCACACATCATGGAGTGTCTTGTCATAGGATTGAGCCTATGACCATTCAAGCTGGTGGTTCAGAAATATTCCATACTTTCTTTTCTGTATATTTTTTGTATATTTTTATATTTTTGTATCTTTTGTATATTTTTGTATATTTTCCCAGACTTTTGAAGAGTCTCTTGCACCATTCTGCTCCATCAGAGTCACATCTTACCCCAGAGAGGGCCTCTCAATGGAAAATGGAGTGGTTGAAGGACTACTAGGCTGGGCCATTGTAAAATATTGTTTATCAAAAACGAGCCTTGCAAGGAGTGCTGTAGTTCTTTTGACCCCCTCCCTTTTTTTATTTTTCCTGTAGGAGTATTTCACCTATTTAATTAATTTTTTTTTAATATCTTTCTTTCCAGACTTTTTATTCCAGCCCCACTGCCTGCGATCCCTGTGGGGTGTGAGGAGGAGGGCTGAGTGACAGGCTAATAACCTGCTCCGGCTCTCGCTCCGAGCCCAGTGGCAGGTGTCCCAGCACCCCTATTGAATGCCACCATCCAAAAAAAATTTATCAACAATCTTCCTTCAACAATGATTTATTATTGCCATAATTTGCCTTGGTACAATGAGTTGCAGAGTGTATTTCTGCACCCGAGTGACAGGTATTTGATGGCTCCAGGTTCCTATTTTATTTAGTCTTGAGCCTAATATGATTTGGTTACCCTCGCCCCCTCCTTCTCATCCCTCTCCTCCCTCCCCACCCAACCTTTTCTCATTTTGTTTTGTTTTCTATGAGTGTGTTTCGCATAACCCTGGGCTGGCTGACAGCGCTTGTAAAAACCAGAAGTCGATCTTGCAGTGGCTTTTCACCATTAATCAAGCTGCCTGGAATTGGAAAGTAACACTGACAGGCTTTTATCTTGGAGAGAAGGAGGATGGCAGATGTATTTTATGGTGGATGAGCCTTCACGGCTTCTATTAGACTGGGACTTCAGTGGTACAAGGTGGTGGTTTGGGGGAGGAGGGGAGCGAGGGGGAGGAGAAGCCAGGGAGCAGCCTATAGATAAATAGATCCGTCAGTCAGGCGATGTGGAGGTCTCCAGGCGGCCAGCCATTGTAGGTGACAGAAAAGGCAATCAAAGACAAAACAAATCAAAAGGTACATCTTATCAGCAGCAGGCCAGCTGGACTTCCACCGCACTCGGAGGCCCCGCCGAGGGCAGGAGAAATTAATCGTGCTGTCGAGGCCAGAGAAATTGTCGCCGCTGAAGGTCCAAGTTCAGGCGAGCAGAGGTGGCCAACATTAAAGGAGAGGGAGAGCGGGGGGCGGGAGGAGAGGAGTGAGGAAGCGAGTGCCGCCGTCCCACCACCTCTCTCCCTCCCTCTCTCCCCCGGCCGCCGTGGGCTCCTGACAAGTGCATTCATCGTGCGATGATAGCTCGGCACCTATGATTGGTACCTTTAATAATATAGCCCTCGCTCAGCTGTCACCCTGAAAGAACAATTTTTTCTCCCGCTTTCCCCGATGCAAAGATACATCTGTAATGAGAAGGGTGACAGAAAGTGGGAGCGCGGGGAGCCAAGGAAAGTTTGGAGGAACATTAATCAAAAAGTGAAGTTGGAGGTGATGCTGGCTGCTTGAGGCGCCCGTGCCTCCAGTGGGGAGCCAGCGGTGGGTTTGAAGCTGCTGTCGCGTTTCCTGGCCCACAGTGCTTTGAGGCCTCCTTGGCAGGGAGAGAGGGAGACTTTGCCCACCCTGGGAGAGGAATAACTTTGAAAGCCACCACTCTCCTGCACAGCAGAGCTGGTCACGATGGGAGGGACTGGGGAGTAGCCCCATGTGCTGGGAGTCCTTGGTGTAAACCAGCACGACTCCATTGTATACAATGGATTTACCATTGGACAGGGATTTCTCTTCACCTCTTTTGCCTGGAGGAAGAAATGTGTGGTTACAAGTCTTGCGAGTTTCCCTGCAGCAAGGCTCTATTTGTGTCCTGCTCTGATCCATCCTTTGGATTCAGCCAGACCTTGATCCCCAGCTGTTTTCCCCAAGCTGCAGCATGGCTGCCCCTGGCCAGGGTGCTCTTATAGCTCCTTGTGCAAAACCCCCAAAGCCCAAACCCTTGTGCAAAAACCCTAAAGCCCTGATTAAGGCCCAAGCTGCAGCGTTGTGTGCCCACGTGTACATCAGCACAGGGTCCTGCATCGCTGTGCCCGGGGCCATCACGGGAGGGGCCCAAGGACTCCACGGCAGGTGCCCAGCACTGCACACTCCTCGGCCCCTCCAAGCAATCCTGTGTTTCTGGGGCAGCTGGGGAAGTTTGGGGAGTATATTCCACCCCAAATGTAGAAGACACATTGGCAGCCCTGTACTGGGGGCTGGGGAGAGCAGCAGGAGCCTGCATTGCATGAGGCACTGAGGGGGCTCATATTTGTTGTATTTAAGAAATGTGTCTATTTTAATGTAAGGGATAAGCAGCAGCGGCCTCAAACATGGTTATCTCCTGTGGTTTTTAGCAGCTTTCCAAGCTACCCAGCTCTGCTCTGCAGTTGTCAGTCCCTCCCTGGGATGAAGCCCTTGGGCTTGAATTTTTTAGCATTAGCATTTGGCAGTCAGTTCTCTCATTCTGCATATTTGTTCTCTTGTACCTACAACTGATCTGCTAATCTGCATCTGTTTTTGTTTTCATCCTAATAAAAGGGGGGGATTATATTAAGATCTGGATCAAACAGGTTTGTCTGTAAAATTGAGGGTGCTGGTCTCTGCAGCCCACAGTCTCAAATCCCAGAGGATCAGGAGGAAAGCAGGGAGGGTTAGGCAGCATCTCTAAAAAAAAGTAGTTTGCTCTATATGGTTTCCAAAAATTGGATGGTGATTACTTCCTGCTTTCTCCATGGGAGCAGATAACTTCTGCAGACAGTGGTTGATGGGTGTGTGAACCACATGGCTGGGATAAATGTTGGTAATAAGGGGTGGAGAAAGTAGTCTTTGAGGAATGTTTCCCTCATCCATACAGAACAGTCAAACCCAGAATGGATGAGCACAGCTCATGCAGGGAAGTGAAGCTCTGGTTTCTGTGCAGGTCTCCTTACCAAGAACATACAGGAGGGGAAACGTGTCCTGGACAGTTGGCTTGGTCTGTCCATGCAGGAGTTTCAGAGGAAGCTTAAAGGGATGAACCCTTCACATATCCTCTGCAAAGATGATTCAGATACATTTTGCTGGTGGTAAAATGAGGAAATAATGCTTTTGCCTGGTAACATTTTCTGCAGTCCATGGCCTGGAGCTGTAAGAACAGGGATCTCTAACTCAAATGCCTGAGATGATTTGGAAAACTGAGCAACCAAACTCTGAGTTTCACTGAGCCTTGGGCTCCTTCTAGATGCTGAGATGTTCTGGGAAAAAGTGAACCCAACACCTACGTTCCTGAATTTCCACTATGGTATCAACCTCAGCCTGAGAGCACCTGTACAGCTGGAGCTTATACTTGCAGAGGTACTGCACATTTTTAACCCCAATGTGCCTATAATCTCTAAAACATGTGTCCAAAATAATGGATGTTGGGAAGCTGTTAGCTCAGGGAATGACTCATTGAAGACTGCAGTGTAAATCAGGAATAGACTTAGAATCGAGTCTTGGGAAATCAGGATGTGACTCCTGAATTAATTTCTGCCATTACTTCTCTGGTGGAAGGACGTGCTGTACATAAGACACAGGCTTGGATTCATAATTTCAGAATTTATCGTGAATAATCTGCTGTATCTCCAGAGTTACTGTATCTACAGGGGCTTATGAGCTGGGAGATGGTGCACTGGCAACAAACCTCTGCCAGGTGACTGCGTCCAAATCATTGGGAACCTGGGGAGCAAGGTCTTTTTGGTGCAGTCATCATACTGATATTACTCCCTAGACTTGGCCTGAATACCAAAGTTTTGGGACTAAACCCCACGCCTGTTAGGGAATCCTGCACAAACATCCTACGTGCTGCTGGGGAAACTGCCCCATCCCCTTTATGAACAAGCCCCAAACCTGCAGTCCTAAGATACATGGTGATGCTGACATGCAGCACATACAGTGCAACCTGCCTGCTGATAAAACTGTTATTTAACATGGTATTGCTTGGGCAGGTGTGAGGGAGGTTGAGCCAGGCACAGGGGCCTCAGCTAAAAGTGGACAAAATGACATTACACAAAGTCCATCTTCTCTGTTCTGATCCCCAGCAGCCTCACTGAGACTGGGACAGGTTTGTAATGACCTAAGTGGAGCCAGGGCTCCATTCACAATGTAAACCTGGTGAATTGTAAAACAAAGTAGTTTTCAAAATGCTGCTTTCCTGGCATGTGGTTAATATCTTGCTAACTTGGACTCTGAAGCATTGCACCAAACAACTGGGCCCTGCATGAAGCCTGAGCAGGGAGGTTATCCCAAAGCACAGGAGCCTACAGCCAGCCTCGCTTTCTCCTGTGCTGTTTGAGCTTAGTATGGAAGTTGAGGCACCAATGTGTCTTTATCACAACCCCTGTGGATTAACAACATGCCTTCAACAACCCCTGTGGATTCCACTTTCCCACAGGAGACAGGATCTGCATGGGGCCATGGATCAGGGGCCATGGTAAGCAAGCAGTAAAACCTCAGGTTGTGCAGTTTTCCCACTTTTCATTGCAGACTCAGGAATGTGAGCTCTCTTAGGGAAGGAAAGCAAGCATCTGCTGCAGATGCTGAGAGGCAGATGTGAGCGTGCTCTTTGCTTCCTCATCATCCTTGCGCTCCTTCCTATGCCTGGTTTCCGATCTGAAACGTGCTTAAATCTCTCCTCTTTCTCCTTGTTTGGCTGGTTTTACACCAGAAAACTGTCACAAGCTCCCTGAGAGTTGTGGGGCTGTCGGCCAGCAGAGATGAGCAGTGGCAGAGCTGGGAGGCTGGTGCCAGGTTTGGAAGTCAGGACTGGGAGCCCAGAAGTGGCTGCAATTACAAGGTCAAGTGAGCAGCGTTATGTCCTCTACTCTTGAAATGTTTAATAGGCACCCAAAAAAACCCCCCAAAAAACCCAAGTGAAGGTTATTGAAAAGATTTTGTAATAAAAATAAACTAGTTCTTAATTTTTAGTGATTAGAGGACAAAAAAAGTCTGGTCTTTCCCTGGCTTGCTTACTTTATCAGAATGTTGCCAGTAAATAAATTTTGTGGCTGTAACTCCCAGGATATCGGTGCTGTCGCTTTGCTGGTGTCAGTGACTCGCTGGGATGTGCACAATTAAAATATGTACATCGATGCACAGGCTCCAAAGCTATTAATCAGCAGAGGAGGTACAGACAGTGAACTGAGAGCCCAAAGTGTGTTTATAATCAGCTTCTGGAGCTGGCACAGAGCAGGGTACCTGCATTTGTTCATTTTAAGGACATCGAAGTGTTAGGCAGGAAAAGCTCCTGTTTGTTTCTGGGTATCCTGAGGCTGGATGAAAACAATGGAGTTTATTTTGAACTCCAGCTGGTATAATGGCTCTTGGTCACCAGGGTATCTTCTACCTAAAGAAATAAAAAGCATCATCATCTTTGCCTGTCTGGAGTGTTTCCCACCCTGAGGACTACTGATACACATCACATCCCAAATGTGTGCACAGGCATCAGAGCAGAGGAGGAGCTTCCCAAACGTGTGTGTTACTGGCCCTGCTCAGTATTGAGGGTGCAGGGTAAAACAGGTTCATTGAGGGCATCTGGATCTATTTTTAAGATGGAAAGTTTTTGGGATGTGTAGAGTCTTTGAGTTTTCTTGACCACAGCAGTGGTCTTGTAGCTGGGTCAGTTTTCAGAATATCTCCCGTTTTTCTCATAAAGGTTAATAGTGTTTTAAATGCTTCTGGCCACATGAAAAACATGACAATTTCTGACCTTGCAGTGTGTAAAGAGTGGGAATCAACTTTCAGGTAGTACCTCACCATGGCATCTGCATAGGAGGCACGTACACTGGATTTATGTGTATCCACTGTCTCAGAGCAGGATCTGAGTGTGGCACCACTCCACGTAGAAAGGAAATCACAGCTTATAATATTCAACTGGTTACTATAACCCCCACCCACCCCAGGTTTAATATTAGAACTATTTTTCACGTTGAAACCGAAATAGTACAAAATATGGGCTTGCTGTAATTGTTGTTAGATTATGTGTCAACCTGATAAGATGTAACAAATATTTTCCTACACAGCAGGGCCTGTTTCCCTGGGAGTAATGGATGGAGAAACTTCTCATAGTGTGTAGGCAATCGGTCGTAAAAACTTCGCTGAGAAGATTAATGCGTTAAGTGCAACCTTTGTGGAAAATAGGAGGAAAAGAATTAAAATAATAGTTTGTTCTTTCATGTTTAATATTAATAACCAAACTTATTCGGTGGGAATGTTCCTTGCTGCCACGTGCCTTCCTCCTTCAAGGGACAGCTTTGTGTCAAGAGTATTCCTATTTTTCTCAAGATCTTTCAGCAGCAGCTATTGTATGTGCTGCAGTGATTCTTTCAACAGAACTATTTTTATCAGTAAATATGAAAGACTTCTTTTCATGGGCAAAGCTTTGACACCAATAAATCTGCTGGACGTCACTTAATAGGTTAGATAAACATTGGCTCACCATTTAGCTTGGAAGGATTTTCCCTTTCTGTCACAGCTCTGTGTCTTCCTCAGACACTTAATGGCCATCAGAGGCAGCACTGTGGGACGAGGGCTCTGCAGAGCCCGGGCAGGGGCTTGTTTGCTGTACAAACACTAACATGCAGAATGGAAAAGCAAGGCCCTTATGGAAGGACCACACCAGGGGATAACAGCACCCCCTCCTGAGCACACCCTGCACCCAGTTCTGCTGTTGCCCATTAGAAGGGTCCTTGCTCCTTTCCAGGGATTGTTTGGGACCAGCTCTGCCGCAGAGCAGTGGCTGCGGTTGACTCGGCAGGTCTTACGTGATGATGTAATGATGTTGTTTTTTAAAATTGCTCAAGGTTTGGGAAAAAGGCCGATTTAGATTGATTGCTGCTGCTTTTCCCCCAGCTGTACTTTGAGATCTTGTTTTCTTCCTGAAGTACCCTTCTGTACCTGCAGTCAGTCTCAAGTGACAGGGACCATCAGTCACGGAGTCCGCTATGAAACCGGGGTCAGATGGAACTGCTTATTTTCAGTGTGTGGCACACAGTTCACTTCTTCCCAGGTCTTTGCTTGTATCTGAGGTCTGGTAGGCTACCTAGCTCGAGTTTTACAGAGAATCACTTGTTTTACTACTTGTGAGAATAGATATTTCTTCCCAGTTTTACAGAGCTTGAATTTTTATAAAGAACACTTTGTAAGCAAAGAAACGATTGGTTTGGTAAAGGAGAAATGAGTTTCTGCCCTTTCCTGCTGATGGTAGGCAAGTAGGAACAGTGGTCTTACGACTCAGTGTTCCAGGAGGCACCTCTGCTGCCCCGGTAAGTTTTTTGCTGATAAATGAACAGCGATGAATTTACCAGTAAAAAGTCAATGCCATGAAACGTTGATTTGGTCCTTTCAACTGCTCTGGCACTCAGAATTATTCAGGGCTTATTCAAACTTCTTTCTAAATTGATCAGTTAGGTATTTCAGGAAACTCAAAGAAAAATGGTACTTATATTCTTAAACAATGACATTCATCATTGCCAAGGACTGGCAAACTGCAACAGAAAAAAAAAATGGTTCAATTTTGAGCATGCAGCAGCAGCTTAATTCACTGTCTCTTTCTATCCTGCCATATCACTAAACAGCTGCAGCAAAAAGGGAAAATTAGTCCGATGGTATAATTGCAATCTTCATTCATTTGGAGTCAGTAAGAGAGAGGATTTTTAGGTTTGAAAGCAGGAATGCTCCTTGGCCAAAAATAGTCACAGATAAACCAAAAATCATTCATTAAATCTCTCTGTCATTATTGTTTAGTTGCAGATATAGAGAAGGGGGTAGATAGATTATTTAAAGTACAAAAGCTAATTAGGGTTGGCTGACAGAGTACTGAATTCTGCTTTGAAGAATGGGACGGGTTTTACATGACTGAGATGGTAGAATGTGATCAAAACATTATTAAATCCAAACCATTCAGCTTCCTTCCAGCTTTTTTTTTTTTGCCCTAGCAGTCTCTGCTGTCCAGTCCACAGTTTTTGGAGCTGAAAAATCATTAGCAATTTTCACTAACAGCACTTCAGCACAAGAAATAGACAAGTCTCTGGAGCATAAAAGAGTGAGGACAGAGGTTTTTAGCAGCTGGACTCCTTCCCCAAAAGGATGATGACTGAGCCTACGCATGTTTTAGAAGTTAGAATCCTCTGATTTAACAATGAAGCTTTGTTACATTTGATACCTAGCAATTGAGCCACATTTTTTATACAAACAGGCATGCTATGGCTTTGTGATCATTTCAGCTTCTCTGGCTACCACAAAGTCTTAGAAGAAAAGCTCTTAGGAAAGCAAAGTGAATAACAGAGGTGGTTTTTACTTTTAAAAAACAACAACCAAAAAAAGGCAATTGCCCATGTCTGCCTAATGTTAATAGTGCTGAGATCCCCCTGTGTGAGGAACTGATGACTTCCTGTGAAGGATTCATGGAAGGCTGAGTAGCTCTACGCTTGGTGCTCATAAGAAAGTGTCTCATTTAGGGACACAGACTAAAATTTTTGATAAGCTAAAAGTATTAATTGAAAATTTACCCCTTTCACTGTGCAGATGCTAAAAAGGACATGTAAAACTGGGCTCTTGGGGCAATTTATTATTTCTTCCCTTCCCACCCTATCCCAAGAACTGTGCTTATTTAATTAACTGTACACAGAGTGTTTTAAATCCCTAAAGGTTCTAATAAGGAATGTGAGGTTAGTCACTTTATAAAGCTTCTACGTTTTTCCCAATTCATCCATTTATGCGGTTACAGAGATTTGTATTTCAGTGTTACAAAGATCTAAATCTTTAAAACATTTATCCTCAGACTGCTGGGAAGCAATCAGGTATCCAACTTTACAAAACAAGGAGCACAGTTTGTGAACATGAGACTAAGGCAAAGTCATACAAAGTCTGTGGAGAGCAGGATTTCATTTTCACTTAGAAAATTTTTTCTGATCCTGGGTGATCAAGAAAGTGGTGATAGTGGAAAAAACAGCTAATTGTGATGGAAAGCAATTTTTATTTAATCTGCTGTAAGAAAACACAAAGGAAGTGTAAGTTACTCCAGGGAAATGGCTTTAAATAGGGCCAGGCTAATTGCTATTATTTGTTTCTCCATTCTCCAAGGAAATATTCAGAAAATAAAACCCAAAACCTACAAAAAAGTAAACACTTTAGAAAGGTCCCATTACTATTTTTCCCTTTGCTGTAGATGTTGCAGATCCATTTCACTCATATTTAGCTTTGTTAATTCCAACTTATTTTGACTGTTTCTTTAGGCAGTTCAAGACCACATGCACACTTCCAATATTCTTGACATTTTTATTATAAAGCACTTCAGACAAACTTTGATTCAAAAAAAAAAGGGGGTTCTTATCTGTAAAAGGAAACTATTTTAAAACAGCATTCATAAGGAAAATAGACTGTTCTTAAGTATCAACTTCAGTTAGAGCTCTTCTGTAATGAAATCTAAGGACAAAACTGATCGGTCAAGAGCTATTCATTTCATATATACTCATAAAAGGGAGACTAAGATGTTACACACATATCATGGAGCATCTGATGGTTGATAACGAAATAGGAACACTCGATAGTTAATTCTGTCCTGACACAGCAGTCCAACATTTAAATATTTTTTCAGTCCCAAATGAGACAAACCATTAACATTTCTCATTCAAAAACTAAGCCAGCCCTGGCTAAGTGGTTAAAGCCACTTCAAAGCATCTAACATGATAAGCTTTTCATTTCATGTACTTCTCCTGTTGATCAGCCAAGATTTTTGCTGAGGATTTAGCATCATAGAAAAGTTCATTTATTTCTTCAATATGCTCTTTCTCGATGCTGTCCTTCCCATTAATCTTGGCAAGGAGGTTCGCTGGGGTCAGCAACTGCACGGCGTACCTGTGATCAAACAGAGGCAGATGAGTAATTACAACTCAGTGCATCCCAGTGAACTGAAGCTATGCAGGGGTGGGACATTTGTTAGGAAAGGCACAGCTCTACCAGCAGCATGAGAAGTCAGCAAGCCCTCCAGTACACACATTCCTTAAAGGAGGAAAGGTGAGGATTACCACTCTTTTTTATGTCAGCACTGCTCTTAACAGACCACAGTATTGTAAGGCAGAGGTTTGTCTCACACCAGTGAGTTATTCTACAGTGAATGTTTTTAGATCCAGTCATGCTCAGGAGAAAAGTGTGCCCAACTTACCTTAAAGTTGTCTTGGTACCAATATCCCCTAAGTGGTTTAGAGCCTCTTCACTGATATTAATTCCTTCTGTCTGAGCACGAAGCTTCGTGATCTGTTGGGAAGAATAAATGAGGTAACAATTAACATGCTAAACTACTTAGCTTAGTATCTGGAAACTGTCAGAGATGAGACAGGCTATAAAACAAGATGATGTGAAGTTACTCTGGTGTAACTTACCACTAAACCAGAATTTATAGAATCTTAAGTCTTTGAACAGGCAAATATAATGTTGAAAAAACTATTATCACAGAAGGCAGGTAAAGCTACACATCTGGACTGCTAACCCTTCGTGGTAACTCTGCACAATTAGTAAAGTCTATCTACTAAAAAAGAGCACAATAGGAGAACTTACACAAGAAAATGGAAAAGGTATGTGGGACGGAAATAGCAGCTGGAGTCTTGTGGGCAGCCACCCCAGTTACTGAATCCTGCAGTGTATCACTGCTGCTATAGAGCAGAGCCCTCCAAAGAGCCCTACAGAAAGCTACGCTCTCTCCTTAGCAGCTCACAACACACTTTTTATTCAATTGACAAGAAGATAGTGAAATAAATCAAAAAGTTACTTTCTGTGATTCACCTATTCCTGCAAGAAGAAAAAAAATCACTAAGAAGAATCTAATCTTTCAAGAACAGTCTCAGGCTTGTACCAGTTTGAAGATCTTTACAAAGTTGGAGAGGAAGATATCACCAATAAGCCTGAGCATATAAAGCTGTAACAAAAGTGGCACAAGTCTCTCGGTAGTCCGTATTACCAGCTGAGTGATAAGGGGCAGACTGGATAATGATGTTGTGTTGTAGTGCTGAGATAACTCTGGAACTGCAAGCCTCATATAATACAGGTATTTTTCACTTTGGCAGCTTTGTAAACAAGATATCAAGAAGCACTCGTTTAAATTAAAGCCATAAAAATGCGCTCAGGGAGCCAGGGTAGGGAACAGAGTAAGAGAGGGGCTTGAAATGGAAGGAAGTTTGTGCTAAGATATTAATACTGAATATTGCCAATGCTGCTGCAAATTGCAATTTCAGACTGCAGATTTTTTACTTTTAGATCACCTAAACATCACCTTCCCTTCATTCCAACATTGCTACTTTGTTCTTCCTTTGCTAGAAACATCTTGAATGCCACAACTTTAACAACCTTTTTAAAATAACTTTTTATCTAGCAAGCCCGTAGAACCTGACAGAAAGACTGGGGCCCAAGCCATTAATCCAGGAGCTTGCTTATATATGCATTTACTAAAGAATAGGAAAACAACTATTTATCAGGTAAAATACATTAGGAACAAAATGTCTCACTTTTAACTTCTAATATCTAACAGCAGACACAGATGCAAAATGTTTGATTACAACAATACTTGACAAGAATATGCATAAAAGTGATTTTTTTTCCTCTTCTGGTTGCACTAAGGTAACTGTGGGTCTTGCTCTCAGAACAGTGCTACACAATGGGATTTCTACTTTATCAACACAAAAAGAAATATTTTGAACTGGTTATGAACAAACTTTCAGTAGATCCATGAACAGATTCAGTGCAGATAAAGAAATCAATTGAGAAAGGCCAGGGCAAAGAGTCTTACACAGAATTATCAGCAGCAGAAACTTCTTCCTAACATGAAAGAAAAACTGAAGCAAAAATAGAGAACTAAATTTATGGAGTCTTATTTTTAAAGACCCACACAACTGCGTTCAGTTGGAAACCAAAGTTAAGTGTAATAGCTCCTCCTCTTCTCCCATGAGAAATCATCATTCAAAAGCCTTAATTTAAGGGAAGATGAGATTATCTGACTATGGGAACATGATTTATGGGACATAGTGTCTGGACTCTATTTTTAGCTTTAGGAAATGCTACTGTAAACACTTCCTTTTCTACACCCCCTGGGGAGGGTGGAAATCACAGCACTTACTCAGCTCTTTAAAAATCAGCAGCTCAGAAAACAAGCTCTTCAGCAGTTTAATTTCTGCACAGTAATACAGCACTAACTACACAGAATTCACTTACAATACAGGGAAGTCCAGACAGTCTTTAATATCCCAGACTGAGTAAAAGTCACACTTTAAAATTTGTTTTGTATACAGCCCAAACCTAATTGTATTGTTAAATCACTGGGCTGCTTCTACTGCAATCTACACCACGAGGCCTTAAAAGTGTCCCTCCTGGTATAAAAAAAAATCACCCTGAGAACAGCTCACAACAGCATCTGTGAAAAGCTCCTCAAACCAAGTGAAATGAAGCTTTGCCTCTACATTTATGTTCGATAAATGCCTCGGCTTCACCTTGGCACTTATCCAGCAGCAGGAGACTATTATCTTGTGACAAGGCTCTCCTCCATTGACACTATCTCTTAAATAATACAAAGAATTGACATGGTAAACCGTAATGTCTTCTGCATGGTGTCACTTCACAGCATTGAGACGCTAATGAGGGGGGATCTTTGACACAATGCATCATAATGACACCAAGCATTATAATCGATACACAATACATTGTGATGGCCCCACAGGAAAAGTTCCAGGCATTTGGAAGCACATCTCTGCAACTCTTGCTGTGCTTACAATTCCAAACTTGACTAGGAGCATGAAAAATCCTCCCAGTTTCAGGAGACAGCCCCAATAGGTTAAAGCTTCAGTACAGGGAATAGAGACAAGAATGCAGTTCATGAAGTTGCACGTCTCAATCCCTCTCATCTTTCTTGTGAGGGAAAACCCCGAGGACTGAGACCAAAGGTCCCAAGATGTGACACTTCACCTCATACCAACTGAAGAAGTATTACCTGCTGGAATCTGCCAAGTATTGAAAGCACATTTGTGCAAGAGATCACTTCAGCTAACAATTCGTGCCACTGCATTCAAGTGAGGTGTCTCAGCTCTAGAAATGCTTAGCAACTCCTCAGTGGGTGGGAATCAACAGAGAAGTTGCCCAGTTTTAACCACCTCACTGTAATTGTTTCTAAAGCAGCAGGCATTAGGAAGTGGAAAGCTTTCTGGCACAAGTCCTTGTGACCACAAACAACTCTATAGTAACAGAATAGGCAGAAACTGAGCAGAACTCTGGGGATGTGCTACAAGTTCTTTAAAATGCTACACATACCTGCTTCATTTCCTGGGGTGTATACAGCATAGTTCGGATAATCATCACTCTATCCAGCAGGTCCAAGGGTATTCCATGAGGAGACACGATATCCTCTGTGCCCCTAAAGGAGAAACCAAATAGAAAGAGATCCGATACTATTCTGAGTTCAGTAAATTGATTTGACTAGGATCAGTAAAAAATGACTACACATCTACTAGTTTACAACTGCTTTGTGTCTCTGAGAGACACACACAGTCCCTGGACAGGGACAGAAAACATTCCAGTCTGAAGTTCAGACTGGATAGCCCAAGGGAAATAAATACTAGAGCTCTTAAACATGCCACTCAAATGTAGTTAGAGGTGCTTTCCTTCACTCCTGTATCACAGTATCTAATGTTCCAAGGTGTCTTCCAGCAAGCAACAGAACATTCTCAGTTTTTTAGCAGCATCAGTATATATACTATCATCTATTTGAGAACATCCCCTCTTGCTGAGCAAGCCATTACTATGCTCCATCCTTTCCTCAGTCTCTCCAGTGAATATTTCAGTGGTTTACATCCCATGCTTGCAGTCGAGCAAATTGAGAAGTGGAGGTCTGTGCATGAAGGATAGAGCAGGATCTAAATCTCCACCACATTAGTTGTTTGATGTACAACATCCAGCAGCAAACCCTGCAGACATATGTACTCTTGGTTTTTCAAGACCACCACAATTTGCTGTGAAGTCAAGAGTTAAAGATACCCAGATTTAATGAGAATTAGAGATTGCAGTAAAAACAGTAAAGTGCTGCTAAAGAAATACATTTCTAAAGCTCAGTGCTAGTATTTAGGCATTGGTCCTCCTTTAGGCCCTGGCCCTCCTATATTAATGCCACTATTATACGGAAAACATCCATTCTTAAAACCAGTTTCTTCATAAGAAGTTCTGCAGTGAATCCATGCTGACAGAACTCTACTTCCTCTACTTTTACAAGACAGCTTTTTTATGCCTTTGCAAAGAGAATGCTGCAATGTCCACCTTAAACATTTTTGAAGGGCTTATCACCTTCACTTCTAAGCAATGCAAACAGAGAAAGATTAATACCAGATGAGCCAGTATGAGGGAAAAGCTGGTTACACAGCTGAATTAAATTAATTTAAAGAGTAGCAATCATTGCTAATGACAGCTTGTTTAGACATAATTAGACCTAGACCACAAATTAGCAATAGAACTTACAGAAGACTCTGAAAGGGGAGAGCACTTTTACTGAACATGCAAAGAATGCATTGTGTGGGTGCAAAATATCAAAGTGGAGGCACAGAGTGAAGTGGAGATGAAAAACGTAGTTGGTGAGACTGAAAAAACACAGAAAGCCAGACCAATGTGGCAGAAAAGTGATCTGCAACATGCTTTAACAGCAAGAACAAGAAGCTAAAGTCTGATGCAATTAGGATAGCAAACAGCAAAATAATCCAGAAGCAGCAGGAAACTATGGTAGTAGAGGATTGTAGCTCTGGTGCTTTTGATGTTCCTAATGTGCAGGCAACACATATACTGAGGTATACAATGAGAATGATACAAATCTGTCACAGGTCACCCAAGATGTAAGACAATTCAGAAGCTGTTAGAGAAGGAGATGTGTTAGTGAAAATAAAAGGAGGAATTCCATTCTGCTTTAACTCAGCCTGGCATTAAATGTTTGTCCCATCATGAAGCTCACTAGCAGTTTCTGAGCACTGATGCAGCTTGCCACCCATGCAGGGGATTATCACAGGTGCCAGTGTCACAGACAAAAGCCTTCAAAGATTGTAACTTGACTGATACAGCTAATTCCAAGGCTTATGGACCAATGCAAACTGGAAAATTCAAGTTTAGACATCATACCTGATGATGCAGTTTCCTCTGTTTGAAGCAAAGATGACAATGGGGGAAATAGAAGATTCCAAAGCTCGGTGCAGGTACGTGAAACATTCAATATCCAGCATGTGAACCTCATCCACGAAGAGCACACCTGGGACCAGCTCTGCAATGCCTTGATCAATGTATTTGTTCACCACCTTATTAATCTCTCCTCGAAGTTTGTCTGAGGAAAAGAAGAAACTCTCAGTTGTTTTGCTAGTGAACTACAGGTCACTACGTAAGGCGTAAAGCAAGGAAAACGGTCCTTGAATTTTTTCATAGTTTGGTATTTCACTGCCACAAAGAAAATCTCTGTGACACTAAAACCCTGTGGCATTTAGCACTGTACTGGGGAGACATTTGTGCAACAAGATGGTAAAAAAACTTCATACCAGTAATTTCAGTTTTCTTAGGCTTCATCAACTGTCCCATCATAGAAAGGATGTCCTGCCCTCCCTAGGAAACAAAAGTTACAGATCAGCTATGAGGTCATGTAGTGAGAAGATAACTTGAAAATATTAGAACTCAAGAATTGGTTAAAGAAGTTGTTTCTTACAGTTACCTTGATACAACAGCAGTCTTTGACAATCTGTCAAAGTTTAGGTTTTCTGCAAGGGATGGGGCACAGTGGTGGAGGGAAGGAGAGCTAGGTCTGGATTATACATTTAACTGTAAAGGTAACAGATGTCAAATACCTATGTGGAAGCTCTGCTATGGCTCTGAGACTGTTTCTGTAGCGCTAGGAAAGGTATTCTGGCAAATATTCAATGACCACATGTACAAACCCTAACGTAGCAACTGTCTCTATAACAGGCAACCAGCTGCAGCATCACCTCCCTGAGGAAAGGAGAGGTAGACTGGCCTTAAAGGTGTAGCAGCTCCTCCTTTTCCTTTAGTGGAATCTTTGAGGGTGAGTTAGGACAGCTCAACATTCTACATCTCCATTATTCTCATAACCACCACATTTATATCAAGTAACTTTTCTGTAAGGACTTCATCTGTGAAGTCAGATACCTGAGGTCGAGCATTGGCCACATCCAAGTCATGCAGGGTGACATCCTGAATAATTTCCTTTTTCTTGTGCACATCACCTTTTGGCAAGGGAACATACTCTTCGGCTTCAAGGTCAAATTCCGTAGCATAGATATCACACCTGCCTTGCCTCTGAGGAAGAGCAAAGAAGAGTAACCCAGGTACAGAATTAATTTCAGTGCCCAAACCTTGAGTGACACAAACTTGATAAAGGGCTTAGTTCACAATTCCAGTTCTGACAAGCTTCATCTGACAATACAGACGTCCCACTCCCTGCTTAGCAATAGGCATACCCTATCTGCTGATCAAAGCTCAAAAACTCTGTTGAAGAACACCTGATATTTTCAGTGGCAAGAATATTCCACTCCTCTCTCCCCTTCTTTTAACCGTATGCAATTCTTGCTAAAGGACAAATCCAGCAGATTAACTAGAGATTGGGAGAACTGTTCAAGACTCTTTTGTAGGTGGGTGATTTATTATATGATACAAAATATTATGCTCATCCATTAAACAGCAAGTATCACTGTACACTACTTTCTAAATCAGATATGAAAAGAATGCTAACTAATGCAGTATTCCCTTCTACATGTATATATCTTGTGGAGAAAATACCAGAGCGATAAAAGAAAGATTAAATACGCTGCACATGTCAGCCTGAAAATGACTAAAGTTGCTTGGTTTTTTCCCCTCTTCCCCTAAAGATGTCTTGATCTTACAGAAAAGAAAACTCATCCAGACAGCATCAGTGATAGCTTCCTTGCCAGATGACCTTAATTGTGAACCAGATCACCACGTTCTTTCAGTGCAAAAAAGACTTTTCTCCCCAGATAAGGGAAGCACTGGGCTCTTTTTAAAATTTCCATGTAACCGCTTCATGTCAGTTAAGGTTAATAAATCAGAGCCTTCTGACAAAGGCAGAGAAAGGTCTGCAAGAAACATACACCTGCATAAACGTCCAGAACTTTTCTCTTACCTTGACGGCTCCACTGTTTGCTTCGATATAAATAACGTCACCAGTTTCCACTCTCTCCTTCTGCAAGCTTTCAAAGATGCTTG
Organism: Lophotriccus pileatus; assembly: GCA_035583135.1. NCBI lineage: Eukaryota > Metazoa > Chordata > Aves > Passeriformes > Tyrannidae > Lophotriccus > Lophotriccus pileatus. The sequence continues at coordinate 11,342,976 of JAWWES010000024.1, forward strand.
GGTCCAGCTGGACACAAGAAAACAGCACAGTTGGTCAGAACAGTTCCATATTGTTATGGTAATTAAGGTAAAGAAATTTAGTTTGAAGCTCACTCCCATCAGACAAAATTAAACTGCAACTCACCCCGACAATACCTCTAGGATTTTATAAAGCTGTAACACCTGGAGTTGGGATAGAGAATAAATCTGAAGTATGCACAGAACTTATTGTCTTACAAAAAACCTCTGCTATCCAAAGGAAGAGACAGTGCCAGAAACATGATACTAGTTACTACTACAAAGTATACCTTTGTGTAATGTGACAATATATTTATAATTAGGAAGCAGCACTTCTCTGGCTTTCTAGCAAAACTTCTATACAAAAATCTGGCTATAGCATTGAATTATGTTACTTGATTTCTTGAGTCCTTACCCTTTGTCGAGCTGTGTGAGGGAGAGTGGGTGTGGAATGTATTAGATGCTTTTGTTTCTCTAGGTACATGTTTATTCACTTTTGCTCTTGGGTTTGCTTTCAAAGTGAACAAATCCAAGATGACACTGAACAACAGAGACAGCTTTCAGTTTTCTCCCAGTCTGACAGGGAAATTGAATGGAGACTTGAAAAGAAAACAAAGGGGAAGTGGGCCTGAGCTGGCAGCACACCAGCTCAATTTTCAGTTCTCCATCAAATATTCACTAAAGCACATCTCCCCATGTAGAAAGAAGGGATGTGACAGAAAGAACAATTTATTCTGAAACAGGCAAGATTTCCCAAAACCATCCTCAAAAATTTGATTGAGAATTAGGAAAACAAAACCAAACAAGAGCTTTCTCCTACGCTTATTATCACAAACATGAATTTATAGCCAGGGTCTGAGTGAGGGTATTACAGACTGAGACAAAACAAAGTTCAGATTCCCAGCTCAGCCCACTTTTTGTGGTACTAGAGATCTACAAAACTGCATAAGGATCTCTTCCTGATTAAACTCACCTTTAAATTGTTGAAGACATACAATGTGTGCTGCTGAATACAAAAATAATGGGCTGCTAACCAAGCAATGGGTTTATCCAAAATTTTAATTAGTAGGACACAAGACTAATATCTGAATATCCTACACAACGTAGATAAACATGTCTAGCAAAAGAAAAGACCCTCCTGGCCTCCCCACTCTACACAGATGGGAATCAAGAGGTTGAAATGGAAATAAAAATAGAAGATGCAAACCTGAAATAAAATAAATTTTTGAGACTCTACCACACATACCTTCAACTGTTTGGTTCCCTTTGCAGTTTTGAGTCCTATAATTACATGGCTGATGGTTTTGCCATACCCTCCCATAGGATTTTCAGTCTCGCATGGAGTTAGTTCTGTGACTTCTCCTTCATAAACCTCCTTGGTCTCTTTAATCCTCAACCCTGCAAGAGATTGTTTAAAATAGTTTCAGTACACAAATCAATAGCCATAAACCCTCAGGAGTCTGTTGCTTTACTATCAGCAAAATGTAACATATTGTTAGGCTGCACTATATTTCATGGTAATATTTTACTTCTAAAGGTAGAAAAATTATTGTTCTCCTCTTCATTATTGAGACTATTCATCGTGTGTCATCAGAATGAAAGTTCATTCTGACCTGCAAAGAGGTTTATTAAATTCTTAGAAATTGTTTTCTTCTGTTAATTATTAGTTCTTGAAGCAAATGTCAGGACCCTCTCTCTCTTCCCTGCCCTGAAGAGGGGATTTGCTTGATTTGTTTCCCTATGCTAAAGCCAGAGACACAGATCATCTTCTGAAAAGTAGTGACAGTAATATAACTACAAGTTTTATGCACAATTTTGGACCATCAGATAAAACCCTGCAAAGTTAACAAAGACAGAAGAAAAAGGTAACTTCATAAAAAGTTTATTTTAGCAACTGAGTTAAAAATAACAAAAATTAGTTGATACGTATTGTGTCAGAACACCATAAAATTATGAAGTAGCTAATGTACCATTTAAAGTATTTTTCAAGATAATAGCAAAAGGTGAGCTAGATAAAATTTAGCAGAAACTGCTATAATGAAAATTTAAAACTATTTCAAAATAGCTGACAGTGACATCCTTACTTTGTTATTTTTCAGGCAGCCAAGCAATCATCATTGTATCTTCTAATATCTTCTACTGTAACTTCTAATCACAACTATTGTAATTAGCTGTTATTTTAAATTGATGAACAATATAGAGCTGAAGAGTTTTACAGTTAGACTGTTCCAAAGAGAAACCACTATCATCACCACCACCACTACAATTATGTACATGTTCTAACTATGTAGAAGTTCAAAGAACCCACATCTGAAGAGACTCTATAAAGTATTTTATGAGACACACATGCCATACCAAAAATAATGAATGGGCTGTAACAAGATATAAGGAAGTCATCCTGCCCAGTCTGGGGCTATTAGGACTTTATAAAACTTTCCTTGTTCTGTAACTTTTCATTTTGCTTTGAAATAGATCAGACACTTCACCGGTAATCTTGAGTTGCTGATAGGGGCTATAAAGAACTGACATATACGAGTCTGTCTCCCTCTACTGGGCCCAAATTCAGACCAGTATTTGAAATACAAGAAATAAGTTAACTATGGATAATGTGACAATTTCTTGGTAAGAACTGTTTGCCTCTCTTACTTAGGATTACATAAGAAGTTGTATATAAAGTTAATTTCAGTACTTTTTAATATTGTTTTTCAGGTGTGCCAAAATGTAAGACTAAAAATTGATGAATCTCTGAGTTACAAGACAGACCTGGACAAGGCTGCATCACATAAGTTCATATGTAAGGAATGTGAAGCAATATGGGAATCTGTATAACTTAACTGGTGGTACCACAAAAACTGGATGTTCACAGGTTTGCTTGTCCTTTTTGTTTTGCTTTAAACTTTCAGCACAAGCTCTATTCTGCTCTGAAAAACTGAAAGCCTGCTTGTGTTATGTTTTGTATGTTGCTAAAGCACATCTTCCAGTTTCATTCCATCTGAAAAGAATCCAGTCCACGTACTCAGAGTCTGTTCCGCGACACAAGCCAAAGCCAAGTCAGCGAGGACAACTCAGGGATTTGCTTCCGAAGCCTGTCTTTAATCCAGCCTAATGTGCTCACAGAGACGTGTCTATAGAAAATATTTACAGATGTTGAACAAAGGTAATTGATGCTTTGAACTTGCTGAATATCTTTTGCCTTCACATCAGTCTGCATGTATTGACTAAGAACTTCAGTCTCAAAAGACTTCTTAAACAGAGTCATCTCCTGCTCCCAAATCAGACAAGAGCCCAAGGCAGCAATAGTGGGCTACTTCATGTTTTGGTTCAACAGCTCTCCATGGAGTTAAACAGTCTTGTTTGATTCACCAGCAGTTACAATTTGGAGACACAAGGAGCAGTTATGCTATTTAAGTGCCTATTCCAGCAGTTATTTTTTCCTGCTCCTGAGCTCTAACATTAGCTGCTGTCATCATCCTCACCCACTGCTAATGAGCTCTAGACCAGATTAATCTCTCTCTCAAGTTAACTTTCTTTTAACCCATACAACAATTCCATGTTCTCATTTCCCACTCTGTCCTTTTATATTTCTTACATATTATAAACCCTCAGCTATATCCCAAACACTACTTGACCATGAGATTAGGTCAGATCTTTTACTAAATAACTCTCAGCAATTAAACTTCTGTAAACTCAGAGTCACTCCTGCTTCCTTCTACACTGATTGGTCCAAACCAGTCAGACTCTGTAGTTACCAGGAAAAAAACAAACCAAACCAAACCAAACCAACCACTGAGGAAAAAAATTGATGTTAACATCTCTGGTAGTTTTTAAAAACTGAGGTGGCTAACCTCCCTGAAAGCAGAATGCATTGTATGAGAAGCAGATGACGTATACAGAACCTGCTAAGGAAACATAACAAACAAAACTCAAAAAAACCCTTAAATTAGTACTTTATGTACTGATGAGCTGGAGCTAGTCTTGCATCCAGTCACAGGTGACGCTTCACTGTGTGTACAAAATCATTGTTTTAAAAAGTGAACCCTTGTAAATTACTTCTTTACCAAGCAGGGAAGCTAAAACCTACCTGAGATTAAAACCCAACTGGAGTGTGCTACATTACGAGAAATGATGGTCACTACTCCTTTAAAATATTTCAGAGAATTTTTTTACACTGATAAAAATATTCAATAAAGGTTGTGTTATGAAAATGTGACATGGAATTCAACAGAAAGGAATTAAGGAAGTTCCATCTTTCATTAACACTAATATTTGTTTAGAAGTGTCTCTCTATTGACATTCAGGGAATGCAGGGAACTAACAATGTAGCTGGCTGTTAAACCTCAGAGAGTTAAAATACTGCTATCTCTAGCAATGACAACATGGATAGCATAAGTTTCATCTGCTGGTTCAGGTTTCCAAACCTCTGACAGGGAACTTCATCACATCAAGGAAATTTTGCAGACTACTGAGTCTCTGGCTTCCCTCCCCCAGGACCTGCCAGATTCATGGTAACTAAAAGACCAGAGACTACTGAGAGTTGCTTTCTTCTAAAAGTCAGTGGAATGCTTTTGTTTCACTGGAGAGCTGAGAGTCTTCTTCACCTTCCTGCTGCCAGACGAAGTCCAAGAGGAAACATGGTACAGAGGCAGGAAAATTAACTGTTAATATATTCAGGACTAAAATCAGCTGGGCTGTCTTTAACCTCACACAGAAAAGGGCCACTTCTATCTGCATCTGTCAGCAGTGATCGTATGAGATTTTAGATTGTCACTGAGGGTGTGTCACAAATCAAACCAATTTACCTCAAACTTGTAAAAGCACTCGAGAATTGAGGAAGACACAGAGCTAGAGTGTTTGTTTTGCAAAAAAAGGAGAGAGCATTTTTCTGTCTACAAGTATTTCTGCTAATGTAAGAAAATAAAAATAATTTTCCTTTCAGCTTTATTCAGAGTCACCAGAAGGTGAATGTGGAGTATGAGAGGAGAATTTGGGGAAGCAGAATAAACCATAATACAATAATTAAATTATGGTTTACAAGCAGAAAACCTGAATCCACTGAGTGTGGAAGAGATTCACTAAATTAAGATCAGCAATGAAGAAAATAAGCACAGAATCATCTGAGAACACCACGACCACTGAAAAGCTTTTGCTTTTTAGATGACTGGGAAAAAGCAAACATGTATCATGCAAATACTTAATTCTTCTGTTTTCCTGAAACTTACCAATTGCACGCCGGAAGTTTTCCATGAGAACTTCTGTTTTCTTGATCTCAGTGGAATAGACTTCACTTCCAACCATAGGACAAAAGGGAACTTTGCTTCCCAGCTCCTGAGCAATGGCTAAAGCCAAAGCAGTCTTTAAAAGAAAAGAAAACAAACCAAATAAACAAACAAATGAAAAACCAAAACAAATAAACCAATGAAAAACAAACCAAAACACAAAACAAACAAACAAAAACCAAAACCGACACATTAATTCCAACAAGAATTAACAAAGTGTTCTTTCTGCAGTTAACTTTTCTCATCATATCACCTTTCATATATCAACTATCAATTTGATGTTAAGACTATTCTGTCTGACATGTATTCCTCACATATAACCCTTCCCCAAAACACATGACTCTGGCCAAAGGCTTACAAAACCCTTAAAAACACAATACTGTGCATTCCAATTTGACATCTGCTACTAATGTAGAAAGCCTTAAATAGCAAGGGGAACAAAATAAAGAACGCAAAAACTACTCAGATTTTAATATAAAATTAACTCCTAAGACTTTTTCAGAGCCCATGTTATCCATGTGTTTGGTAACCTACAAGAGGTGTTTTCACATTAATGAGGCTGAACACACCACTAGGTACTGCCAGTGTTGATGACATGGCAAAAATCAAAATATAAAGCAGGAAATCATGCCAATGATGAAAAAAAAATCCAAGGGTCGAAAACTTCATGTAACCACTACCCTAAAACGGTTTTGACAACATATAAAAATAAAATAGATTTGGGAATACTTTCATTTCATACCAACATAGAAAAATAATACCTTGCCAGTTCCAGGAGGTCCTGCCAACAGCACAGCTCTGCCAGCCATTTTCTTGCTTTTGATCAGCTCCACTATGACCCCACATGCCTATAAGTTAAATAAGTATTCACACTGTTAACACAAGTTATAACATCTATACACAAGCTTTAATACCTTTTGTTCCAACATTACTAGAACTGTTCAGTGGGTTTTGTGATCCCGCCACAAATAAGGAAGATCCCACCTTCACGCACATGGAAAGGGATTCAAGACCAGAAAAACTTCCTTCCTACAATCAGTTTACGTGACACAAACGTTAAAAATCGCGGACAACAAAACTCAACCCGGGAGCCCCGATCCGTTGCTCCTCCCGCCGTCCCACGCACACGGGGAGGTTTGAAAGTAGAGCAGGAGATCAGCTCGGCTGCCTGAGCCGCCGATCCGCTACAGATCCTCTTCCAAAGCGATCTGGTTTAGTGAGGGTGTCCCTGCCCACGGCAGGGGGTGGAACCGGTTGGTTTTCAAGCTCCCCTTCCAACCCAAACTCTTCTATGATTTTACGATGATTCTACGATACAGCACCCGCCGGGGGCCGGGCCCGCGCTGGAATGGTAGCTCCAATCCCCGCTTGCACCAAATCTCCTGACTTTTGGCCGGTTTCGCTGCCTTCGACACCCCAGTCTCTACTCCTGACTCTCGGGGAATTGCACGGAAGCGGGAGCCGCGCACTAACAGCCCCGACGGCCCCCACCGCACCTCACACGGCACAGCAGCGACTCGCAGGAGCCCGGGCAGGGCTTCCCCCCACGGCCGGGACCCGTCAGACCCCCCCCGGCCCGGCCCGGCCCGGCCCGGCCCCGCGCTCACCTCCCGCGCGTTCTCCTGACCGACCAGCCCGGCCCCCGCCGGCTTGGCGGCGCCGCTCTCGTCCAGCCCCAGCCCCTTGACATGGCTGTGGGCGGCGATGCGCTGCGTTTTGGAGGTGCTCTTCACCTCCTCGATCTTCATGGCGGGGCCGGGCCGGGACGAGCCGCGGCGCGCTCCTCGCACGCGGGCCGCGCGTTACCGGGGCTCCGGCGCGCGCCCGCTGGGCCCCGCCCCGCCCCGCCCACGCCGCCGCGCCATTGGCCGCCGCGCCGCCGCTCCCGCCGCTGATTGGGCACGGCGTCCGCCCGTCACTCCGCGCGGGGCGCGCAGGGTTTTAGGGTCCGCCCGCCGCGCTTCCGCGTGTGCGGCGCGCGCGGAGGGTCCGGGCGGGCGCGGGCGCTGCGGAGGAGTCGGGCCGGGCTGGGGGGGCAGGGGAGTCACCGGGCCCGGGGGGACTCGCGGGGAGCGCTGGGGGGGAGCGCTGGGGCTGGCACTCGGTGCCGTGGTTTGGTTGGCGTGGTGTGCTCGGTCATGGGTTGGACTCGACGATCTCAGAGGTCTTTTCCAACCTAATGGATTCTGTTGAATCGGCAGAGGCCGAGCCCGGGCTGGGGGCGGTTTGGGCAAGGGGCGAAAGGAGCCCTCCCCGAGGGGGAAATCGGTTCCTTCTTGCCCGCAGGTTTCTTGGCCTTACAGCGACATAAACACCTGCATTCCGTGAATCCTTGAGCCCCGAGTGTCCCCGTCTCGCCGTGGGGCTGAGGGAGTCCCCTCCCCGCAGCCAGGTGACAGGGGGCCAGGAACGTGAGCTTTATCAGAGCCTCTGCGGGGTTTAGCTCACCAGAGTAGGCTGAGGCTTTCCAAGAGTGTTTTCTAAATCTTGGTCAAAGAATCACAGAATCGTTCAGGTAGGAAGGGATCTCTGGAGATCACCCAGTCCAACACCTCTGCCCAGGGAAGGGTGGTCTCTTACATGCTCAGTGTCACTCACTAACTTCTAGTATTCATTGTAACTGCAAAATAATTCTGTTCCATGTGTCCAAAGGCTTCATGTCAGCAGCTGAGGTTGTAATATACAGCATATGTTCCCTGATGAGCTTTGACCTACTGAAATGGGGACAAGCACTCCAGATTCTCAGCAGGTGGTTCCATGGCCTCCCAGACATTGCCCTTGTTTCATCAGGTCTGTGATGCTAAAGCTGGCAGGCTGTTACAGCTCCTGACTCTGGTTCAGGGGTAATTCTGCTGCACCTTTTGTGAAGTGTTTAAATGCTTGAGATGGAGATCACTCACAGTGAAATTTTAGGTGGGATCTGGGAACCTGCAGTTCCAGTGAGTTCTCCTTATTTTGTAGGTATTGGGATCTCTGTCAGGAAAAAGACAGGGGACTCTCCCCATGGATATATAGTTTTCATAGTTATAAAACTATGGCTGTGTCTGCAATGTTGAAGACCAAGGGATTATTGTGGTATGAGACAGGACTGATGTCTGGTGCCATCTCGGCTTTCCTGTCACTGCCAGGGGAATTGCAAAAGCAGTCCTGTGACAGCACAAGCTGGGAGAGCAGTTTTAGGGAGGATGGCAGTTATGGTTCAGTTTGCAGAAGCCCAGCGAACCATATAGAGGCTATTCATTCCCTTTTTGTTTAAGAGCTTCCATTAGTTTTGTTATAAATGTCATTTGGCAAGGAAAAGACTGCGTTATTTGTTGCTTTCTTTTTCTGTTAATTGTTCTGTCAGCTTATATTTAGATACTCTGTAATTACAATATAATTGCACACATGTGTAGTTCAACACCTTTGTAAGGGTATCCTCTTATACAACTGTTTAGCTAAGAATTTTTGAATCTAACAATCAGGAGCTATTCTTTAAATAATTGGAAAAGTGTGTATGCTATTAGACTCTGTACATCCTCTCAGGGTCACATTAGTCACAGACTACAAATGCCTAATGCGTACTGAATGCAGACTTTTCTGTTTTTAAAAGAGCAAATATACAACTTTGATTTCTCCAGTGCATTAAACTGCCGCAAGTGTTGTGGGTAAGTCTGGTCAGAGTTCAAGTTTCTGCCAGTCCTGGAAGAATAATTAGCAAGTCTGGTAAGAGCTCTGAAGGCAGTGATGTTGTTATCAAGGGGTCCAGACTAGCTATGGCCCTCCTTTTCAAAATGGTTAAAAAAATCCATTTCAGTCAGCTTAGACTGAAACCTGTCCATGTGGTCCATGTTTTCCTGTTTGATGTTCCAGCTAGACCTATTTTTGAGATTATGGCATTTCAAAGTCTATTTAATAATATTTATGTTTTTGTGAAATTCAATATATAGGAGTGTAGATGGCAGGAATCAAGAATTGCTGTTAATCTTCAACGTAACTTAGAGGAAGGAGATAAATATTCCATGTCTGTAAAAATCAGATATGCTACGTGAGGTTCTTGAGCTTTAGAAATACTAATTCAATTAGAGATTTTTCCTGATAAAAGTGGGTAACAAACAGAGTGTTAATTGTTTGTCTACAGCAATATGATATCTCAAAAGCAGAATTTAGAGCCTAAAACATCTGTCTGGTAGTGACCATTGATGTTCAGTAAATAAAATCTGCTGCCACAATGAAGGTACAATTTTAGTATTGACCTGCAGAAAATACTATTAAACTTATTTGGATTTGTGCTTATAGTAGAAGAGGATACTTCATTATAAAAAAAAAAATAGGTGAACAACTGTTTGCTTGATAGATGTGAGGCTAGTTTCTCCATCTTATTTCCTCACATGACTATTAATTAACGGGGTTTGCAATCATCCATAAGCTGTGCCAGGTTTGGCATCGCTCATTGTATTGATTGCTTTACTCATTCCATATGTTCTTGGAGCATTGTCCTGGAACTGCAGTTAAAGAGGGGCAAAAGAGGACATTTGGGTGAGGAAAAATAAACAGTAACCCTTTAGACCACACAGGATTAATTGTTTATTCCCCAGAAAGAGCAGAGCACAAGTGGAACTACTGGAAAGTTTAGAACTGAACTTCAGTAGGGTGAATGATCTTTTATAATTGGTGTCTCGTGTTGTGGTGCATCAGTATGAGGAAACACTGAGCCTCAATTTTTGCATGATTTTTCTGATTTTGAATAGTTAACATATTAGAGGGGGAGAATAAAATAATTTCATTGCAAAGCATGAGTCCTCTTTCTCTTTGTCCATGCCACCAGGTGGAACACAAGTAGGTTGTGCGACCATTCTGCCCAGCTCATGTTATAGATGCCTTCAGTATAATTTAATATTTCACTAGCCAGCTAACCAGAAAAAATAATACCTGTCACTAAGAGTCTGAACTGTTATTCCCCAGGTTTAATCAACTCATTTTACCAACGTTTCTTTTGCCCCCTGGTTTGAGGTCTCCTATTTGGCACAGACGTCATGTGATACCCGATGTGGGAGTTGGAGACTTGAGAGCTGTTTTCCTAGACTAAATGTTTGAGGTTACAGGACGTGGCCTAGTTTCACATAAGCTTTCAAATTTCAATGGGACATGCTGAATCCTGAAACTGTCAAATAGTGTATTATTTTTGGAGTGAGAGAGAGTACGTGTGTATGAGTGTGTGAATGACCTTTACATTTTTACCCTATCCCAAAAGTCTGACTTCCTGCCCTTTCTCCCATGAGTCCATAAACTTTAGCCATTAAAATGAACACTTTTTAAGGAAGAAATTCAGTATAGGAGAGAACAACTGGAAAGGGGAATTATGAATTAAGGGGAAAATAAGGAATACATCTAAATGCTACAAACTTTGTGGAAGATACAGAAAAATCTGGAGAATTTAGGATTCTTTCATTTTTTCCAAGTTCCCTTCTCCATCTTAATAATATCAAGATTGTGGTCTATGTGTGGGGGAAGTGATGAGGGGGTGAGGGGTTTGTTCTATTTTGTTTCCCACAAAAAATCTGATTTTTTTGCTACTTTTCAAAGCAATGGGAGTCACGAATCTTACCTAATACCACATCTTACTTTCCAAATTTGTAACTAATTCTAAAACTCGGTAAGTTCACAGAATGGACCTCTCTAAATACTGAATAAAAGTGCTTATGTCTCTATCAGATTTCTCCTCCTTGATATTGGTGATGGAAGTTAATAATTTCACAGATACAATGTGCATGCTGATGTTTTCTCGAGTGATATGTGGCAAAATGGGATCCACAGACTCTAAAATCCTGGTGACAGAGGTATGTTCTGAGTGGTAACAACAACGCTGTAGGCACTGGGCTTTTTTCCTTCCTTCTATACAAGAACAACTGGCTCCTCTATCTAGGGAGTCGCAAACCTCTTCTGTCTAAAGAAAGAAAACACTTTTCTACCTGACACCTCCTTCTTGGATGTCACTCACGAGTAAAAGAAGTGCCACTATTTTAATGTGAGTAGTGGAATTAAATCCAGCAGCTCTTTGTTTCATTGCTAGGTTGGCAGACCAAAATAGACCACATTGAGCTGGCTGTAGCCTCTTACACTGTAAGTCACTGAAATGGGACCTCCTTGGCCTCATTGCCAGTTTTCTCAAGAGCTGTAGAAACTTTTAGGCCTTTCTACTTCATCAAAGCTTGTTGAAAATTGCAGTTATTTTAGATGTTTTGGGAGGAATTCTGGATAATGCCTCTTCTGGTTAGCAATCAGACTTTCCCACCTCTTCCTTCTGAACTCATCTTACAATGCTAAAAAAAGGAGTCAATGGTAGGTAATATGATACAGGGCTATCTTTGTGGGTTTTAACTACAGGAACTGGTGTAAACTTTCCCTTCCCTTTGGAAGTACGTATCCATATAACATGTTGAGACGTTCAGCACAGTGAATTGTATGGGAGCCTTATGATTTAACAGGAAACTATTCAAAGCCTGGGAACTTGGTCTGAAAAGTGACATTATGCTTAATTTGGCTCCCAGGACAGAACTCACATCAAGCTGAACTGTTCTGCTCAAGAAGCCGATTAGCCAGGCTAGCTCAGTGTGTTGCAATATTCCTTAGGAGTTCATGTCTTTCCTTTAGGGAGACAGAGTTGTCTCTCAAATAGCACTGAGTACTAGGAAGGAAAGCTATTCCCTCCCCCCCACCCCCCTTTTTCACTGAATCATTGATTCTGTCAGGTTGACTTCCAACTGTTTTCGAAGGAGGAATAATTTGTATCCAGCTTTAAACCAAACTCTTTCATATTGGAAGTGTTTTTATATAAAGCCACTTTCTTTTTAAGGAAAATAAGCCTGGGGTTTGCAGTCAAAGCCGAAAAACTAAATCCATGATGTTGACAATAGCCTCAGGCAAGTAATTTTACACTTCTGGCTCATTCATTAGTTACTGAGAATGCTAATATTATTAGCAATATGTATTACTGCACAGGGTGAGCAGAAAAGCAACAGCACTGCTCTCGCAGAAAGTAAAATATAGAATATAGTGCAAGTCTAGTCTGCTTTGACACCTGTGGGAAGTCCTTAACACAGTATTGGCTTCTTGGCTTGTGAACAGCTGTTATCATTCGAAGTGGTACTTTGGGCTACTTAGTAGTCACTATTGAAATGCTGAGCACGTGTGTTAAGCTTTATCCTGTAATGCATTTGGCCCGTGTGCTTCCCGGGTTATCGGCAAAGCCAAGTGACTTAAATCAGTGAAGTGAGCTCCTGCCCTTAGCCTCTGAGCCGCTCTCAGGCCTATCCAGTGGTCATCTACCTGCTGGTTTTTGTTTGGGTGGTTATTGTTGGTTTGCAGGAGAGCTGCGAATAACTTGATGATTCTTAATCCATTAAAGGTATGCTTTTTAGGTAGCATCTTACCCAACATAAATACACTTTTACAGGAAAGCGGCTTTCACAAGGTTAGAATTTATTAAGCGTAAGGAGAGCAAATGATCCAAACGTGACCTGCTTTTTCCCGCGGGTTTGCAATGTTCATGCGACTTTGAAAGCAAACTTGGGTCAACGTAATTCCAGCAGCACCGGGATGGCGTGAACGAAGGGTGCGATGTAACAGCGAGCACGGGCTGAGCCGAGCAGCCCTACAGCCACTAATTAGCGTGGGCGAGAGGAGAGCCACGTGGGAATGCCGCAGGGCCGGTGACAGAGACGCTCTCCCAGGGCTGTCGCTCCCTCCTGCTGCCATCGGGCCGGGCACACACCTGTGGAAGGGCCCAGCTGTTGGGTGTGTGGCCATCACAGCCACCTGCTTACACTGCCTCTGCTGGGAGAGGGCGCCCGGCGGGGGCGGCGTGCGGGGAGGTGCTGCTTGCCGGGCCCGGTGGCTCACATCCCCGGTGGCTCACATCCCCGGTGAACCGCGCCGCGCTTGCCCAAGCCTCGCTGCCCCAGCCACCCTCCGCCCGGCACGGAACGGCGGCGGCGAGCGCCGCGTTGCCGCAGGGGCGCTGTGGGGACGGACCGTGCGGGCGCCGCTCCGCCATGGCCGCCCGTGCGCTGAACGTGAACGTGGGGGTGCTGGGGCACATCGACAGCGGCAAGACCGCTCTGGCGCGGGCGCTCAGCACCACCGGCTCCACCGCCGCCTTCGACCGGGCGCCGCAGAGCCGCGCGCGGGGCATCACGCTGGACCTGGGCTTCTCCTGCCTGCGCACCGCGCTGCCGCCGCAGCTGGGCCCGGGGCCCGCAGAGCTGCAGTTCACGCTGGTCGACTGCCCCGGGCACGCCTCCCTCATCCGCACCATCATCGGCGGTAAGGGGGGCGCGGGGCGGCCGCCCCGGCGGGGTCCGCGGGGGGAGCTGGGCCGGTGCGAGTCGGGGGTTCCCCGAGGGCGGGCGGGGCTGGAGTACCGGGTTCTTCTCGGGCGCTGTGACTCTGTGACGCCTCTTCATAGTTGCCCCTCAAATAAAGGGCCAGTGCTCACGGGAAAGGGGTTTCCAAATTAGAGTTCCTGGGATGCGCTTTGAAGAGTCAGGCCTGGCTCAGGCTCCTTACACTTACTGGGATAAAAAGTTTTTTGTATTGTGTATGGAGACCTTATTAATGGCATATTACAGTTCTATTAAGTTCTATTTTCTCAAAGCTGTCGGAGTTTGCTATTGCCTGGGTTGAGAGCTGCGCTGTACTTGCTGCGACAGCCCCACGCTGAACTTTTGTCTTGGAGGGACCAGGGAGTTCTCACGTGAAAATCTTATGCTTAGAAATAATTTTGTGGATTTTGATAGCTTTTCATTTTAGTCTTTGTAGATGATATCGGAAGGTTAATCTGGTTTGCACTGGAACTTATTCTGAATTAGTTCACCTTGTTCTATTTCCCCTTTCCATCTCTGCTAAAGAGAGCTAAGAGGTGGTTGGTGCTTGATTAAGGATGTGATGGAGTTGCAGCTGCGAGCTGATTAAAGTAGTCATGGGTTGATAAACTGCAGCTACAGGGGTCAATCAGCAAGTTCGGTTCCTCTGCCAGTCTCTTTTTAGTGTCAGCTAGGTGATAGGTTTGCAATAAAATATGTTTTTTCTTGGCTAGACTAAGGTTCAGACTGAGTTACTTCTCATGATGAATGAATTTAATCCCTTTTTGAGGAGATATGTTATTTGTAAATTGCGGTAGTTGTAATTGCATCTTGTTTACACTTCTTCGGGATAAATATTTACTTATATATCCATTTCACCGGCCATTCACATTCATACGTCCATTCACGTGTTTCGGAGCTGCAGGGGAGGAGTGGCCGGGTGCTAAATTCCAGAAACTTGTGGTCTTTTAGTCATCTTCGGTACTTGACAACCCACTGTCATTCTTCGGTAGTAATTATAAGCACCTGATTATCTTCTCAAGAACAAAGTTTACTTTGGCAAACGTTTCTTGGATGTACTCAAGAGTGATTTGTAGTCAGACATTCCTTTCTGCCAGAAGCAACTGATCTGAGCGGTGTAAACTTTCTCATGAAGAGGACATGGGAAAACTTAGAAATCTGCCGTAACCATTTTTTTTTCGTTGTTGTTTTTTTTTTTTTTTTTTTTTTATATACCTTTAACGCTTATTTGGGGTGATTGTTTAACACACAGATGTCTTGTTGCTTCCTGTCATTTTTATGAACATCTTCGAAGTATTTAGTCACAGCTCTCTACAATGGTCGAACAAGTTATTCAGATCTCCTTATCGATAGGCCATGCAGGGAGAAGGAAAGATGTGGACTAGACCAGATGGCATGATGAAGTTTTCTACCCAGCGGAAATGATTCATAACAGGTGTCAGTTCAGACACATAAGCACAGCAAACTCATTTAGTTCCAGTTATACCAGATTATGTATATTTGTTAAAACATCTGATTAGTGTGACTTACTGCAATTCTGTGTGTTAAGAAAGGGTTGTAGGGAAAATGTAAAGTTGTGTTAATAGTAAGAAGGGTTAAAAAAACTTGAGTTTTCTACTCGATGACATGTATCTTGATGATGTATGCCACCCCTGCCCCCCTTAGGTTTTTCCTACCAGGTTTGATGGGTGAGACCTTGACGATAAAACCTGATCTGTGCCAATGGGAACTACTTAGGTGCTTACAGGTTTAGTGTGTTTTGGTGAAACTCAAACTGAAGGATAGCATATCTTGTGTAACAGGATACATTCTTTGGTGTTTGAGTATTTCAATATTGCCAACTTTTTCACCACTTCAGAAATGATACTTGAAAAATGTAGATTATTTTGGTCTACTTCCTTGTCCTTGAGGATTAAGGGCTCACTCTTCCAAACATTTTGTCTGCAACGTTCCAAGTAGTAATGCCACTACTTTTTTCTTTTTGATGGAATCTGTGATTTCCCTGTTACTACACATTTTCTCTCTCTATGGCTTTAAAATAAAACTTCAGTGCAAGGCACTTTATCTTCCTGCGTTTATTCTGCGCCTCATATTTCTCATGCCTGTTTAAAATGCTGCTTTTATGCTATCAAGTCCTGTGGTAGCTGTATATGTGTATTAACCTACAGGAAAACTAAAGTTGGGATGGCTGTGGGCAAGGGAGTTGGATGTGAGGGTTCATGCTACGCCAGGCAGTGCTCGACCTTGTGAATACTTGTCACAGTCACTTACAAGATGCTTATTTAGACACAACGCCGTAGGACTAAATGAATGCAGAATATTTGAGCAGTAACCAAATGGAATGGAAAATGGAAGTCGTATTTCATTCTGTGTGGCTACATTTTTCTTGCAAAGCTTGTCCTTGAAAACAAAACATATGTTAAATCAAAAGTGTGGGGGTTTTTTGTTTTTGTTTGGTTTTTTTTTTACCTGTATGCTGGGAATTGGAAATGTTGCAGACAGTTCCACCCAAGATGCTTTCTTAAGTTTTAGCTGGAAGGTGATAGTCAAGGTTGGAATGGAATAAATAATAGTCACTTGATGTACTACATCATGCCTTTCGCCATGCTGGTTTATATTCTTCAACATCAGGTTCTTGTGTGTCTGTGGCAGGAAGGTATTAAGATATTGTTGGTAGCTGTATGGCTTGAACTGTTTGTATTTCATTTTGTCTTAAACAAGAAGAACGGAACTCTTTATTTAAAATAAAAAAACTCTTTATGTAAAATAGTTTCAGACGTTTCCTGTGCTTTAGAGGCTCTTGTCTCAACAAATACAGCATTTACAGCCATTTGTGACTTGCTAAGCAGAGAAAACAAGTCTCAATAACTCATTTTAAGGGTCAGTTCTTAGCTTGTTAGGAGCAGTAAGAAGAACCTGCATCAGCCTTACACTCGCTTTCTGCACTGAAGGAATGACTGCAAGATGCAGTACTGTTTTCTTCTGTTGCAGTAGATATTTAGGGTGGTATTTGTTGTAAAATTTCACACTGAGGTGGGGTAGTTTCTGTCACAGCGCCATCGGGTTTTTTTAAGTTTCTGTTCTTTTGTTGAACTTCAGCTCCTGATCTTCCACAAAACTGATGTTAATGTCGTCCAAGTAAAATAAGAATTGCTTTTATATTTGTTTGTTGCAGACCTGTGCATCCAGTGGGGTCTGGAATGGTTTCTGAAATGAGTTCAGCAGGAAGGGATGCCTGCAGAGAGGTTATACAAGTTAATCTGCCAGAAGAAATTCAATCCCCATATTTCATTTTAAGACCACTTTGCGTAGCAAAGTAGTTTAACCAGTAGCAGATTTTTTACTTGCTGATGGTTAATTTCATGCCCTACAAAGGGTCAGCACACTAATACAGAAGAACATGATTACCTCATCCCAGCTTCCCCCACACAGGCAGCGAAGGGATAGCGCAGTGTTTGTTTTAGGTGAGCTGTTGTCAGATGCCCTTTATCTGTTTGATTTTGAGATGGATCCTCAAAAGAAATTCTAAAACAGAAAATTGTCTTTTTTTTTCTCCTCCCTGTGAAGTTCAAAGGACAGAGTATCCTTATAGGGTTTTAATTGGAAAACTACTGCCTGACCCTGGTTGTCTAAACCTGGGGTGTGGGGAATTCTGACGAACTTGTAGTTTTGTAATCCTTGTGCCTGTCTGAACCTTTGACCTTTTTACTTTATAACCAGAGCTTCATTGTCACCATTTGTCCCTGCAGTTCCTTTCAAAGAAAACTGCCTTGCAAGTGTCTGTTTCCACTTTGCTGCTGTGTTCTGCTAAGGAAGGGTATTAATTCATACCTGATACATTGGAGGGGCCAGGACTTTTGAACTTGCACAAGAGCTTGGGGAGGGGGAAATGAGCATAGCAAAAGCATGTCTTGCTGATGCAAATGAGTACAATGAAAACAGGCTCAGGAGATCAAGGGAGATGTGGTCTTGCTACCAGCATTCAAATTCAGTCAGATGCAGATTATTTGTAAGATTAACATATCACAAAAAACTCCCCACCTTTTATCACAGATTAGTTGTTTTGCTGAGTTTGTTGTAAGCTTTTAAGAGGATTTGTAAACTCGGGGTTGCCTTTGCATTACTGCAATGAAAACACACTTCTGTTGATGTGAGCTTTTGTTTGTTGAGACCTGTGTGAAGATGTGACAGTTAATGTTTTTTATTCTAGGTGAGTGAGCACGTAGAGTTCTATAGTTGTAGATATATATATGGATGACTTGCTGTAAAGTGCTCGTGCTGAATGAAGGAAAACCTCTTCTGTGAGGAAAGAGTGCCTTGTGTTTAGTGGATACCATCCTGGTCAGAGAGAAGTCACTGGAGGGTCTTGAGAACTTTGACTGTCAGCTTGAAGTGAGAATGAACCTTGTTAGGGTGAAAAAAAAATAAAATACAACTCTTGTGTAGTGAAATTCATACCCATGAGCCTTGTTGTAGTGGTTGATGTCATGGAAGTACTCTTGGACCAAGAGAGTTCAATAAGCCCTAGTGTGAATGTTTTCTAAATGCTATTAAAGTCGTTGGGTTCGTGGTGCTTGTAAATTGCTGATACTGCTTTGTATTAAAAATGCAAATAAACTTTATTTCTGCAAATGAAAACACTTCTCTTGAAATTGAAACAGTGTCTTTTTTAATTCACCTTAGTTTGGCTGGTGCCAGATACTTGTCTGACAAAATAAAGGGGTATTTTTATTGACATTTTAAAATGAAAGCCACTTTTTTAATTAAGGAGCTATGCATGAAGAAAAATCAAGCGGTATAAAAATTTTGTTGGTCTGGAATGCCCTTTTCCCCAACCCCCGAAGTGGAACTTTGTCTCCTGGATGTTGCAGTGCACAAGAGGGCAGTGTTTGCTTACAATGTAGGATCTTAGTGATAAGTGCTGGGGGTAACAGGTCAACGTGGGTGGAGTGACCTTACTGTGAATCGAAACAGAATTAAGTAGAAGATTTGGAACACAACTGTGGCTTAATTTTCTCTTTCTTAAAGAAAACATCCTCTGTGTTTTAGGGAAGGTTAGTCTTTTTTCATCTCTAATTGGGATGGTGGTTTTTATACCTTAAGCAATAAAAACTTACGGGGTGTTGTCTTACACATGACATAAGACATAGGTAAGACAGGTGAGACAAAACAACTGCTTTGATGTGGGAACCATGAAATATAGTGTATACACAGTTCTTTTATTTACTTCCCCATTTCTCCATGTTGTTTAATAACTGGGCAAAAGCAAGCTGGTTGTGCTAAATCCGTACTGAACCACTTCTGTGTGATACCAGGGTTTGTTGTGTGAGATTGGGTAGAATGAAACTTGGGGGGTGTGTGTCTACCAGGGTACTTTAAAACAGTGGTCTTGTGGAATTTCTGGCTATATCTGTGCCATGACTCTAATGGGTTTAGCTTTCCATGCATTGCTCCTCATCTGTGTGTTTTTGAGGGATGTGACAGTGGGACTAGCCTACTTGGCTGCTACTATTTATGTTCTCTGCTCTTTTCTGCTATTTTGACTTGAAGCTGAATTGCCTGTTAAAGTCACACGTTCAGCAAGTTCCTAAAGTGTACATCAACTCTTTAGTAATATTAGAGAGCCAAGTAGGATGAGTCTTCTGTTCCTTTTATGGATTGAAAAATTTACAAGGAGCAAGAGAGCCATTATCTCCTGGTATCAAAACTTCTAGTGAATAATCATATTCTCTTCTGCCTCTTGTTAGAATCCTGTCAGAAATGTACTGTTTTCTGTGTTCAATTTAAAAACAAGTTGTAGATGTGATTTATGATTGAATTTTAATCTTAAGTGTAGATTTTTAACCAGGAGTGGCTTTATTGAACCTTGTTTGAATGTTAAATTATCCTGTGCTAGGGCCATTTTTCTGCTTTTCTAAAAAGCTTCTGAGTGGTTGTGTTTGTTTGTATACAACAAAACTATGCTAATTTACACTGGGTTATTTGACAGAAAAACATGACGGTTTCTCAAGAAAACATAATAACCAAGCGCTGTAATGGTGCTGTTTAAGTGTGTTTGATCACTTTTCCTATTGATTTAAAACCAGAATTTCTTTGTTCCATCGTACTGTGTGCAAGCATTCATCAAATAACCGCATGCCCTTTCATTTCACTTTTACTTCATGTTTCTCTTTGCTGGAAATTACTTTTTAAGCTGTTTTGGAAGAGTGGGAAAGCTTAATCAGTCAATTAAAAGCTTATAAATTTTTAGATGTTTTTAAATATTAGTTCATGTAGTGAAGTCTTATAAATAACTGCATAAAAATTAGAATAGCTTCCTATAAAATATGAAGCACGTTTATAGCTAAAATTACCCTTGTCAAAATAAATTTAAAGCACCTTTTTCAGAGTAGCATTTTTACTGATGATGGATGTGTTTGCTTGATAAGTAGTCCATTTTAGCGATTCAGTGGTCTGCTAATCGACAAACTGGCCTTATAAGGTTGTACTGTATTTGTTCTGCATCTTGATTTAAGTTGTGTTCAATTAGTAGATGCTAGATGTAAGTTGAATGATACATTGCTTATGTATAAACCTATTTTAATAGCTAGTTTAGCTTGATGGAGCCATGAACTGAGCTTCCTTAATGTATTTCTCAGTGGTGTTTGTTTTTTTTTTTTTGGTTTTGTTTTGTGTTTCTTTGTTTGGTTCTTTTTGTACTAGAAATAATAATGCATGTTCTTGGGTGACTACTGTAAAGTACTGTTTATAAAAACCTCTAGAAACACAAAATGCAGGTGAAAAAATTTAGGTTATAATTGTAAAGCAGATGTGCAACAGATCTTTTAGCCAAGTGACCAAACCAAACCCCTACACTGTCATTGCTGAAGTCTGTTAAGTGGAATAAAGGATTGCTTTTCTGTGTGGCCGCGA
Source organism: Lophotriccus pileatus (assembly GCA_035583135.1). Classification (NCBI taxonomy): domain Eukaryota; kingdom Metazoa; phylum Chordata; class Aves; order Passeriformes; family Tyrannidae; genus Lophotriccus; species Lophotriccus pileatus. Next base: position 11,363,524 of record JAWWES010000024.1, read on the forward strand.
CTTGTTTTCTGTCTGGGAACCCTAAGGTTGGTCTGGCAAGCTGAAAAGCAAGGACAGATATTCTGTGGTGGTAATTTTCAGCTGGACTCTTGAACACATTTTGTTCTGTGGGTCACAGCTCCTAAGGGAGCAAAATTGGGCAAGAATTCCAGGAAAGAAGGGCTTGAACAGCTCGTATGATAGCTGTGATTGCAGAGATCCTGTGCTTTCTGTGAGAATATTTTCTCTGTGCTATCTGTAAAATTCAGATTAAAGAGCTATTCTGAAGTGCTTCCTTTAAACTGTTTGCTTCCAAAAAGTGTTGCAGGCTTAGTAAATACCAATAATTCTTATTTCCCATCTCCTTATCAGTTATTTTACGAAAATGTTCTGGTGCAGCCTATCTGATCTCCTCAAGTGAACATGAAATGGTTAGTGTTGACTTCCAAATTGAATTACAATCTCTGTTTCAAACTTAAACTGATTAATTCTACATTAGATTGAAATTATCAGCATTACCAGCACTAGCGGTGGTTGTGAGAAGACAAACAAATATATGCATGTGTGTGTATATATATATATATATATATGTTTAATGTAACAGCAGGAATGAGTTGGTGAATAGCGAAAGGAAATGGAATAGCAAAGGTAGCTTAAATAAAAATGAATAAATTGTATTCAAGAGCATTGTGGGGGTAAATGATGATAAGGGAGAATAAAAATCAGCATTTGATTTGAGGTTTATAGAAGTTGGTCTGGATAAGAATCCAGGTCCCTCACCCCAAGTTCCAGAGAAGAGATGATACATTTGGGCTTACAGTTTTGTTGAGAGACTCCTTTTTCTTTTACTTCAGACCACAGAAGAATCATGAAGACTTTTTTGTCCACTGCAGGTCTGTTTTTTCTGCAGTACTGGAAAATTGAATTTAATACAATTTAATACAATCAGCTGTAGCACTTCGTCTTCTGTGCTGAAGTTTTCCTTCGTTTTGTATCTTAGTTGGCATGTAACATGCGATTGGCATACGAGGGAGCTGGTACTTTTGGATCTCAGGAGCTCTTTTGCATTGTTAAACTTTGCCTCAGTCTTTTTCAGCCAAGTTTCACCTGTCTTATTTCCATTAAGTGCATTGTAGAGAAGGTGAGCATCTTTCAGATGTGATTCCTGTATACGTAGAATTTGAAATGGTCTTTGAGAACATGTTGGGCTAAGAAAAGCTATAAAAGTGTTTGAGAATTGTTGATAGAACTGTCCAATCATATTAACAAGGATAGGCGTGGGAAATGTCTTTTGTCATAGATGCTTATCCTTGCTTAAATCTATTTTTCTGATATTAAAGACTACCCTTCCAGCAGTGTTGCTTTTGGGAAGAAAGTTTTCCAAAGCATGCAAAAACTGCATTTCAGAGAGAGAATTGTAGCTGGTGTGTTTGTTTTTTGGTTTTTTTTTTTTTTTTAGAATCAAGAAGAGGGGGAGGGAAAATGGTTTCCTTGTATTTGACCGTGCTGTTGGATGGAAGACAAAGCTCGGTCTCTCTTGCTGACTAATGTCATCGTCAAGGCATTTTTTTCTCCCACAGAGCAATTTTGTCTCCATTGAGACCCCCACAGCCATTGGCAAGACCATGGCCTGAGATTAAATCTCATGCTTGGGTGAAATTCTAATGACTGTAATTGTTTCCTCTTTTTAAGTCTGTGGTCCCCTCATCAAAGAGTGGTGCGGAAATTATGCATTTATGCTGTAAAAAGAGAGGTCATGATTACCTGAACCTGTGGTTGACTTCAGGGGATTCTGTGTCGTGCTCTGGCAGTGGTTATCCATGCTGACATTCTGGTGTGTGAAATGATTTAAAGTGTGGCTTAAAGAGCCCTGGTGTGGCGTGGCTTGGTCCTCGCTGGGGTTGTGCTGCTCTGAGACCTTGGGCTGTTGCCCAGGCAGGGCAGCGGCAGCAGCTCTTGGGTGTTGGGCATCTGATGGAATAGGAGAGAAGGAGAAGTAGTAACTGTAGGTCGAGGCGAATGGGAATGATCTACTTCAAGGGTAAACTCCTAACCTAGTGCAGCCATGAAATAGTGCTGGACTCGGCTGGCCCAAATTGCAAAGGGCTTGGGACCCATCAACCAGTGTTACTGTTAACCCTCATAGCTCTGAGTTTATGGAAGGTGTTGAGCATCTTGAAGGGCTGTGCCAGTGTGGTAGTGCTGGCTCTGCAGGAACTGAGCATAAGCATGTCTGTCAGTGTGGGTATGGGAAACACTACAGGCAGTTTTATAGAGGTAGATTGCCTGGTCCTACAAAACTGGAATATAGGTCTGCATCAGTTTTGCTGTGTGATGGAAATACTCAGATAAGTACTTTGTGCTGTTTGTCTTTATTGTGCAGCTCTGTATGTACATGACTCTGGGACTGTACCATCCCTGAACTTCCTTGAAGATTTCTGAAAAAATCATGTACTGTGCATTAAGTACAAAATATTGAGTTTGTACTTTAATTTATGAAGCATCTTTTAAAGATATCAGAACTAAGCAAGAGACCTTTCATCAGAGAATAAGGAAAATTGTTCAAATTCTACTTAATTTTGGGTGTCTAGGCTGCATTAAGAGACTAAGGAAAGCCCAAAACATTGTCATTCTTAAAAGCATTCTACACTGCAATCTTTCACTCATCTCAGTGAGATGATGAGTATTCCATTTAGAGTATTAAAAAATTTATCAACAAAATGCCTCACAAATGTCAACAGTGCTGTTCACCTAAGGGACCAATTTTGGGCGTTTAGCACTGAATCTGTCTGGCTATATTATAGCTTCAAATAATATGATAATATGCCTCATTTAAAAAATTTCTTTAAACCTGAAAAGCAAGTTTTTACACCTAAATTATAACATTTGTTTACATATGTGTAAATAACAATTATTTCAATGTTTTTATTATTCGATAATATTTATCCTTGTGTATGGCCAAAAATTCAAAAGTCAGAAGTCTGGCATCCTTAAGAAACGTGTTAAAGGAATTAACTTTGTTTTTTGGATTGCTTGCTGTGTGATAGGTTTTCCCTCTGTGGGAGGGAGCAGCATGAGTAATATTTCTTTCCCTGAGTAGACGTTTTGCCTGACTAACTGAGGATTCTTCCATTATTTCAAGGGCTGTGATGAAGTTGTGGTGGCTGGTGGTGTTTGCCCATGTGTTTGTAATTGAACTCTCCCTTTGCTCTGTCTGCTGTGTATTCTGACATCCAGCAATGCTTTTTCTGTCCAAAATTGGTGGTTGACTGGAGTCTTTTGTGGGAGGAGATTCACCTGTCTGTGATGCTTTGTAGTGCTTTCAGGGGCAGTTACAAAAAAGTGTATTTGGTTAAATCAAACTACCAAACTTTGTGTGGATAAAATACTTTTCTGGTTAAGGGAACAGAAGACTTTTGAACTGAAGCTAAATTCTATTTCAAAAACCCTCAAAAGCGATGGCTGAAAATCCAGTCTTTACAGAAAGTTGTCTTAGATGTGTTTTCATTGCTGAACTGTGTTCATTAACAAATTGTGTGTAGGTGGGTGTTTGGCTGTTCTTTCATCGCATGTCCCTAAATGTGTTTTCTTTCTTTTTTTGTTTTGAAGCTTTATTTACTGTATGAAATAGTTGATTATTTTACTAATGTTCAGCACTGCTTTTATGGGGTTTAATGTTTTCTTTGTTGTATTTTAAAGCCAAGTAAATCAAATTGAAGATAAATTTAATTATCAGTTTCTTTACTTTACCCTGCACCAAGAAACCAGCGAGTCCTTAACTTACTATGTACAAGATCACTGTTTTTTTAGACTTGTAATCAAATTGATGCAGGGATTGGAAGTTATTTTGGTTACTGTACTTGTTTCTTTTCCCTTTGCATTGTAAAGATCTTTATTTTTGTCCTATTCAGAAAAAGGTAGAGCGTGGCTAGGAAAACAGTAGACCACATAAAAAGTGATGTCAGGTTTATGGCATTTTTTTGCTGTATCCTTGCATATAATTGAGTCAATCCTAGGTAAAACCAAAATGGACTATTGTGAAATTTAAATCAGTATCCTTTTGAACCTTATGAGTACTGTTTTAAATTTCTCTATAGTAACTTATGAGCTCATGTAAGAACAATTGGAACTAAATAATTTCAAACATCCTTGTAACTAAGCTATCTAATATTTATCTTAGTAGCATATGATAGGTTCACTTTTTATTGCAGAGCTAAGAATTTTGTAGCATCTCAAGTGCAACTGTATTTACTGGTTTTGTTAGATGCTGAAAATTTTCAGAATGCCAGGATGAAATCATCAAAATGCACTCATTTTGGGGATGTTGTTATTCTAGTTAGAAGCTGTTATGCTTTCTGTGAAAGATTGTACTTTTGTCCCAGTTCCCCTTTATGCACTGTTTGATCAGAAGTGGAATAAATAAGGTCTGTGAAGGAGAAATGTGTTTCTGCTAAGAGGATGCTAAAGTGGAGTCTGTTCTCTAATAATAATAAATTTGTTTAAGGGTTAGAAGACAGTCTAAATGTGGTAAAAGCAGGCAAGTTGAGCTCAGCTGAAGCCATTCACGTGTGAGAACTTGTCATAAGCTGCAGAGGTGTGTGGGTAACAGCCACTGAAATAGTGGATGCTCAGGCACAAGTTTGTAGGTGGCAAACATAACTTCGTAGGAGGTCAGCAAAATAGCCCATCAAGCTAGTTTTTCCAAATTAAATATATTCTGGAAATTGTGGCTTTCTGCAAAGTGGTAATGATCATTGCAAAGTATTTGAAATGCCTGAGTTGTAATCTCTCTTTCTATTTCTGTTAGCTCTGAGCAACCAAAAAAATTGAGCTCTAATCACTAAGGCTGTATTCTTTCCTGGTGATTTCAGCATTTCATTAAGCAATGATTAGTACTCTGCAATTATGCATTCATTTATCTTAGCGATGCGTTTACAGTTAGAGATAGTGTTGGTTTATTGAATTTGCCTGATCCCTAGCAATTTCAGCATATTTTTTCCTGCCATGTAAGAACATGCAAGAAAGCAGTAGAGAGGACTTCATAGCCTTGGCATTGTTTTAAATGATGATCTGATCTGATTTTTATGGAAAAAAAAAAAAAAAAAGAAACCAGCAAACCCAAGACGCTTGTTTAGGGTTTTTTTGTGTATTTGGTTGGAGTTTTTTCCCCCACACTAAGAACTTCCAGAAATTCTATTCTGAAGTCCATCTCCAAAGGCTTTACCTTTGTCTGCTGGACATCCATGGCTCATGGTGTGCCTTTTTCAGGTGCAGAGTAATAAGCTGTGTAGGAGGGCTGCTCTTGAAGCTTGTAGTTGGAATAGATTTTTCTCTATGTTCATAAGCTGGCAGTTCCAAAATGAATGAAAAAAAGTCCTACTTACCTTAAGGAATATCAGGGAGGAAGGAAAAGAAGAGAAACAGTGTAGTGGGAAATTGGGTTGAAAACCAATTTCTTGACGTTTATATGGTGTCCTTTGCAGTCTGAGTAAGGAGGAAAGAATCTCAATACTACTAAAAATTGCCCTTGTTCATGTTGTATCATAGCTGGATAAGGATTAAGATTGACTGGGCACAACTGGACTGTGAGGTACGATGGTTTGTGGTGGGGGAGTTGGGTTGCTGATAACCCACCTTTGCTTCACTTCTGTTTCATGTTTTCTGTTTCTGTGTTTTAAAGTTCTCTCTTCAGTTTGCCTCCAGATTTAACAGTATCTGAGCTTGAGTTCTAGTTCATTAACAGAACTGGAGTGAAAGAGGCTTCTCTGCCTGCCCAGTGCTGCTGCTGAGAGAAGAGATTGTTGCTGCTCTCTTGGGACTGAAAACTTAAAAGCTTTCATTTTGCCAGTAGTGCTCATCCTAAAACTTGTGTACTCTGAGATGATGTGATTCAGTTTTCCATAGACCAACAGAATCTAGCTCTTGGAGAGAGACAAATCTTCTTTGTACACTGAACTCTTATTGTTTGAGTAACAACATTGGGTATGTTTAAAACATGGTGACTACAAATGAGAAAACTATTTTAAATTTTTTTCCCCTAGTGATGTCTGTTCTCCTCCCAGCCCCAATGTGTACCTTGCTTAACAGGAGACTAGAGGGGAAAAAAAAAACATGTAAATGGATGCTACTATTACTTTATTAAGGGAGGAAAAGAATTAAATATCCATTTATATGATTTTTACTTGATGGGGTTTTTTTGCTTCTGCCATTAAATACTATTTCATTTTCTGTACCTACATTAGTTACCTTTTTTCCTCTTCATACGCTTTATTTCAATGCTACATTTTTACCAAATGGCAAGATAATTTTTTTTCCTCAAAAGCATATTAACTATGACATTTTAAACATAATTTATAAAAATAATTTATTGGAAGTACTTTAAGGAAATCCTTTACCAAAATTTAATTTATATCTATAGTAAATTGGCAGTAAGAATATACTTAATAAAGTCCCATTGTACTTCCCTTCCGTTATTATATGATTCTTCAACAGCAGTTGTCTCCATCGTTTGATGTGAAGACTGAAGTGCCCAGATAACAAATTAAGTGTATTTACTTAAGTTCGTTTGAAATTAAATTATCATTCTGAGTTTTCCATCCCTTGTTCTGTAATTCTGATTCTTACTGTCAGGAAGTTCAATTTAGAATCTATTGTGCTCTGAGACTAGATGATGTGAATGGGAAACAAGACATAACAAAACGTGAAAAGCAGTAATTAAAAATATAAAAAAGGCTCCTATGAGGCAAAAGCATCTAAGAATGGGTTTTGTGAAAGAGAGAAGTGTCTGTTCTTTAGATGTTCTTTGTATACTTGATATACTTTTGATCCTGTTTTGTGTTCTTGCTTAGGAATTTCTTAGTCACAGAGGTTGGATTAGCAAATGCAGATGATTTTGGACCTCTGGACACTTCTTTTCTAGAATCCCATCCCAGTGAGAGAGTGATGATGGCTCAGTGCCTGCTGTTGCTGCTCTTTGAATTTTTGCTGTGAGAAGTATTCTCTTGAAATGTACAGTTAAATGCAAATTTACAGGTGTGGCTTCAGAGTAGAAGTATTGGTGCTTTGCACTCCCTATTATGTTCTTGTTTATCCAGGATTCTTGGTCTGTTTGTTGCATATTTCCATTGAATAACTTGAGCAGTGCCAGCATTCCTAAGAGCTGGTCACATGAGCCTGGCAGAGCAATGTGTATTCTGAGCAGACTTTGTTTTCTGTAGGCTTTCATCCCACTTCCCTGGGGATGTCAGCCTCTGCTTTAGCGAAATTTAAATTTCCATTTGGGAGAAAATAAGTGTTTTTTAATGAAACAGGAGAGTGAATGTGGGATGCAGAGATGGAAGACCTGGTGTACTTTTCCTTATGATGACCCTCCCTGGTCACAGAAGCACAGTTCTGGTCTTGATGAAGGTTTCGAGTCTGAGTGATGTTTTGCTTAACTGACAGATGTTCCTGCTCACAAACTTAGTTTATACAAACTGCCACTACTGCTTGTAAAATGTAAAAATATTTGTGTCAACACTTGTATTTTATTCAGTTGTTCATTCATCCTAGAGAAAATGTGGAAGGACTTGCTCGGAATTATACTGAAATATCTGATTACATAGTCATGTTTTGGTTATATAGTTTTTGTGCTGTATTATGAAATTTCTATGCAGGGTTATGTTGAACAATTTCGCGTTCTGAGATTCTTCAAAATACCCAATAGAAAACTTTTTTCTTTATTTAAGAGGGCTTTTAGAGATAAGGGGCCAAGATCTATGCTTTTCGAAGTATAAAACTTTCAACAGTAAAATAACCCGGTTGTGTCAAAGATTAAAATATTTTCATTATTCTGGGGAGCAACTGGTCTAAATTTTAGTCTATGAGCTTTCTAAACCTTATTTTGTGTTTATCTGTGAAGTGCCGTGCGCACTTGCATCTTTGTAGAGGTAACAATTCAGACCCAGGTTGGGTGTTTTGCATCCATGCAGCCTCATAGGAATGAACTCAGTAAGGGAGCCTGCAGGATTAAGCTCCAGACCAATACAAACTCAGACGAGCTCTGTATGTTGTTCCGTAGTTGGCTGCAAAACTTTATTCACATGAATATCTCATTTTAAATAGTTAAGTATATAATTCAAAGCATTTAAAATACTTACTCCAGATTTCATCAGTGGAGTATTGGTTTAAGAATATCTTTTTGTGGCACTTGCTCTCTGCTGTAAAATTTTTTTAAAAAGGTCATCTGGTTATCAATCATGATACCTTGGATTTTTCACCTTGCCTTTTATTGGTACCGTTGAAAATATTTGCTCAAACATTGCTACTGTCTCTTATCTCTGTGTGGTTATAGATCATTAAATTCTGGCCCCTCTTATTACAGTATAAATTCTAATCTTGGTACCTATTCTATCTAGTTTTATTTAGTAATTAAACTCTGCACTGCTTTCCTCCTTTACAGTGAGCATCACCTTTTATATTACAGTGGGCTTTTATTAATTATATGGAAAGTGTGTTAATGTGAGACACAAATGCCATACACACTGCAATATCTGGAGTGCTTTGTAGCCTTGGCAATTTAGATAGTGTATCCACATGATGTAGTTTTTTGTCCTGAAGTATTGGGATGTGAGATTTACATGACTGTTAACCCCTTGGGACTGCTCTGAAATGAGGTGTGTATCTTGTGCAGTCCTAGTCAGCAAAAATTCAAATTAAAAATAAATATACTGTCAGAAGCCCCTGTGTTGGCCTGGCAGGAGGTATGAAATAGTACCATGTGCTTGATAACGGCCTCTTTAGTTCGTAAGGGTTTCTGTGGTGTGACTTAGGGGAATGACAAACTATGCAAAATGCTTGTTATTGCCATGATTTGGTAGTGAATTGTTAGGCTGGGCCTGTGTCTGCCATGGACTGAAGGACAGAGAGCTGAGTACAAAATAAATCTTTAGCAAAATTTGAGTGGTGAGTCAGAATTGTCTTTTAAAACAAATGGAAGGTACAGCCTTTGTGAACAGTGGGAACTCCATTCAAGTGATCTGAGAATAAACTAATACATCGCTGCTTTGAGTTGGGTTTTCAGTTGATGAGTTTGCAGTGATTTTTTGCATATAAACACTTTCTTTGGTAGTGCAGTATTAACTCTTAAAACCTTAGCAAGAGCAATGTAATGGCAATGTTAACTCTTCAGTAGCTCTTCATCTATAATTTGTAAGTTAGCAAAGCACCCCATGTCTAGCGTGGCAGTAGGGCAGGTTAACTGACTTCTGCCTAGACTGTGTCCAGAAAAATTTGTTTTTGAAAATATTGCTGTTTACTTTGGCTCTGATCATCTGTGCACAGTGCAGAGAGTGAAAGTATCCTATTTCCCAGAGCTGGCACCTTTAATTTGTTTGCGACTGATTGGTTTTAGAGATTTCTTTTATTCATGCATTATACTGCTACAGCTGTGTAGTAACACAGGTGCTTGAAATAAAGCTTGTCATAAAAACTGGGATTGGTTGCAGGCTGCCCTTCTTGAGAACAACCTTTTTTTACTCAGTGCTGCTGTTCTTGTAAGGGTTATAATTCTTGTTGGTGTTTGGAGATGGTGAAGGTTTGAAGGTTAGTGTTATAGAAGTCTCATAGAATTGTGTATCATGATGCTGGATTAATTTGCCAGTTTGAACATGTATGGAGTTGTATGCTGATGTAAATGATAGGGAAAAATATAATTGTTCTCTTTTTATATTTCCACTTAGTTAAGTGCTGCAGCAGGAATAACAGTTTTCTGCATTACTGTCACAGAAATCAAGAAACGTGCATCAAGATTGCAGTTCACTGCTCCAAAGTAGAGAAGACTCTGAAGGCAAAATGTAATATATTCATGGTAAATTGAGGTAGTTGTCTTCCTTTTCTGACTTCCCACTAGGTCTTAGTAACTCTTTTACTCATTCTAGGTTGAGCTGCTTAAGAGAAGCAAAGCTCTAGTTGAGTGGATGAAATATCTATGTAAGAGATGTAAACTGAAATAGATATTACTATTACTTGTAAGGGGTTGGTTCTTGTTGTCCACCTCCATTTGATTCTCACTTGTACTGAGACTTGCTCTCGCTCCACTGACAAGTTTTCAAACTCTCTCCATGGCATCCTATCAGTGCAGGTGATGACCAAGTGTTATTTGGCTTGACAGCCTTGATGTCATTCTGCAACTGGGCACCACATCTGTCATGACTCCTGGTCAAAGCTGGGGTTCTCTTTGAGAAGAACTTCTTGACCCTTTGTACTTTGTACAGTATCTGCCTCGCAGGCGGACTCTGGAGCCATTGCCTGGAATGCGTGTCTAACGCGTTCCACTCGGACCTTCGGTTCCATTCCATAACGTTAGTTTAATTGGCTGGTTTTTAAACTTTCATGTACAATTTGGTTGTACTCAGTAAATTACCACCCTCTTCGCCTTTTCCTAAGAGCAAGAAAGTAGAATGCAGACTCTTTCTCTTGCTACCTTTTGCTGTTGCCCTTGAGCTCTTTCAGAGACAGCACCGGCGGGTAGTGCTTCTGTCAGATGACAGACCGTCTCTTACTAGCGTTTTTTTTCCCCCTCTAATCTCCCTTTTTAACATTGTGTTGTACTTTTGTATTGAATTCTGCATTTGAAAGTTTAAGAATTGCTACTTCTTGTCCAAAGAAGTATCTCCAATTTAATAACTGTTGCTTAACTCTTAGTGTGGCTGTATAGCCAGTGTGTCCTCCAAGTGATTTTTATTTTTTTGAACATTCTTATATTGTAAATTTTATTTACTTCTGTATTTATGTGAGAACTTTAGGACAACACCAGTGGTATAACCAAGGCTGGTCTTTACTGTGTAAGAATGGCCTTGTAGGTGCTTCCGAAGTGTCAGAAAGTATAGCATAGGAAAAATGAATCTGCTACTGTACAGGTTTCATCTAGGCTTAAATACTTGATGAGAGCATCAGCAGAAGCTGTTTTTGAGAAAGAGCAGTAGTTTAGTTGCATGAGGAGAAAAGTTTGCAATGCTGCACAGAAAACAAACTTTGCAGTTCAAGCTCAAGCCAGTGATGAGCCTCTTGTTCGTACTTGGTATGAATAAAGTAAAACAAAGCCTGCCTTTATCCCCCGTAACAGCCTTATGAGCTCATGTTTCGGCTTTTCCTTTCCCCTCCCTTTCTGACATGGACTGTCTTTTTTTTTTTTTTTTCTTTGCTAAACAGACAGTAACTCTCCACAATATTTTTAATCTCAACAAGATGTCCAGCAGCTGATGATGCAAAAGTGTTACATCAACAAAGGGGATAATAGTTTGGAGCATTCCGGGTCTGACATTTTTGGCCAAGGAGCTGTATATTGTGACCACTGATTCCTCCCTGCACAGCACGCTTGCTTTGGGCAGGAGACTACTTTTCATTGACTCCTGTTGTGTGCCTCCGTTCTCTTTATTTTAGGCTTCCCCAAGAAGTTATGACTGGGAGTTTCATGGTTTTAGATGAAAGAGCCTGTTGTCTTGTTGAATTATCTCCTTTCTGTCTATATTTAAAGCAAAGTTGTCAGGTAAAAAAAAAAAGACAGTACAAAAGCTCTGTTATAGTAACATCTTGGGCTAGCTTGTGTTTGCTTAGGCTGCGTGTTTACCTGTAGTCCATTGGCACCTGGCAGTGGAACTGGCCTTATTGCATTTGACTTTGGATGGGTTCCTGGGCCCTAACTGTGGATCTAACCCACAGAAATTTATTCACTGAAATAAGTTGTGAAAAGTATTAGATCGTTTAGATTAGAAAAGTGTATATTACTGAATTTTAAAATAATACACATTGGTATTCATGGACATGGAGTAGCCATGAGTGCTTATGCTCTTAGATCTTTGAGAGAAAAATTGTTTTAAAAACTAAAAGAAATACTTTCAATTTCTTAATGCTCTAGTGGAACATTTTAAGCTAATATTTTTTGTGCTGACTGAAGTGGACCCAACTCATGAACTTTTTTATTCACTGAAAGTATAGCTGATACTTTTTAAAAATAAGGCCTTAAGAACTTTCTCATGACAACTAAACTTCATGAATTCATATGAAAATCTGGTATAATTTAACCTTGCAACTATGGTTTCATTGTGCATAAAACCTATCAGAAATTGATTTGTAAGCTCGTTGTTTCATAGACTTGCCTTTTACTTGTGTACAACTGTTATTGTTGTAGTCTGTGTTCCCTCACAGCATAAAGCCTTCAGACATCTCTGCAGACTGTGGTAGGCTGATTCCATCAGGTACTACTTCCAGTCATGAGGTTTTCCCCAATTTAATAAAGGTAAGGTGGGATAATTTGTTGATTTCTACCTGAATGCATCATTAGCTGTTGCAAGAGGGAAAATTAGGGCATGGGTTTGGTGTCTTTTTTTTTTCTTTTTTGTAAATCTTATTTTTGATGCAAAGGCAGTTCTGTCGCCAGCCAGTCCAGCGTGTGTAGACTCTCCCCCCTGCCATAAAACAATGAGCACATTCAGGCACAACTCGTGTTTTCAGTTATTAAAAAACGGAGCCGTCTGTCTCTGCCTGTGACTTTAATCTTTAAGCCTTTATTCCCTGTACCCCACCCCCTCTTTCTTTCCTCAACCTTTTGTTTGTGAAGTGCAGAGCTACAGGATATGTGGGCCTGGAGTTTCTGAATGTATTGTACATTCCCTTGGCAATTACAGATGTTTATAACCCTGACTGATGTTATTTCAGTATTGTGGAGGGTGAAGAGAAAATTAAAGAACACTCTTTTCTTTGCCCCTAGCAGTCTTCAATTTTTTTTTTTTTAATTTTTTTTTTTTTTTGAGGGGAGGAGAGGAAAAAAAGAAGCAGCAAAATGTAAACTAATTTTTTTACAAAAAATCTTGTTTAGCATTCTCAGATGGAACATATCTGAGAGCTGTGCAGGAATCTTCCCATAACCTACCGTAGCTCATCTGTTAGGACAGGGTGTTGCATGCAGTGTTGTAAAAAGCATAATAGGACTGGATTATGGTCCAAAACGGGCTCCTTGGTGTGGAGTGCATGACCTTTACTTACTTTATTTCAAAGACAGAGACAAGGTAGCCTAAGGCTAGCAATTATTTTAGACTAGAATCACGTGAATTTATTTCAAGCTTTGTGTGGAACCTGGTCCTTTTTTTTTTTTTTTTTTTTTTTTTGTAGAAGAGTGATTTAGAATCTGATGAGTTAAGAGTTTTGCTTTTGGACTGGTGACTTGTAGAATTGTTTAAGAAAATTTATTTGTTAGTCTTGTAGAAATCTGCTCTTGATCTGTACAAGGTTTTAAGTCAATTCCTTGTTGGAGGTGTTTGAACTATCTAAAACTGCAGGTGCACTATAAGATTAATATCCTTGAATTGACAGGATGGAGAGAAGAGAATCTAGTAGTAAATGTCTGTGATCAAGGTGATAATTTGGGTGTTTCTTGGGATTCCAGTGCATTTCATGATCTTCAGGGTAGTAGGCCTAAAGTGTTAAATTTAAATAGAGAAAAGTTTTAACAGAGTTGAGAATTTCAAGGTGATTCAGCAGTATCTCTAAGGTACAACTTCCATATCTAAACCTCTTTTTGACTGTGTGCAAAGTGCTGTTTACAGGTTTTGGAAGTTTGGAGTTGCATATCTAAATGTATATTCAGGTCTGTCGAGCTACACTTGTGTGATGGTCCTTATCTCCTATGACTGCTGTATGGAACTTCTTGTTAGACTGATCTTTTGAAGATATGGCAGAAGAATGAACAAGAATTTACAGTGAAATATCCTTTGGCTAGGCAGGACTTGAAAGAAATTAACACAAAAGGTAGCAAGAAAGTCTTCCTGTCATCTAATATTAAACTGACTAAAATATGATTAAAGAATTTCTAGCAGATGTTCCAGGAGGTTCATAATTCAGTCATTCTCCGAAGCACCCAGAGGGAGGCAATAGATGTTCTGTAGTAACAGTTCTCCAGTCTTCTGGGAAGGAAAAAACCAACTAGTTCGTCATTAAGCATGGCACATTGTTTTTATCCTGAGATCATCATGCTGTGTATTGCTTGTGTAAGGATTTCTGAGATGCTCTAGTTCTCTTTGTATTACAACATGGGGGCATGGGTGTGATCAAATCCTAGATATGCTGACGGAAAGATAGCATCATGTACAAATATTAAAAGAACTTGAAAAGATGAAGAGCTGAGTGTGAAATAGCACTGATAGGGAGTAGAATTTATAGAAACTTAGTAGGTATTGTTCAACTGTCTTTCCCCATCCCACCCCCCACCTCTGAATCCAGTACTGAGCCTCTATGTAATAGGTTCAAATACACATTGATTAGGAAACATTTCAGTTCTGCTGTTCTTGGAAAGCAGAGTGTTAAATTGTCTGAAAAGCTAATACAGGAGTTCACTGCCTGAAGCAGCTGAGTGATTTGGTCTTGGAAAACATATCAAGTCATTCCAGTAATTTTTATTGGACTACTTTTCTCTTACCAGTACAAACCTGGTTTTGTGATTTGTCATGGATAATGAAAGGTATACGGGTACAGCCTGCTGTAGGCTGAGCCAGGAGGATCTTGTAGTATCAGGGAAGTAGCAGGAATTTTCATGATTGTAGGTACCGGCGGCTTTTGCTCACTATTTGTCTCCACAGTCCAGTGTTTGTTACTAGTAGAGAAGCCTCAGGTGTGACATTGCTGAAACTGGGAGTAGTCTGTGTGGTGTGAACTGAGTCCTTAAGAGATGGAGCAGAAGACTCCAGATGTGTGGAAATCTGACAGAACTGGGGATGGGCTCATGTCCTCATTCATGCAGGTTTGGTGCCTTTGTAGTTCGGGATGCTTTTTTATACTGTTTAGCCACTATTTTCACTTTCTGGTCTTGGAGATAGCTTCCAAGATGGTATCTGTCTGTATTCGCTGGAGGATGGAGTGGGCAGAATGATCATACTTGTAAGTAATATTTTTTGCAACATATTTAGCATTATCATATGCAAATATGATTATTTTTTTTAACTTGAAACTTGGCAGGAGATCTTGTAGAGAAGAAATGTAAAGCTGATATGAGTCAAGATTATAATATAAAGGGGTATTTTTTTTTTTTTAAATCTTGTTCCTTTTGACCCGTTTGCTTTTCTGTGTTCACAGTAAAGGCTTTATGGACCATCAGGGACCATTTATGGTCACTCTGTAAGGCCCAAGTGTAATGTTACCTTATACTTAACTCTTCAGAGCAGTACAAAAACACACGTGGCATTGATACCAAAACAAAATACCTCTGAATAACAAGTCTGAAACTTGAACTAACCATTCATTAGGCTCTAGGAAAGTTTGCTAGGACCTTAAGCACACAATATATTCTGAGGAGGTCAAAGTGCAGTTTTACAAATATCTATTTTTTACTTTGCACCTTTCTTTTTTGTGAAGCATGAACATATAGTGTTAATTTACTGTCACATTGTTTCAAAAACCTTGTTTTAGGAAATCAACAATTCCCATGCATAAGGAACTTCATTGCAAACCTCTAAGTTTGGGTTTGATATGAATCAGTGGAATTACAGGTGCCAGAAACTGGACATGACTTCTTGTTGAGATATTTTATAGTCTGGATGCCAGATTATGAAGTGGAACCTTTTTGTGCTAGATGTAATATAGACATATATTGCAAAACACAAACAAACAAAACTCCACCAGAAAAACCCAAACAAACCAGATTTGCAACCTGAATTGTAATAACCCAATTGATCTCTTCTGTGCTTCCTCTTGCTTTTAAGTGTACAAAATAATAATTTTTGCTATTGTATGCCATGGATTGTATTCCAGGGCTGATGAGCTGTATAATGACATTCAGTCTAAAATGTTAAGTAACTTTAGTTTTGTGCAGTATCCTAAATATTTAACTTCTCAGCTTCACTGCCGTCTGTATTTGCATATACATATATATGAATGACACATTAAAAAGTTAATGTTTGCTAATTAATTCACAATTTATGCACTTTCGACTTCAAGCCAAGAAAGAAATTAAAGCAGCTGAAATACCACAGTGTTGTGTAATCCAGCAAATGCTACTTTTTTTTGTAGCAGTCATCTGTGTCTACTCTGAACGATTGTTGCTTTTCCAAGGTGTGTAGGCTTTTTTAAACCCTACCACAGGTAATGTTTTCAGCATTAAAATAAGTAGATGTGTCTTCTGGATTCTGTCCAGTTAGTGCCTTGTCCATATAGAAATTCAGATCTAGTAATAGGTGGTATAACAGAAAAGAACTTTACAACATATGGAAGAAAGGTGACATCTTCTCTCGTATGGCACTTTACCTCCATTTTTACACATGCTATGTATTACGTGGCATTTCTTGTTACAAAGCAAGGATTGTTTGCTTTGCTGTGCCTTCATTGTCTATAGGATTCTCATTTGGGGTGGTTTTCTGGTTTTCTTCAGAAATATTTTGAAGAACAGGAGTTTAAATGCCAGACCCTAGTAGTCACCTGGTTTGCTACATTTTCTTTGGAAACAGTTAAGGTCAAAGTTTCGGAGGGTTAAGGCAAGGAATTCAGTGATGGAATGAAGTGTCCCTTGCTTTAAATTTCGTTTTAGTATCTCTTACACTGGATAAAGTCATAAATGTTTTATAAACAATGAAATTTCATCCAACTGGATGTAGTTTTAAAAATCTTAATGGTGTGAATATCAAAGCTGTATTTTTATTTGTCTAAAGACAAATGGTATGTAGCAGCACTGAGTTTGGATTGTTGTGCTATATACAGTCACTTAATTGATTGTGCTCTTTTATTAGAGGTGTGTTATTTCCCTTGCTCAACTTCACTTGCTTTTGTCATTGTGTGCTGTTAACATGGATTTTTCTTTGTAACTAAAGTTGTTTGTGAAGGACTTAATTGCATTTGTCTTGTTTCCTTTTTTCTTTAAGGAATCTTCTAAGTTTTCTTTTCCAGAAAGTGACTAGCTCTAAATGCAGTATTTTATTTCAATATTAAATTGTATGTAGATAAAGTCTAATACTTTACCTTTTTTGGCTGGTCCTACACATAAAGCAATTATGAATTGAATAGCATATAATGACTGTCATTTCATAATTTTCTGAAGTAAAAGCACTAGTTTTGTGTGTGTACTTGTATACTTAAATTTCTTCTGATGCTTCCTAACAATACACTGACTGTTTATTCAGCTTTAAGTTTCTCTGGAATTCCTCAGGCTGGTGTTTCATGGACAGCTTGGCCTGCAGCAGTGTCCTGTCCCTAGAAACGGGACGTTTGCTTTGCTCTTTCCTCTTTTGCCTTTGCAGCTCCTGGCTGTTTGGTCCTGCTGCCTCCCCTGTGCCAACTCTGGCTCTCCCTGGGCGCTGCAGCAGCGGGGTCACCTTGTCAGCCTCAGGGAGAGGTGCCTGGTGGGGCTGAGTTGAACTGACTGGCCTGAGCGTCAACTTTGCCTTTCATCTGATCCTCTGTGAGCCGTGGGAGAACTGGGTAAGCGCAGTGTTGGGGAAGCGTGGCTAGGAATAGGAACTCAAGGAACTGCAGCTTCCATGACCAGGTGCCAGAGCAAATGCCTTTTCACTGCTCCACTTCACTGACAAGTGCTTCTAGGTGTACCTGACTCTGTACAAGCAATGGTGTAGAGCAGTGCAATAACCAAGTAACGCGTGTGATTGCCCTGGCTTGAAACCACCAGTGATTTCTATTTGGAGGAAGGATTCTCTTTAATTGTATGTATTTTTTACAAAACTACATGTAACTTTTTGTGTTTATCCAGTGAATTTAGTCATATTGCAGTGAAGGCCTCCTGTTTTTGCCTTGTTTTGAAATAGTCTCTTTTGTGTAGCAGTGGAAATGACAGAAGTGTTCAGACATTTCTCAGGCTGGTGCTTTTGGTTTTCCTCACAAGAGGCTTTCTCTGAAGAGGCTAAAGACATGGGACTCTTTATATCGTTTCAAAGGATCTTTTGATAACCTTTCTTCCTGTGTTGTAATGCTTTTTTTGAGAGCATTTTCACTTTAAAGTTTGTGGGTTTTTTTCTGTAACTCATCCATTTAGTATAAGCTTAATTCTGTATGCAATATTGCAATAACTAGACCAGCATATAATAGTAAATTATTGGAAGATGTTCCTCAGTCTTTCTTAACATGACCTTCATAAAGGCCTTATCAGCTTTGTTTGTGCTACTCAGCAGCACGGCCAGTCAAGCTTATTGATGTGTTCTAATCAGTATAGGCATTTCCTCCTTTTGAAGAACAGAATTGTTTCTGACACAAATAAGCTAGAACTTATTCAAATAAGACAGATCCGTGGATGACTTGACAGAAGAGAGAGTAGAGGTCTTCGTTGTTTTTATCCTCTTCAGAACAACATGGCACACTGTTTCATCTGGGAGATGAAGTATAAAGTATATTCCAAGGGGATTCTTGGGTGAGGTCTTTAGCAAAAGAATGCTTTTATTCCTTATTAGCAATTATCTCATTGCCTACTATTTGTAATCGAGTTGAACTCATGTTTACAAAAAAATAATGGGTTAAAACAAAGAAATAAAATAACAAATAAGAGAGGCGTTATTTGACATATAAGAAATGGACTTCTTATAGTTATACCCTTATAACCATACTGGTTTCCCTTTTTAGCTCTCAGTTTAAGACCAACCATAGTGGCTGGTTTTCATCTAAAGAGAATTTGTGCAATGACATAATGCTTCTAATTTTAAACTTTAGTGTGCATTCAGAAAGAAGTGTGTTGCCAGTCAGATGCTTGGTATCAGAGATATTCCAAACTATCCAGCGTTTGAAGCTGCACAGCTTCACACTGTAAGTTTGAACTTACTGATATCCTGAAGAACGGCCTGCTTTGGAAGTCATGTGGGATGCCTGAACTCCATGAGTTCCTTTTCTTTTCAAAGTGTTTCCTAACAAGAGTTGTGTCAGTTTTGATCCATGATTTGCATTGCTTTGCAGAGGGTTTCTTCATGTGTAATTCATGCTCTCCAGTTGCGTGCACGTCTCTTCTGCCCCCTCACACCTCCTATTTCTGTTTGAATTTTGGGAGATTTTGTATCCCGTCAAACATTTTCCTTATTCATCACAGTGCCTCTCCTAAGGTAACTAGCAAAATCCTGTGTGACTTGTAGCATCTCCCAAGGTGTTACTCTATCTGAGAACAGGGAATAATTTGTTTCTGAATAAAGTTTCTTAACAAAAAAAAATGGAGGGGGAGTTGGGAAAGGGGAAGTTGCATGCTCACTGCATGATACAGACAATATTTCCTGCGACAGGAGATACTAACCTCAAAGAATTTAAAATAAAACATTGATTTTTTTTCTTTTTTTTTTTTGAAAGTGGAATAGGAGAGGCAAAAATGGTAGAATAGTTGGTCTTTTTATCCCGTGTGCAGATGAAATTGATTAAACCTTAAAAACTCGCCTCAGTCCACCCGGTTTATTAATTGAAGAATTTCCTCTTTCCTAGAATGGGAAGTGCACATTAAAACAGAGCTTTGCCCCTGAGTAGCAATGATACTTGAGAACAGTACATTTTCTACAATCCTATTTTCTCTTCTACAGTAAAGGAAATCCTAACATGGTAAAAAGCATATTTAAAAAAAAAAAAGTATGTTTAAGGAAGTCCTCTTTCATTTCCTTGTAAAGCATGAAATCAAATTATAGCCCATGGCCCACAATTATTTTATTTTTACATTTCAAATTCCATTTTCTGCTTCCTCTTGGTGCCTGTGAACAGGAGTTGTACTGTTTGAGTAAAGTCAGCTAAAAAGATTACCACAAACAGGACACAGTAGCTTAAAGAAGCCCTGAGTCAGAATCTCTGTCTATGTTCCATTATTGTGTGTGGTGCAAAACCTCCCCTTCATTCACACAGGAACCTGACCTCTTTTCTTCTTCCTTCCACTAGCCCAGGTTTTACCTTTCAGAGCCAAATCCGCTTTATATTGATGGATTTTGGGAAATCTGCTTACCAAAACAGCACAACTTGTAAATGCTCTTATATTCTTGATGTGTGTTTGATAAAGTGATAATTGAGATTCTGCCTATTTACTGAAAATGCCTGTTTGTTCTCCTTTTCAGTAAGGATGGAATGAGTACCTAGTTTAGTGCTTGGAGGTTATAATGGAATGGTTCTGAAAGTGGGCTCAGTGCATGTATATTAGAAGAGTAATGATTTTTTGGAATTGATAAAGTAATACAAGAGGCTGAAATATTTGGGGTCTTGTTTGTATGGCTTTGTTTGTTTGGTTTTGTTGTGGGTTTTTTTTTTTTTTTCCCCCTAGACCTAATGTGCTTTTTTTCTACCTTACTGTAAATGTTACTAGCACAGCTCAGTCTGGCAGTTTGGGTATATCATTTACAATTGTGCAACAGGATGCACAAACTGAAGCTGTTTTGAGTTCATGTACATGCAGAACTGAAACAACTTCTGTGATCAAGGTTGAAGGAGATTTTTTTTTTTATTGAAGGTGTAATTTTGTGCTCTAAAATAAAACATGGCCATTATAGGGCTTTATGGTTTTTAAAAATGCAGCCTGTAGTTTGGGTGTTCCCACTGGTGAATTCACTCCCTGTGAATACTGGTGTAACAGATCTGGGGTTTACTGTATGTTTTTGTGTAAGGATGTGGCACGGTAGCATGTAAACGTTGCAGAGCTTGTCTACTTTAGAATCAGTGAGCAAGATCAAGTGTGCTTTACTTATTGTGTGGAAATCAAAGGTGAGTGCAACAGTAAACACGTTTAAAAGGAGTAAGTTTAATGCAGGGGATGATGGTCTGCAGCCTTGTTGCCTAGAACTCTGGGTAGGCTTTTCTTCCTATTTCAGTAAAGGTTTGAAGATATATTATACAACATAATGCAAATGCAGAGAACACAGTGAATTTCCTCCTAAAGATTAAAAGTTCATCAATACGTCCCTTTATTAATGCATACTATTCTTTTTCAGTGTACTCGGGTAGTAGCTGGTGAGTTCCTTCAGGATCCAAGTGTGAGAGCTAGCTAGGAATGATGTGGTGCAAGTGGTATCATTTTGCTCTTCCCTTGGAGAAATTGAGCCACTTGCCAGTTTAGGGAAACTTGAGTTGCTGCCTTCTGTGCTTTTGACATCTGTGATTCAACTAGTCTCATGAGTAAGGAGTAATAAGTTACTTCCCCAATGACTGTTTTATTATCAGATACTCACCAAATTTCAGGAGCAAGAGTAGGCTGTGATTGTTCAAAGCAATAGCTGGACTTTATCTTGTCTGTGAAGGTGTTCTTCTTATTATCTGAGTTCAGTGTTCCCTGTCACTTTTGTGGTACAAGTGAGTGCTGCTACCTCCAGGTTTAGCTGGCACTTGCAGTCTTTGTGATTGCTGTGCTGCTGGTCTTGTGTTTTGCCTGTATCTGGCTGTCATCCAGATTCTCTCAGTTCATGTTTTATCTTTCTTGTTTGTTTTCCTTCCCCCTGACTATCTGCTTTATTTTTGCTGTGGTTTAGCTGCTTATCTTTGCAGTATAATTCCCATCTTTTCCCGCTCCCTTGTGTTTTCTGATGACAATTAGTTTGTTTCATTTGTTTTTTTGCAGGGCTTCATCTGAGCCATGTGTCATCACACAAAGGGTACTCCAATAGCTGATCTTTCATTTTCAAGCAAAGTGAGAAATCACTCATCAGGATTTATCTGTCTGAATGTTCTTGAACACTTCTTTCATAGATGAAGTGGCAAATAAAAGGTTACAACCTTGTTTTTTCTGTAGAAGAAATAATTTGAGTGCCTTAGTTTAACTTTGTTACTGATTCTGTATGACCTTCTATATGACCTGTATGCAGATAAAATATTTTTGATTGCTGTGCTTCCTTATACCCAGACCTGTCCTTTGCATGTGTCTCTACTCAGAGTAATTTCAAGCCATTTGCCTTCTTTGAAAGCTCGAGGAACACTCAACTCCTCCATAATCTCTTCCAGATCACTCTTCTTAACTGTGTGGGACCATATCCGGTCTCCTTTTTTGTGCAAAAGCTGAGTGTTTCAGTTCTCTGTTCCATTTCACACAAGAGCACATGGCTGGCACTCAGTAGTCAGATAGTGCAGGTTTATTGAGTGATATTTTCACCATGTTTTATTCTTGTTACTATCTTTGGAGTCTCCACTTGTATGGCTGTATTTATTTTACCTTTACAAGTGAGATTGGATTACTTGAGAATACTCATATAATCCATCCACACTTCACTGTTTCTAGTTAAATCTTACTCTACTGTAGAAAATTATTCAGAAATGTTGTTCCTTTCATTGTCTGAACTCCGATATGATAGTGAGCTGACTGTTTACTAGTGTGCTAGAGATGACTTAAGTAGTGGTTATGAAGCTAAACATATTCTAAGTCTGCTATTACCACTTGCATGCTATTAGAGCAAGTGTACTGAATGAGATGTTCCATGTTAAATGGGAGACAGTTACAGTTTTGTCAAATGACCTGCCAACTTCCCTGATTGGAGATGTTACATTTGTGAATCCCTGTACTCTGTATTTCAAGTTCTCTAGATTTTGCTCTAGTATTTAATGAACTCTAAGCACAGACGATGGGCAACTAAGAAAATGGAAAACAAAATGTAAAGCTGTGTAGGAGAAGATTGAAAGATTGGGAAGAAGATAAATTGTCAAAGGTGGCTTACTAAAGATGGCTCAAGAGGAAAGTTGAGTAACTAAATCTTAGCATTAGTTTTTCGCCTTGTTACCCGAGGGTCCTGTAAACTTGAGCACTCGTGCCTTGATATTCATGAGTAAACATGTACCAAACATCCTGATGCCTTGGGGAGAATGCCAGTCAAAAGCATTTCTGTCAGTGCTGTCCTGATCTTTCCCTTGGCTCCATGACTGTTGAAGGGTAACAGCTTCCCACCCTGCTTGTGTGCCAGCACTCTGCCTGCCACGTCTTCTCTTCCATCTTGTGCCATCTCTTACAAACTGTGGCCAGTCAGCTCGTTAAGGCTTTGCAGGAGGCACAGTAGTTGTGCTGACAGTCTTTGTGAACTTGTGTATGCTGCTGTTTCCTTGCCTTGTAATATTTTTTTGTCTGGAGTGTCATGGTGTATTTTCCAGGGTTTCTGGAGTTTTTCTGTGGACTGTCCAGTTATTTTTCCTTTGTTCATCTTCTCTTCGCAATGAAGGGCCCCAAGCAGACATTCTTGATCTTCTAGCAACTGGGCTGATGATTTTTGTGGCTCTTTTCAAGTGTTGCTAATAGACTCAGACATACAGCAATTGTAAGCATTTGCTTTATAGCAAATGTATTCAAAGCAGCTGATTTAGTGTTTCAAGATAAAGTGGCCCTTGTGCTGAAACTGCATATAACAGTTCTGTGCAGATTTTGTCTCCTGTTGAAATGAGGAGATACCCATTATATAGACCATTTGTAGTGGATCTTATCAGCCACCCTTTTCAAGGCCAGGTTTGAGTCTGGTTACTTTGGCTTAATTTTGGATCATGAGGATTGCTATGCTTTAGTAGTCATGGCAGAGTTATCTAAGATTCAAGCTGCAGCATCATTTTTTTTACTACATGTCCTTGTAATAGTATTAATAATCCATTGGACTTGATGGTTTGGTTTAACTTATTAATTCCCATTCACTTTAAGGGTGACACCTGTGTAGTGAGAATTACTGTGTGGTGTAGTATGTTAAGTTTGAAAAAACTTAACCTGTGTGTTAAGTTTGAAAAAGCCCTGCTGTATGTGGATCCATTCTGATTATTAAGTATTTTGTCCCACTCAAAACTATTTTCATGCCATTTACTCTCCTTGCTTCTTGACCTTTAGGTCTGCACTTGTGGTGTATAAAGTCTGAGTCTTTTGTACAGCCTTGATGACTTTTGTGTTGTAATTTAAACAAGTTCTAAATGAATACAAGTCTTGAAACAATAAAAACACAAACTACTTTTGAACATACGAAGTCCAACCAATGTTTGTTAGGGTGAAATATTTGAAACTATTAGTGAAAATTCTGCAGAAACATTGGAAATGTCATAATTATCCCACTAGTGCTCTGAAGGGTTTAGCATTCACTATTACAAGATGAAAGCTCCGGTAGGTTGAAAATAGTCATTTGTAAATGTAATTTTTCTTTTCTTGTTGTAGTTCCCACCCGCTCATTCACCCCTGCACTTCAACCTCGGACTGATTTCCTATCCTGAGTTCATGGGAATTAGGAACAAGGGTAGCTGTTGTCATAGCCATTGTAAAAGCCTTAAAAAGAAAAAAAAAGGCAAGAGGAAGGCTGGAGAGGGTGAAGGAACAAAGAACAGTTGTATTTATTTCTTGTTCTTCTCATTTAAGGCAAATATTAAAAGTACTTTAGTTCAGAATGCTGTGGTTTTACATGATTTGTAGCTTCTGTCATCTTTCAAAATGTGCTTTATTTTGGACATAAGACTTTCTGGTAGTTCAGCTTTAAATTTTGTTTTAGTTTTTTTAGTTTTTTATGCTTAAACTTTGGCAATATTAAGGTCTGTTGCTCTTTACTATTTTGGTATTCAAGATATTTCCAGTTACCTGGAATGAAACAAGAAAATTCAGAATATAATTAGTGGAAGGCCCAACATTCATCAAAAACTTCCTTGAAAACCAATCTAAATCCATTAAATTCAAGTTGCTTCAATCAAAAGATTAAGGGTTCATGACAATAATACTTTGATTTTTCAAAGTAATCCATAAACGTTATAGGTAACTTCAGCATAAAATTTAGGAGGTTTTTCATGAAGGGATCTAAGAATCAGATCTTTGTGCCTGTGTTT
Organism: Lophotriccus pileatus; assembly: GCA_035583135.1. Classification (NCBI taxonomy): domain Eukaryota; kingdom Metazoa; phylum Chordata; class Aves; order Passeriformes; family Tyrannidae; genus Lophotriccus; species Lophotriccus pileatus. The sequence continues at coordinate 11,388,235 of JAWWES010000024.1, forward strand.
GAAATTTCGTGTTCAAATTATGTGGGTGTGAACTGGGAGTAAATAGCAATATATTGCAGGTTTATAAATCACCTTTTATGTTGAGGGATTGTAGGAATTTGTTTAGACTTGGGATAAATTTGCCTCTGGTGGTGATCACTTTGTTTTCACTTCTATCAAATTTTGGGCTTTGAAAGAAAAATGGTGGGAAGCAGGTGGGGACTGAGGATTGTTGATGTAATTACGGGGCATGCAGTTGGCTCTTGTTGGGGTTGCTCTGCGGTGTTGCTGTGTTTCTTCAGCTCTATCATATTCCTACTTAGCTTTCTAGATTATAATTTTTAATTGAGGCAAAAGTCATGCTTGTCTTGCTCCAAGGTTAATTTTCTTCACACTTATTTTAAACACAGTGATAACAGCCTTAGACTTGAGCTGTCAGTATGGGGGAATATGTAAACTATCACATTCTTCAGTGTTTTTTATGACCCAATGCTAGCATGTAACAGCTTACATTCCTGAGGTCTTAATTTCAAAAGGGCCATGCAGTCAGTGTATACTTTGACTTGTGTTTTGTTTGTCTTTCTGGGTATTTGTACATCTGCTGACATTTTTTTAATGGAAGCTGTTTGAGAAAATGATTCCTAATCTTTTTATGCTGCTGCGATACTGACTGAATTCTCCTCCAGGTGCCCAGATTATCGATTTGATGATGCTCGTAATAGATGTGACAAAAGGGATGCAGACACAGTCAGCAGAGTGCTTGGTAATTGGGCAAATTGCCTGCCAGAAGATGGTGGTGGTTCTGAACAAAACAGATCTCCTTCCAGAGGGAAAGAGACAAAGTGCCATTGAGAAGATGACTAAGAAAATGCAGAAGACCTTGGAAAATACTAAGTAAGTGAACAATGATATTAACACCTGACTTGTAACAAAATGTTTGACGAAAATACCAGCATTTCCCTTCCAGTGTGCTTTTAAGCAAACTGAGGCATTTAGCAAAGATGATGAGAAGAGAGTGAAGAGATTGCTGGAAACTGGAGTGTAGTTCCAAATCCACATGTGCAAGTATCATTTATAGAGAAATATTTTTCTATAATTAAACTTTTCAGTCTAACACAAAGAACATCCAGGTGAAAAGTTTTAGGTCTGTTTGGTTGGTTTTGTTTGTTGTGGGGGTAGGTGTTTTCTGGGTGTGTTGGTGGAGGGGTTGTGGGTTTTTTGTGTGTTTTTATTTGGGTTTTTTTAGCCTTTGGGCTTGTAATGCCTTTGTTATGATCTACAAGTCTGTTTCACTCCAGAGAAAAAGAAAGTGTTAGGAAATCTCCTTAAATGAGGATGAAAACTGTGATTGCCCCAGTTGGAGATGGGGCACGATGGAAGTTTATATAATGTGGCTCTGGCTGGGACAATATTTGTCAGCCCTGTTTCTATCCATTAGTTAAGGTACATAATGAGTGTAGTGAAGTTCATGAGTAGAAATGTGGCTGTTTTGAAGTGGGAAGATAAAATATTTATTTAGTAGTTACACAAACTGAAGCACAGCTTTTGCTTTGGTCAGGGACGTAAGGTGACATAACTATTGGGTCACATTTTGATTTCAAGAATCTAAGGAACAGGATTCAGTGTACAGAGGAGAGAACAAAAATTCAGTTTGTGCATGTGCTGTCTGTGCTTTGTGGTGCTTTGAAAGCACTGCTGACCTGGCTGTTGTTGCAAAGTACTTGCCCTGTTGTATCTCAGGCGTGGGGTGTTTCTTGACATCTTCTTTACCACTTGACTTTGAATCTCCAAATGCATGTTTTTGAACTGCTTTTTTGTTTTTAAACTACTCCTGTTAGTAGGACATATCCTGTTAGTAGGACAGCTGCCTCTGAACCCAGACACTTGGCAATGAGGGTTTTTTTTTGTTTTTTTTAATAGTTTATTTGTTGATAATTATTTTCACTACACGTACAGGCATGCACGTACAATTCCACACAGTAAGCAAAGCTGACGTCAGTTGCAGCTGGGGAGTAGGTGTTGCCATCAATGCTGGAGAAATTATTGTGGTGTTGTCAGGAAATTCTATAGAAAGTAGAAAAACTACGTAGAGGAAAGTAACTGTTGTGTATTTGAATAGTTTTATACTAGTGAGTTGTCACTCGCTATGAGGGAAGAGCAGGGATTTCAGGAAGTTTCTAACCTTCAGGTGAGCCTGGAACTACTTTATATTGACACATATGGGAGATCTGTGGTCTAATGGCGGGAGTCTCTCTCTCTTTCAGGTTCTCTGGGTGTCCTATCGTTGCTGTTGCAGCAAAGCCCGGCGGACCAGAAGCCCCAGAGTCTGAGAATCCACTGGGTGTTTCTGAATTAATTGAGGTACCTGCTGAAGAACATCATCATAGCATGAACCATGCTCAAACTTTTCTCTTAAGTTTTTTTTAAGTACAGTCTATTAGTATCTAGAGTTGAGGAACTCCTGCATTAATTCCATTTTTAAGGAACCTGATTCGTTAGGGATTCCTTTCAGTGAATTGAGAAGTTGAAGTTACGTGCCCCAAAAGTGGATCTCCTTTTTCAACTACTAGGCTACAAAGCCTTTGATTACTTGTATCTTAAAAAATGACCATCCACGAGTGTACTGAAATTGTCTTTAAAGTTGTAAAGAGTTAGGAAGCATAGTGAAGAAAAAATAGCTTTAAAATTTTGCCAAATACTTGGTTGGTGGTGTTTTATAGTTGTACCATAGTTAAGAAAACAGTAAAGTTGTAAAGTCAGGCACTCAAAAGTTACACAGTGGGAATTGTCTCCTTCCTTCATGTGTGTATTACGGTCCAGTGTTTAATTTCATGATTCTTTATTCTAAACAACCCTGACCTTGCTTCTTGCATAGGATGGACAGGACTCAGCTAGTGAGCAGATAGTCCGTATTTTATTTGAATTCTCATTATTTGCTGTGTGGCCTCATGACTCCATTCAAATACTGCTCTGCATTCAGAGTAATTAATTTCCTCCTGGAGTTTTCTTGGCATGCATCACTGTGGTCTTGAGTACTTGGCAAACAGTTAATTTACTTCCAAAACACCTATGGGAACTGTAGAGGTGACTTTAATCCCTATTTAGATTGGAAAGTTGAGGCACAAAGGAGCTAAGTCCACTGAGTTTACTAATTTTAATTGCCAAATTTAAGGAAACTAGGAGCTATTTCGAGACATGCTTGTGTTCAGATCATAGTACCTGCCAATTCTGATTTCACTTATGAGTGTTTAGCACTTCTCTGAAGCTTTGGGGTTTCTATTTGGACAGTCTGAGGTTCATAGTCAGTGATTTACCTGTGGAAATTTTCATTTTTGTGAGAATGACCATACATGGGAGTTCTGGCCTAAGTGTAGAATCCATTCTCTAAAGAAGTACTGCCTGCCTTCATGATGAAACCATGTTCTTCTCTGATACCCTGCCTTGCTTACTGCATGTCTTACACATCTGCAAAAGATAAAAAGCATGGCCTGGATTTACCCTGTGTCCTGAATGAGATAGGGCCTGGAAAAAACTAGGTGATTGTGCAACTAACATTGTAGCAGACCCATGTGAACAAGAGAAGACTAAGCAAACTGTTGTTTCACAAGTGTCCTCAGTTCTGCTGTTGTTTGGTTGTGGTGGTTTGGGTTTTTTTTTCCCTTGGGGGATAGGAGATGAAGAATACCTTCTCAGATGGTCAAACCCCCAGATTATATGGCATGAAGCATATACTGTGAAGGGCAAGACACTTAAAATAACTGAAGGCAGTTTGTAGCTTGTAGTAGCTTGCCACCCTTTCTGTGAATTAGCTTTAGGCAGAAGCAGCGTCTTTGCCCTGGAGGGATGCTGCTGTTATTTGCAGACAGCCAAAAGTAGTTCTAAAAGAGAAGCATTAGTCTTTGAAGAGTTGTCAGATTCTGATTTAGATGCTGCCAAATTTGAAACTGTGTATTGCTGAAGTTAAGGTGAAGCATCAGTCATCAAAAACTCTAGGGATGTCTGGCCCAGGACAGCCTGGCTTGTATAAAGGCAGGACATTCCACAGAGCTGCTGAGCAGTGAATGCTGTATCGGCTCCCAGGCTCGTGTGATCCGAGATGGGAATGGGGATGGGGTGTAGGATGACCTTAGAATAGACTTAGCAAGAACCAGTCTACCCACAGAAACGTCTGGAGAGGAGATAGGCAAGTCTTTACTTCTGCCTTCATCTGGTTCCTGGTAGATTTACTGGAATGTTCCCCAGGGTTAAAACCTTTTGAGGGAAATACCAGTGCTGCAGCTGTTTCTGTCAACTTTGAGACCTAATATTAGAAGAGCTGGCAAATGCTGTGTGAGCCCTGCCATTGAGCTTTAAGGTATATCCTTTCTGTCCTTCGTAAGAGATGTTCTCCATTGTTCTGCCATTACAATTTGGGCTTAATCTGCAGTTTGACCTTAAAAGCCGAATTAAAGGCAGTGCCAAGTGTATATGCTGTTGTGTTATAAGAGAAGTAGAGATCAAAAGTGATTTGAGACAGGAGCAAAACAGTTCCTCTGAAGCACTGTTGGGTACATGACTGCCTTATTATAATTAAAGTCTTCTGTCTGTGATGATGCATTTTAAGAAACATAGTATTTGTCAGCAAAAGAGAAATGATAATCTCAGAGAATTTCTCTAGAAAATGGTACTTAGGTAGCTGTTTTTCTTAGTGGTTTGATCCTCCAAGAAGTGTTAACAGAAATCTGAAGGAGAAGTTGACTTTGAAAACTTAACCCAGTATAATAGTTTTTCTGGGAAGGAAGACAGAGATAGACTTTATGGGGCACTAATATCTGTATATAAGTTCATTTTCAGAAAATCCAAAAAAGCTGAAGTAGCAAAATGCACTGTAAAATTGTACTTTTGGGGGTTGGGGGGTGGTGAGAGGCAGAATGACACGTACAGGGCTTTTTTTTCCCTTTCTGCTTTGCTGCAGTGTTTATATTGAGTTTGGCAGCACCTTTATCGCCAGTGCGGTTTTGCTAACCAAGCTAAATGTGCAGCACCAAATCTTTCTAAGGCAGAAAATCGAACTGTTCCTGCTGCTAAGTGTTTGTCTCCTCTATGGCACACACAGTTAATTTGACATTGGTGTGTTCTAAGCTCATTGGGAGTGCCTGGAATCAGTAAAATTGCAAGCTTGTTCAATCAATCATCCGCTTGCCTTCCTTTTGCTGTGTGGCTGTCATGACTTTTCACCCAGCCATGGTGCTGCTTTTTTCTTTGTTTTTTCAGGTCTTGAAGTCTCAGGCTTACCTGCCATCGAGAGACCCCTCAGGAGACTTCCTTATGGCAGTTGACCACTGTTTCTCTATCAAGGGTCAAGGCACAGTGATGACAGGGACTATTCTTTCTGGCTCTGTTAGCCTTGGTGACAGTGTGGAGATTCCTGCCCTGAAGGTGAGTCTCTCATTTTCACTCCCCCTGTTTTTCCTGATAGAAAGAGACACTCAACAAAGAACAGTGTGTTCTCTTCCAATCTGAAATTATTCCATTATTTTCACGGGGTTTTTTTGTGCTCTGCTATAACCCATATTATAACAGGAAGAGGCATAGCGATTTTTAAATAAGGCAGTCAGTAAAGTTACCTGCTCAGTAATTTAGTTGGGTGGAGAGAAGACTGACCTAGATTATCATGTTAGACTTTCAAATTCAGAAAAGCAAAGTGGGCATGTTTCCAAGACAGGATGTGCCCAAGAACTGAACAAGGTTTGAATGAGATTACTTTCATGTGAGACGTCCTGCAGTGAGAAGGCTTGCAAAAGAATCTGAGCAGGTAGGCTTCTAGAAATGTCTGGGAGCAAAGGAAATGACAAGAAGAGGGCATTGAAATGCTTGATATACATTCTCTTTGTTTGCTGAGGCTTTAATTGAAGTCAGCATGTTCTGGGAGAACTGCTGGAATGCAGTAGGTGGCTTGCTGCCATTGGGATCTTCAGAGAGCCTGGAGAAAAGTCACAGGAGCCTTTCAATGGCCTTTGAACTGCTGAACTGTTATTACTATTTAATTACCTTAAAACATATTCATCCTTTAAAAGAGAACAAGGTGATTTTATGCTTGGAACAGGTGAAGTCTGTTCCACAGATACTGATTTGCACTGACTTTCCCAAAATAAGTCAAGACTGAGGAGTATTCTGCAGCTACCACTTAAAAGTGGACCCAGCCAGTAACATCCTGGGAACAGGAAAGTTTTGGCTGAACAAGCCTGGATTGGCCCCTCTTCATGTTGTCAGTATTATCTTCAAGTCATTACTTTAAGGACCCTATTCTTTCACTGAGTAAACATGCTGTTTTCTTATTTTTGGCTGTGCCTTCTGGACAAGAGAAGGACTAAGTGAGGCATTCTGATTTCACCTGAAATATGTTGTCAGCTGACAATCTGTTTCTGGCCAACTTCTTCTGTGAAACCTGTGGCCATCTAGTTTATATCATACTGTGCTTTGCATAGAAGTGATTTGCACGATGGGTACTCTGTCATGTCTGCTTCCCAGTGAAGTTCTTAACTGCCCATGTTCTCCTTTGCAGCATGCAGCCTGTTTTGGGAGCTGTGCTTTCAATTCCTGCGGAGAATATGCTTGCTGGAATTGTAGTTTTGGTTTCAACCTCTCCTGCTTTCTGCTTGCTGTTCCTTCGCTTTTCTGTGTCCTGCTCACAGTCCTGGGCCTGCCTGGATTTGGGGTCCAAAGAGGGACAAGTAGTTAGGAGTGCAAGGCTGATGAGTGTGAGATGGCTCCTGCCCAAACAGGGCCTTGCATAGAGGGTTTGCTGCTTTCCTTTTGGCATAGCACTGGCCAAACTTCCTGTTGTTTTCTGCTCTGGGAGATGGGGGTGAGACAAGGCAATTATTTCATGCAAAGAAAGAATGCATCACTAGATCGTATCTGGAAATGACCATTGAGCTTGTCATGTATAGTCCAAGAATGTTTTGAAGAAATATGTTTAGGAATAAGACTGCTTTTTGAGAATCCCTGTGAAAGAGGAAACAACAAAAATATAGTGAATAACTTGCAAATGGAGAGTAGGAAAAGCCTTAAATGGGACTTTAAAAGAGGCTTTCTTCCCACCCAAATGACTGGAAGAGTGGTCACTGAAGTGACAGCCAACTTAGCAGATAAACGGGTCGTTTGCGAAGCAAAGCCAGATTGCTAGGCTGTTATGGCATTAACAATTTCCCTCGAAGTTTTAGTGATTTTTCCATTTGCTGTTAATAAATTGATCCTTCCAATGCTCTGTGTGAAATAGATCTGTCCATGCTTCTGAGTGCTAATAGTGGTGGGCAAAGTTTTGGGTTTTTGCAACTAGCAACTTGTGAATATTCATGTTCATGTTGTACAGGTATGGAAACCAAGAGCACAGTTAAAAGGAAGGAACTTCTGTAAGTTTGAGCTGTGTGTTGTACTTACCCCTGCCAGCATCATGCAGAGCTGGGTTAGGATACCTATAAAAGGTCAAACCTTTCTCAGGCCTACAAGGTAACGGAGGAAGCACATTTCACAACACATCGTGGTTTATGACTCTCTCTGACCTTTTTTTGCCCTGACCCAATGGTAACTGAGATTGACAGCTGGTACCCGCTGGGCATTTGGGGACATTACAGACCAGCTGCTTTTTTTAAATTTGAAGAACCCTCTCACCAAATGAAGTGGCATCACCTTCCAGTTCTACTAATGGACTTCGACATCTTTGACCGCTTGAACCTGCACAAAGGAGGGACACAGCAATTAAAAATAAACAGTGACATTCTCAAACGCCCGTGCTTGCTCTGATTGAGGCTGAGAGCACCAGCAGTGCGTGGATTCCTTTATGCTTTGCCTATGTAAATTGCCATCTGGGGTTGATTATCCATATAGTGAAAAGAAAAATTATATGTATGTGTTTGGCAAAAAGCTTTGACACAGCAAACAGTTCACTATCCAATTGAGTTAGTACTATTTCCTTCCTAGCACTTGAAATCCACCTTGAAGAGAATGAACCTAGGATTTCTGCAGCAAAAATGTAGTGTTGGCAGAATTCTGAATGTCCTCTAAGATTATTTCAGTGGTCTTTCAATCTCTACAGTCTTTCAGCTTATAAACTGTAACAACTTGTGACACTTTTTTATTTCTGCTTTATAAAAGTTTCTGGAATTTGAAGAATAAGGACTTTTTCAATTTAGTTTTATTTTACTGATAGGTTTTTATTTTACTGATGTCTTAGGTATATCTTGTGTAATGATTTTAGTTTAAGTGAGGATGACTGTCAAATTTTAGTGCTGCTGTATCTTTTTATAGCACATTTTAAATGAAAAAGGAAAGTGTTGTGTGTTTTTTTTTTTTTTTTTAAGTGGAGGAAAGGTATCTTTGCTTTCCTTATCCAAGTGAGAGGGGGAAATGATGGTGTTAGTGATTCTACCTTTGGATTTCACAGTTGCAAGCACATTAGAAATACTGGCTGACTGGGTAAAACAGATGATAATGTTAATATGCTTTAGATGCTTTAGGGCGTAGAAAATGTCCAGGATTGGTTAATAAGAATCACTCTGTCTTAAGATTACGAAAGATCATAGAAGAGGTCAAGTCTGAATTGAGTGAGGGGACAGAGGTAGATGTGCACAGCTAATGGTTATAAATCTGGCCATCCTGAAAGTGCTTTACCTGTGATCAGGGGCTGCAGAAACCACAGGGCACATCTGTGGCAGCTGAGTACAAAGACCACTGTTGGGTTTGGGGTTTTTTTCCAGAATTATAAGAAGTAGAAACTTTCATTCTTTCTTTGCAGTCAGGTTCCTGTCTGTCTTGTTTCATGTCATTGCTGACAAATGCTGGAGCAAGTTGATGCAAGCTGAGTGGCTGGTGGGGGTTCATAGCTGTGTTTGAGCCCATATAATGTGCAGTGTGCTGCCACTTTGTCCTGTGTGTGTCAAAAGTTGGGAGGGTCTTGAAGGCTGAGTATCTGTGTTAATGCTGAGTAGTTCATGTTTTTCTGTAGGAGATCATGTGGGGAATTTTGCTGTGTGCTGCAGCTGAATAATGTATCTTGTGTAGTATGGTACAAAGTTATTTCTTGTGTAATAAATCATGTGGACATCCAGTCTTTGGACTGACCTTGGGAAGTGCCTCTTGAGACGTTGTCAGGTTTTTGATCTTCTCCGTGTGGTTGAGCTGTTGTCATTAAAGGGAAAGAGAAATACTCATACCAGGTAAACTTTGCCATCCCAGAGGTTTGCAGTAGCCAATTGCCATTATTAATGTTGAGCATTTCTGTGTCAAAAGTTACAAACATGTTTATGAAATGCTTCCTTTGTAGTTGGAGAGAATAGTCATCCGGGTGTTTAAGTACCTTGAGCTTTCAAGAGGTCATGTGAGATGTCAAATATGAAAAATGTGAGAAACTTGCTTCTGTTTATGAAGTCTCCTAGTAAGTGAGAGTGTTGGCTTAAACCAGCAGTGGATTCTATTTGGCAGGGGCCTATTTGCTGTCAAATTATATTGACTTCATGAACTTCTAAGAATCATTGTTTTGTAAGTGTGATACTGATAAGCTTCATAGCTTCATACACTTTCACCACGTGAAAAGAGATGCTTTCTAAGATTTTTTTGTTGTCTAGATAACTTGGATTTTGTTTTGGCAAAGATTTTGTAGTTTTTATGGCTCATACAACAAAAAGTTCTCTGCTATCTGATAGAATAACTCAAATTGTATTTGCAAGACTATTTCCTTCAAACTAGTGTAGCTTTTAAAATCATAACAGAGAGATCAGCCTTTGTCCACATGAGTACTTCAGTCTATTCCAGGTCCCAGGACCTGTGATTTGTGAGCTTTAGTCTATACATGTAGTGAGAACTAACTTTAGTTTATTTAAGGACTTTTGCACAATCAGAATTGCACAGTTAAGCTTTGTCACAGGGCATTTAAATCTCAGAAAATTAAGTTGGAGCAAACCCCACTGAATTGGATCACAAAGACATTTGTACATGGAGGTTGATGGTGAAATCGTAAAGAATTTTGTACTTCTATCATTTTGAATTCTTTGGGCCTCCTAATTATACCCCTTCAAAATTTCAGTCAGTGTTGACTGTTTTTTGCATTGCAGATAGATAGAACCCTTGCTGAATTCTCTGAGAATATGTCTGAATACTGTTTCTACATCCGTTTCTTCCAGTGCTGCTTGGATTATTTTTGCCCAATGCTGATATAAACAATCTGTAAAATGCCACAGTTCCTCTGCTGGGAAGGAGTCTTGCTTGCCTTGAATGTTTTTCTTTTCATTCAAATGCTGTAAAGGAGAACAGTTCAGCAAATTAGGTTGAGGGGGAATCAACTAAATATAAGTGATAAAATTGTGAAACAGCAGTTCACAGTACATATTAAAATATGTGGGTGAAAAAAATAAAAGAATTCTAAATCCTAAATCAATAAATTAAAAGAAGAAACATAATGTTATACATACGGTTTAATTTGCTGCAAGAATTATACTGTTTCTTTATTTGTCTGCTGCTTCTAAAGCATGGGTTGTGGTTTTTGGAGATTTTCTCCTTTCCTAGAAAACATCGGTGTGAATCCTACTGGTTTTGCATCTGTTGTGGCATTACTTAAAAGCAAAAGATGCAGGATTTGGCTTAGGCTGGAAAGTACTCCACTTTCAACATTTAGGATGTTATCAGTTGTTTTGGGAGAACTGAACTCCTCAGCACAGTTCCTTGTGGTTAAATAAAGGATTAAAGACCTGATCCAGTGCCTGTGGAATGAAATTTAGATCTGGCAATAAAAACTTCTCAAATCTTTTTGGCTCGATCTCTTAACAGAATAAGAATAGCAGATGCTGATCTTTTTCTAAAGAACAGTTCCCTCACTTTCGAGTATGGTTTTGTAACTTTTTACTGTGTGGTTTTGTTGATTTTGTTTTTTATTTCTGTTTTAGTTCACACTTGAAAAAAAAAAACCAAACCAAACAAAAAAAGACCCCAAAACCTCAAGACCACGAAGCACAGAATCAATTTTATTTTTTTATTAAAAACCTATTTTAAAAGTCTAGTTAACTTTAGACTTTCAAAAAAACATCGGGGCTAAAAATGCTCAGGAAGAGATTTCTATGTTGTTATTCTTTCACTACCTGTTCCTGAAGTATAGTGATTTAGTTCATATTGCTTGCAATTTTTTATTAAGTATCATGTAGGTACAGTAAAAAGGGGGCATAAGATAAAGGACTTTGTGCATTAAGTTTTATTTAGGCCCAGAGATAATACTAATAGAAAGGGATCTTGATACATATCGTGGGTTTCTAAATTCTTTCTGCTTGGTCAGAGCAGAAGGGAAGGAAGCCAGGGGAGAGCAGCCAACCTGAGCAGTGCTAATCCAAACCATACACTGTATTTTTGGAGCTTGTGTGTCTAATGTGATCTCTGTAGGCAGAAAAGTGGCCTAGTCAGTGCTGGCCAATTAACTCTTCAAATACTGAAATTTATCTGCGGCTTTTTTTGGAGGTCTAGATGTGCCCTGTGCTCCATGCCAGATAAAGACAGTTGGGATACAGATTGCCTTCTAATGGATGAGAAAAGTTACCCGAGGCATACAAGTTTCTTTTTCTACAGTGAATCTGAAAAGGAAGAGAATTGTAAGTTCTACCTTGCTTCTGTCCACTTAAACCATCTTGAAATGACTGCTAGGATCAAGGCTTCATGTGGACATGCAGCATTTCTGGAAACAATACTGGTCTCCAAGGTAGATTTTAACTTCTGCAGTAGTTCCCTGACAGTACTTGTTTGTGCTTATCTCAGTGCTGACTGGTGGTGGTTAATGTGTGAAATAGTTTGAAGTGTGTATTTTGTGCCATTCCCATGCAGATAATTTTGCCCTAACTGATAGAAAGTGCAGAGAGTTGTTATTCCCTAAGAACTGGTACATGGTTCAGTGGCGTTCAAAATGAAAAAATAATGCAACATCATCTTGACTCTGAGTACATGAAAACACTGTGTGAGATGAATGTCATATTTTTATTTGATATAATGACTAATTTTCTTAGATAAATCAAATTTACCTTTTTTGTGTCTAGGTTTCAGTAAATAATTTGCCCCAAGAGAAATGTTAGAAATGCTGAAGAAAGTTCTTACAGAAATACAAGGTGGGAAAGAAACTGAGCTGAAGAGGGAACCAGTGTGCTAGCAGGCAAATGATACAGGTAGAGTTGATCTGAGGTTGGTACTGGCACTGCAGTGTAACAGTTCTCCAAGTGACTGCTCTCCCCTGTAAGTCAGTGTTCTCCTCACTAGTGTGCCTTGTTAATGTGCTCTCCTGTCTAGTTTAGGCTGCTGGCAGATGTGACTTCCGTGCATAGTCTGTGATGCTCAGTGTTCTGTAGCTCTTTTGGAATTACCAGTGTGCTGGGTTGAATGGAAAAAGCTCCGTATCCCAGTGCAAAAGCATGGAGCACCCATGGAAAAAATGAACTATGCTCCTGTATATCAGTGAATGTTTTGGCTCTGCTATGGCAACACATTTGAGGGTAAACAAATATGTAGGGTTGTGACTCCAAAACAAATTTGAAAAGAAAACTAAATGTAATAAATTATTAACATGACACCTGGCATCTAGATTTTTCTCTATTGCTTTAACTTCTTTTATCTGCTCACTTTACTCTTCCTCCTGCTTATTTCCTTTCTCTCCATCTCTAGCTTCTTTTCTAGTCTGAGTTTGCTCTTCAGAGTGACTGATCTTTTCCACTTAAACCATAGATTAACACAGCTTTTTTCTCCCTCCATTTTCTCAGCTGCTGTTGCAATTTTGAGTAACAATGCAGTTGTGTATACTTCCTTCCCCTCGAGTACATGTTGATTTAGAACGTCTGGTGCTTGAAACCAGCATCAGTCAGGGTCAGATGAGAAATACTGGAATGGTGGTTTTGAATCTGTTTTCATAGGTTGAAGCTAGAGTGGGGTCTGATGAAAGAAAAGACAAGACATGATAAATATTGAGTGGTGTTATCCTCTCAAGGGCAGGTTCTGATACTTCCTCTACACGACAAGCCAGCTATTGTATTCCTAGGGCTAAATGTCTTGTATTTATAATTTGTAAAGGAGTCCTGGAGCTAAAATCTAAGTTGGTTACTCTAAGCAATGGTTCTGTATACAGGAGGAGAAAAGTTTCAAGTTGACTTGAGCCACAACTCAGATGCAACTGAACTTGAAGACATATGTTATCCTGAGACTTAGTAGGTAAAGTCTTTCCTGTTGAAACAGTTGCAGCTCCAGCGATCAGGTGTTGTGTTCTTGGGTTTATGTACCCTGGGGTTCAGGATCAGTTTGAAACTGAGTTAATGGACATTGCTGTAGTAATCGGAAAATTTCATCCAAGTGCCTCTTTGTTTAAACTTTATGGTAACTTCTTAGAGCGAAGGATGGCTGGTTTGTGTTTGCTTAACTTGTTTGCTTAAGCATTGCTGCTGCCAGGTCATTAACTTTATTTCTTTTAATTTATCAGGTAGAATTGTTCTCCATCCAGTTCAATTGAAAACAGACCCACATGCACGTACACATACCGCTTGAGCAGGAATCTTAGTGGAATGCTTGAATAGTAATTGGGAAGGTAACCTCCTGTATGGTAAACACAGCTTTCACATTGCATTCCTGCTGTGAATATAATGTTAGTATGAATAGACTTAGTTAGGGCAGAGAGTAACTATCATGTTTTAAATATTTAAATTCAAGTGCTGCAGGCTTTGGCAAGATTTCAGTAACCAGAATGAAGGAAGCAAGGGAATGTCACTTTTTGTTCTACCTTGGTCATCCCTGTACAGTACAGTTCCTCATTTGATCAGGCTTTTAGAAGCAGAACAGCTCGGCAAGTGCTGCATTAACTAAGCCATGGTCTGTCTGTTATAAAGTTCTGCTCAGTTCAGGCCACTGCCAAAGGAAGGATCTGAAAATTGAAAACATTATTTAACGAATATTGTTGAAGATAAATTTGACCTAATGGCAGAAAAAAAATGAACTAGTGCATAAGGAATCTGTAATTACTCTATTACCAGAGTATTTCCTTCAAGTATTACCAGAACACCATAGCGAGTCCTCTGGATTTCATTCCTTGTAGTACGTATTTCTGAAATGAATCCACTTACTGAACTCTAAACGTTATTCTTGGATCCTGCTACGAAAATTACATGAGAATTGACTTTGCTCTTTGAATGTTTGTTCAGCTCATCACCTGAGTCTATGGTCACATGCCTGTGACAGTGACATGTATTGTTGAAACTAAATATAAGATGCATCTCTTCGCTGAAGTATTTCCATAACTTTGTTATAATAGCTGATGCAGCTTGAATTGGAAAAGTAACAGCAGAGAGCGCCAATATTTACAGTATCAGCTGGAATAATATAATTAGGTTAGCTGCCCAGATAGTACTGTGATGAACATGATATGAATGCCTAGATACAGATTTTCATTTGCAACTGTCTGAAATGAAAGCTGCAAACTCCCAGGCTCTTCATGGTTGTAAAGATTAGCTTCAAAGCATATGACATAAAATTGGCTTCTCTTACTTTCTCCTCTAATGAATAAATAATCAAGAATAAACATTTCACACTTTAGAAATAACAAGGAAAGGTCAAATAGCCTTTTAAAGAGTTTCTGTAGCTAATGCATTTTTAAATACTAAAATTGTAGACTTAAAAACTATTGGGCCTTTGTGACAGATTTAGTAGTTGAACTGTTTTTCTGTAGGCAACCTGTTTTTAAGATAAAGTCTCTCTCCATATATATATATATATATATATATATATATATACACATACACAAGTGTGTAATAGATTCTGCCAAAGAATGGCAGAAGTGGCCTTAATCCTTGTTCAGTTTAGTGGCAGAAATCAGCCATGAGAACAGATTAACTCATTGGAAGCAACGACCCTGCTGTATAAATAGGAGCCAAAGTTTTTCTTTAACAGAAAAGGGATAGAGGTGTAGAAAATGGTTCAGAAATTTGTCATGTAAGTTTATCTGAGCCTTCAGAACCTCTTGAGGTTTTTCTGCTCTTTCTTGGTATTCATCTAACTTGGTTTGGTTTTCTGTGTTTCAATTATTATCTTGTAGTTGCTTTTTATTAATATTATTTTCATTATATAATGAATTTCAATAGCTAGTTATACTAACTAGTTAACTGTATAACTTCAATAGATAGTTATACTAACCATCCCTAGAAGAGGTTTTTGTCTGGTGTGTAACACCTCATACATAGGATTGCAAGAAGTTAAATGGTGGCTTAGGGAAAAAATATGTACTATTGTGAATCAGTTCAGTTTTGAAATATGGGTATTATTCATGTGGTGTTTTCTTTGCCTAGTTGAAGACATTGATCCTGCTTGTGGAGATTAGCTGACAATAATTTGAAGTCTTCAGGGAGTGAGGAATATGCAGGTACACCACAATCACTCCAAACAAAACCACAGAGAAGAGGGGAAACTTGAAAATACATATTTTTACTAAAGGATTGAAATAAATGCCTAATAAGACTAAAATAAATATCCAGTTTGGCTTTAAGTCAGCACAAAGCAATACTAGTCAGTTTAGTCTAAATGCAAATCTTTGAAAAAGTAAAATAAAACACAAAATCCACTGTGAACTACTTTGCCTTGAGTTTTAGGAGAAAGTTGGAGTTAAGTGGTGATTGAATAGGAATAATGTTTTGTACATGTTTCTATTTCAAATGTTCATTTCTCTTGTTGACATGATGCTCTTGTTTGGGGAAAAACAGTTGTTTGTACAAAGTATATTAAGGTGGCAAGGACCCTCATATTAATGCTTCTTTCCAATCTTGTCAAAGGTTGCTTGGGTTTTAGAGGAGGTTATTAAGTATCTTCACTCCCAGGTAGGTCTTTAATCTGTTCTGGGTGGAGGTGGAGGAAGTTCTCCAACATGGTGGTACAGAGCAAGGCCCTAACTTGTTTGGAGCCCTTTGGTGTGTCTGAGATGCTACATAAGATTGAAGTTCAGCATAATTTATTCTGATGTCTTAATATTTTTCAGGCATGCATTTCCCTAAATAGTGTGAAGATGGTAGAAAACTCCTGAGCTGGTAGAAATCACAGTGTGTCTGCTTTTCTTTCTTGCAGTAAGTTCTAAGATAAAGTGGTGGTCAAACAGTTTTTTGTAGTACAAAATTCTTTTTTTTTGACCAAGTCTTCAAAACTTTATCCTTTTTCTTTGTATCCTTGTTTGTTTTCGTCTTCAGTTTTACTGCCCACCCATCTTATCTGTGGAGGTTGTTGAGTCCCCATTTCAAAATCTGCTTTTCGGATGCCTGATATGTGCAGACAGCACATCAGTGATTGTCAGAGCGGAGGTCACAGGTTCTTGCTGCCCTTTCAGGGAGGTTCTTGGAGATTTTAAAGTCTTGGAAGGGGCAGAGGTTCTTTGCCAACTTCAAATTCACTGTTAGGAATAGACATAATAGGGGTAATAAGAGTGAGAACAGCATATTTAGGGGAGACAACTGTGGCTCTAGTAACCTCTACCTCTTTTAAAACATATGTACACTGGACTGATTTATGGGATTACCAGAAATATTGAGGCGTTTTGTTTTGGTTTTAATTTTCCTAAAGGGATGTTTTTGGTAAGAAATTCTGTAGTATTTCTAAAAAACAATGCTAATCTTCTAGTAAAAGGACACAAATGAGAATGTGAAGGATTCTAGTTGCTGGTTTTGTGAGAGTTGGTTTTTTTGTTTGGTTTGGTGGGGTTTTTTGGGTTTGTTTGTTTGTTCGTTTGTTTGTTTTTTAATTTTGAGGGGCTTTGGGTTTTTTTTGATTGTGGTGAAATTTTTTACATAAGTTTCCTGTCTTAATTTTGAGTAGAAAAAGCAAAAGCGTGATAAATTTCTGGTGTTTTTTAGTTGTTTGTTTTGTTTATTAAAGTAAGTGCGATTCTAATTTTTGTCTGAGGGTTGTGCATGTTAAATATTAGCAAGGTGTTTTGAAAATTCACAAATGGGAAGAGAGTTGGGCAAAGCAGTTTTTACGTCAGACTTAAATGGGGTGGGGGAGAAGGCGAAGTAGATGTTCAGGCATAGATTTGTGGTTACAGTGTGACTCACAAGAAAGACTGAGTCCATCTGACATGTACATTACAAACACTTGTAAAAACATGCCATTAGATATCCACAATGAGGAGTGGGCCGAGTTAAGGTTATTTTGAGTCCGTAATGTTAACATTTTCTGGCACTGGGAGCGTAACTCCGCAAATCAAACATTGTATTATTGCTTTTTCTTATATGTTACATTGTTGTCCCTGATGGACAAGGTCCGTTCTGATCAGCTGAGAAGTGAAGTTTTAATCCTGCCTTTCATTTGTTTTGTGTCATCTAGTGAAGCTGACACCAACCAGGGCTTTTTACTGGAGTCAGGATTTAGATAGACTTCGACAGAGAATGCATTGATGTGATTTAAATTTTAAATAGTTATGCACAGCACTTCACAACATACTTGCTGCTTTTCTTGCTTTTTCCTATACATGAAAAACCAAATTGGCAAGTTAGATTTGTATTTAAATGTGATTATATTTAACTTTTCCTTAATGTCTCTCTTCATCTCAAATTGCGTGGTGATTATTTTCCCCCTTTGTGAACTTCTGAGTAAGTGTAGCTTTGAACCTATTGACCCATACCTGTATCTGAGCATGACCGTGTAGAAATGGGTCTTGTATCTTCGTAATGTTTCATACACTGTTAAAAGTTACAAGGAATCTTTATTCAGAATTTGGGTTCCTGTGTTTTGAGTTTTTGAAAGTATTGGCTTTTGTAGTGAATTCCTGAAGTTCAGTCTCAGCACTGAAGGAGACATTATAAACATTTAACAGGTTTAAAAGGAGCTTTTTGGAAACTACATTATCTGTGCTATGTGCTATATGTATGAGGGCTTTTTATATTTTCATTTCAGAACAGTTGAGGGTTTTTTCTATAAAGCTATGAAGATGAGCTTTTTTGTGATAAAGAGTAAGCTTTAGGGTCTGGTTCAGATTCTGTTTAATCTTAGCTTTAACACAGTTAAAACTTCATTCTGTGTCTAAATCCCCTTGCCAAAATAGTTTATTCCATATACTGTTTTTTTACCTGTGTTTGTGTATCAGATACTAAGACTCGAGTACGTTGACATAGAAGCATGATTGAAAAAAAATCTTGCCCATACGTAGCAATTGTAACAAGTAGAATTTTGGTTGAGGGGCTGAACATATTTCCTACACTGAGAGTAAAAGGAAAGTACTTTTCAGAGTGCACAGAGATGGCACAGCAAGTTTTGAAAGTTGAGTCTGTTGGGGTTTGGGCTTTTTTGGGGTCGGGGGGAGAGCAGGGTGTGGGTGTGGTTATTAGTTGTTTTTTTTTTTTAATACAGGTACTAAAAGTTAGAGTTGTAAAGAAAAACAGATGGTCAGATGTTGATTATCCCAGTTACCTCTTAAATAATTTTCAGTCACGAGAACTCAGTGTTGATGTAAATCAGATTGCTTTGATTTAATGATGGATTTAGTTTTTAACTGTAAAAAATGGCCAGTGCAGTACTGTAAATGTGTTTTATATTTTTGACCAAGACTTTCCCCTGTTACATTTAAAGAGCATATAGATGTGTTTCTCATATGCAATTTTTTGTGTGGAAATTTTATCTAGTTTGAGTTTGTAGCACTCTGATAATGATCAGAATTCTGCAATAATGAAAAATAAATCACAGTTGGAACAGACAAATATTTCGGCTTTTGAAGCTGTGGGGTTATTTTGTATCTTTTTATTCATAAATACAACAAGCTTTAGTTTCTTTGAAGCAGACATCTTGGTGAAAATGGGAGAGGCTGAAACCAGTGTGGGCAGGTGTTGAGCAAATGTCTCCCATGAGCTCTCATAAGCATTGTGTTATAGATCTTTGATTCTTTTTGTTAGTCTGCTCAGAATCTCACTTCTCCGATTTGGACTCAATTGCTGGGTGATTCTGTGGCATAATCATCCAGATGTGTACCTGTTTAAATCTGATTCCACCCAGTGTTCCAAGTAAGTTCTGTTTACCCCTTTTGCATCCAAGGCTCACTCAGGTACCTTCTCCTCAGAGCTGGTATGTTGTTGTTTCAAGATAATTTTGACTGACAAAATTACTAGACCACACACCCGGGGTATTTAGTTATACCTTTTGAACCACACTTACAAAAATGTACAGGACAGTGTTCCAAGAGCTGTGAACGTTTTCAACCTCGTCAATTATTTTTAATATTAAAGTCAGCAGATGGAGCCAAAGGCTTGTAGAAAAATGACTTGTGCTGAATGTATATTAAACCACAAAGCCCACTAAGTTTAACTAATAATGTTTCTACTAAAATTTATAACAGCAAAGCTATTTATTTATTTGTTGCCAAGCCTCATCCTCTCATCGTTTTTTCATTCCCTTGTCTCTGTGCAGAGTGAGAGTTCACCCCTTCATGTACCCAGAGTCTAGGAAGACTAAAAAGAGTGAAGTTTGAGTGGGAACCTGGTTTTCTTTGTAGATTTACATCTACATCATGGAATGTTTTCTGCAGCGGTCTTCACCACTTTATCAGCCAAAATGGTGTTATATTTTGTCAATATTTTTCCTTCCATCGTAATTGGAATCCACTATTGAGGGTCAGATTGGAATTCATTGCAACCTCATTTTCACTGTTACATGGTTGGTAAGGCATTGGGGTTTCATGTTTTTCTTCTGAAATGACTGAAATAAGCCTTTGCTTTAAGTAACACGTCAGACTTGATATTCTAATAGGCTAACCCTATGCTTTTGTTAAATACTTTTGTTAAATATTTTTTTTTAAATTCTTTTGGGATTTTAAATAATATTTTCAGAAAAGTAAGGGGTTGGAATGTTTTCCAAACAGTGTGCAATTTATCCCACTTGAATAAAATAAAGAAATTCAAATGCAATAAGTGGTACCTACCTTTTGCAGGAAAAGGGAGAAAACCCCCCTGTCATAGTTTTAAAATATGATATCCAACAGGGATGCAGAAAGTTATGATGGCTGAACAGAGAATATTCCAGTGGTACGGTGTTGTTTTGCCTTTAAATAAAGACAGGAAAATGAAAATGTTAAGTGACTAACGACAGTGGTTTTGTCTATTAAACTTCATGTAAAAAAATTCTTTCTCCTCTAAATCTAATCTTCTGGAGGAATATAAAATGTACATGTATTACACATAGAATATAGAGGAAGTGGGATATAAATATATGCTTAAGTACTGCATGTGTATTTTTTTCTCGTTTTTGTTTTACTGATTCTTGAAGCTTTCTCTCTTTAGTTTGAAGCAAGGATCTCCTTAGAGGGACTTCAGAAACTTGGCTTACTGGCCAAATCAAAGGCTTTTCTTATTTTTCTGTTTTATCTTTGGCCTCATCTCTATTTAAAATATCTTTCCCCACTTCTCCTCCTGATAAAAAATTCCACCAGTTGTACCAAATTGCTGACTTAATTTCCTTTAATGAGCATAGGCTGTAGTAGCAAGAGCTTCTCACATTGATGTTTTTCTTTTGAATGATATGGTCAGTTTTTAGTTTCAGATTGACTCTGGACTTACTTATAGGCTTTTCTAGTTAGACAGTTTTCTTCCTATGTATGCTCACTCACTTCCAGTAAAATTCTATTTTCTTTTCAAGCCATTTGTGTTGTGCTAAAAAGCTCATACAGGACTGGGAGGGTGCATCCCAAATTATATCGTTGTCCGGTCTCCTAAAGTAACCAAATCTCCTAAAGCAAACAAATGCAGTCTCACTGTGATATGAGTATCTTCTATGTCAATATTTAGTGTAGGAGGATATTAATGCATCTTTTAATATAAAGAGAAAATAAACTGGTAACACAGGAAGACACAGCGCTTTTTGCTATATTAGAGCTATGAGAGCTGGTGACTGTGGTGAAAGAAATATTAAATTAAGTAAAACTTTTTATAAAAAATTAATTATAAAAAAATTTTATTAATTTTTTATAATTAAACTGCCAAAAAAAAAAAAAAAAACAAAAAAAAAAAAAAAAGAAAAAACCTAAAACACCAAACCACCAAGCACCCAACCCAAACCTAAATAATATAGTGAATAATGAAAAATTTTGTCCATTGCTGGATAGGCCAGATAAGCCTTCTTTGGACTGCATTTAGTCATCTCAAAGAATTTCTTGTGGCCTGCACAATTTGGATTACATGTAATTTCAACTTTAAATTAAAAAGAAAAGGTTCTGGCTTTCAGGAGTTGGAGGGAGTGACAGCTGTAGTTTTCCAGTCCTAACTGCAGACAGAGCAGACACACGTAAAATCTTCTTCCCGTCTTGGAATGTTTAATTTTGAAGCCTAATTATGGTACTTTGAAATGTCATTGGCCACTTCGGGGAGGTTGTCTCAGCAGGTGTGACTGGGCAGCTGCAGCCCTGAGACCCAGTGGACAGGTAGTGAAAGATGATTCAGTGAGCAGAGAAATGGAGCAGGAGAGAGAAGCACAGAAGGAAAAAAAGATAAATGAAAAGCTGTTTTTTTTTGTGTGCTGCAATACTGCATAAAAATTGTTCTTAACTATTTGAAATACCTTTACATGCTGGCATTAACAGTCTATTCTTTTTTCATAGGCTTTGTGTTGCTCCCCTTACTTTTTAGCTTGTGTTGTTGGTGTTCTGCTGTCAGGTGTTTGTGTGATGGCTCTAGCTCTGCTTCTTCTGTTAAATGTGCACGTTGCAAGCTCAGTGAGCCTATTTTTAAGGTTCCCTCGTGGACCATATCTAGCTTCCTTTTAGAAGACCCAAAATGGATTAAAATTATTTATAAATCGACAACTGTGTATCCTCCTTCTCCTGATTGATGACTGTTTCCTTATCACTGATACATAAATTCCCAGGGCAGACATTTCTCAGATTTTTTTTTTAGAAAATGATTCTGACAGTGTGTCCTAAAACAAAGTAATAAACAAAAACACCAACAAAAGTAAAATGACATAGTTAATCCTGAATATTTTGGTAAACATCCCATTAGCCCAGAGAATCCTGAATCATTCACTGTGCCTCAGTGGTGCTTGCACATCTCTGCACAACAGGCTCGTTCCCTTCCCCGAGTTGCAGTAGGTTTCCCATGTCCTGTGTTTGTTACAGGTGTCTGTGATACTTGATACTGGAAAATGAGGCTGCTTGTCTAAAAGAAATGAATTTGCCCAAGTACTCAGAAATACTAAAATATGCTGGTGATTGTTGTAATTTCTTTGGATCTTGATGAAGGTTTTAAGAATCATGTCAGTAGGACTGCAACTAAGAAGTGTCTGTGTGTAAAATGTAGAAATATTTATTCACCTGATGACAGCTGAAAGGTTTAGGGAAATGGAAAGATAATAGAAGATTAGAAGTGTTTAGAAGATAATAGTTTGTACTTCTATCATTTGAATACTGCTCCTGGCTGTCATTGTCAGAATATATGAGGTATGCTTGCAGCATGTATCAGGAATTATTTCTTTTATAGTCAAACCTAGGGGTTTTTCAAATTGGACAGCTCTTCCCTAGCAAGTTAACAAATCCTTGAGAGGCAAAGAAGTCACAACTCTGTCTATTGTAAATGCTTGTTGTATCAGAGGTGAGGGACCCTTTCCATGAGTTAATCAAAAAGACCTATGCAAACAAGCAAGAGGATTTTTTTCTTCAGTCAGTCACTACAGTTACAGAGCCTGACATTGTTAGGTGAACCTTCGTGATCTCATAGGCTACTGCAAACTCTGGTGTGCCAGACCCCTCTTAATAAAAACGTGGGGCACTGGATACGCAAATTCATTGCAGCTGTCACAGCTGGGCTGTGCTGAAGTTTGGTCAAGACCCTTTGAACTTTTTATTTCACACTAATCCCATTTAGTGTGATCAATATACGGACCTCCAGCTCCTAGGTCTGTTAATTAGGTGTCAAGTGTTGGGCTGGCCTGTGTCAGGCTGTAAAATACAAACACAGAAGAGACTATTGGTAGGGAAGTAAAGTGTTTATTGTCTGAATGTATAAGAAGGAAAAGTTGCCTTCCTAGCCTGAGATGTCCTTAGGGATCTTAGGAGTTTTTTGTTTCTCTCAGTAAGGTAAATGCATGGTCAAATATGCATTTTAGCAAAAATATTAGTGCAGTTGGGAGCTGCAAAATAATGTAAAAGATCCAATTCTGCAAATAGTTCAATGTTGGAATAGCTCTTTGATTACCTGTGCCCCTGCCTTTTTCCCCTGTTAGTAAAAATACTTAATAATTACTCTAAGGTTGCTCTAAGATGGGAGTGCTTTCTGGTTTTGTGTATGTACATCTAAAATGAAGTTTCCTCTAAGACTTACCAATGTTTATTTTAACTTGTGTTTTCCAGCATTCAGGGAATAGACAGGATAACTTAGATCTTGATTTCCTCATCTCAAAGAATCTCGGGAGGTTTTTGAACTCCCCCATCTTTAGTTCTCTATCATTCAGGGAAGAGTAAATATGTAGAATGATATTTCAACTTTCATACATTTTTTGGTTCCTTTATTTCAGTCTTTCAGTGACAGAAAAGACTGGGGAGTTTTGAGTAGTTTGTTTCATCTCCTTTGAAGAAAACCTAAAATTTATAATCCCAGATCAGACCTTTCCTATAACTCAGGCAACTCATCCTGTTAACTGTTTTAATATATGGCACTGCTATTTCATTAAACAACATCCAGGAATAATTAGTTCAGCAACGATGCCTCGGAACAAAAGCCCTTGATTTCGTTTAACTTTATAAGTTGGTCTCTTTTGATCTGCAAGAACACATCTGGGGCCTTTAAGAAAGCAGAAAGAAAAATATTAAATGTTTAGTAAGGCTGTTGGTGAAGGTTTTAAAGCACAGTAACCCTTTGGTACCAGGATGTAGCTCAGAGGCAAAAAAGTGTGAATTTCTTATTTCATAAGCTATGACATGACACCTCTGTATTTTCCTGGTTGATGCCCCCTACATTTTGGCTTGATTTCCAGTTTCATATGATGCAATATCTTCATCCTTTCCCTGTTTTTTCTGACCTTTTGCCCTCTTCTTCCCCTGGCTGCGTTTGAATGGATTAATCAGAATCATTACTGTAAACCTGACATTTTTTTTGTACAGTGTATCTTTGCATTAGAATTTGGTTTTGCTGCATCAAACTTTGCACTGCACTGCTTTGTTCCTTTAATAGCTTAGTATTATTTGCCAAGGTGGTGGGGATAAATCCATTTGTTCTTTACTCTAGACTTAACTGCTTAGATTTTGCAAATATCATAGAATCCAGAGGATATAAATTTACTCGTCTAATCTTAGTCACTGTTACTGACTTGTAATAGAAAATTGCTTACCAGTTGAACTCTTTAAAATTTGCCACTAAAAAATTCCTGCCTCAAGGGAAAGCTATAAAGATTTTGTATGCCAATTGTTTTTTATTTCATAAACGAAAAAGTATTGCAAAAAATGCTTGTCTGATAGTAATTAATTCTTTTTTCTTTCCTTCCCATAGCAGAGGTAGCCTTTGTTTTGACTGTAATTAGTAGGAGGAATTCACTAGGAGTGGGACTGTATCATTTGATTTGTACTGATGTGCATGCTTGTGTTTGCTTGTTTGCTGCATTGCACTAGAGTGCTGTTGTATTTGTATTCCAGGCATTTCCTAGAAAATGTACAAATCATCACAATTAATGTTAACGTTTGCCACAGCTAATGAAGCCTACCAGATCTCTCAGTAATTATTCATCACCTTTGTTTCATTTTGTATAAATCATGGCTTCTATTAACAGGCTTATTTTAGAGAAAGGACAGGAGAACTTTGTTCATGAGAAAGAAATGAGCAAAAGAACCTTGTTCTTATTTTTCCCCTTGACCTGTCAAAATAGAAGCGAAAGGAGTTGAAAATATTATTTTTCATTACAGGTTTTATTTTTAAATGCAGCTTTATGTTCTCTCTATGTTTGTTTTCCTTAGTGAGCCTTTAACTCCAAGGTTGTGACCCAATAATGACCTCCTCTTTCCACTCTCAATTGCTTTTGACCTACTCCATTAAGTAAAAAGAAATAACCTAACAGAAGGGTAACCAGATCACTGCTACCACACCAAGGAAACAGGCAGGCTTTGGGATGCTCTTCTTTAATCTCTCTATCCACAGAGCCTTCATTTTAATTTGCAAAATTGAACCCAGATCGAGAGCAGTAAAGCCTGAATACGGTAAATATTCATGCCTCAGTGATCTAGAGTGGCTCCATTACATTTCAGAGATTGGGAGAATTACCTTTTGGATTATGTATATTCATGGGCTGATTTTTATTTGAGATATAATATTACTCACATTGGGCTACATGTCGCATATTCTACCAAAACCAGCCTTCTCACAAAGCTCTGAATGTTCCTTACACGTAAAAGTTTTACTTCTTTACCCTATAGTTTCCTCTCTTTTATGCTTTTCAAAGACTGGTAGTAAACAAATTTCGTTTAAAGAAGAAGGAAAAAATGCCAGTAGAAGTTCTATAAAACCTTCAACCCTGTGTTTACTGTGATGTATTCTCTTGCATGTGACTTTGAAGTCTTCAGATAAAAGTATTATTATTATTCTAAACCTAAATCTATTTGGAAAAAATAATTCAAGTTTGTGCTGTTGGAAGAAGAAAATTCCAGACAGCCTTTCTTTAACCTATCATTTCTCATTGGTTTTGACTTCTTTTTGGATTTTTTCTTTGAAAAATGTTTTATTGAAATATTTTTGATAAGTTGGAGAAATCTTAATTGGTATGTAAATGTTAAGCTGCTTCTGTGTCATAGTTTTACTATGGGTCTGACATTCTCTGCCTAGATACTTGCTACCTAAACTCATTGGCTATATACTGCGCTTTTAAAATGCATGTTTTGTCATCTGTAATGATAGATGGAATAGAAAGTACCACTTAATTTGGGGTACTTGACATATAAATTTTTTTTTTTTTTGGTAACCAAAAAGGAGATATTTTAGTCATTTTGAGATGAAAGGATATATAGTAGGTGTCTGCTTTCTGCATCCTTCCACACATCCTGGAGCGTGGGTTTGTATTCCCTACATATTCCCCAGACGTTTGATGTGTATGGCTGCTAGGCCCTTTTGGCCAGAGGACTAAAACAGAGTGTGGTTCTCCCCTGTGTGAATAGATTCACCCAATTCTAGAAGAGACAAGGCAGAGAGAAAACAGAAGTACAGTGGGGCTTGGTGCACTTGGTGAATCCCAGGTGGAGGGTGGGAGCCAAGGAACATATTAAGAACATGTGTTACTGGGAGATGCTACAAGGGCAAATCTCCAGCAGCTTGATTGTCTTCTGCGGCAGAATGTAGTGACAGGAAGAGCCATGACTTTAGTGAGACTTGGGCAGTATCTCTCAGAGCATCCTTCTGTGGCAGCTGGAGTGGTATGGGGTGGATTTAGGGGGTTTGGTGCAAGTTAAAAATTGCCTGAAATAGTCAAGGCTGTTGGAAGCTTTGCTGTGAATGAGGAAAATTGCTATGAAATGATAATAATCCTGCAAACTCAGCCTTTTTGGTCTCAACAACTAGACACTGGATTTTTCTTGAGTATTTGGTTAGTGACAAATGATGCAGTGGAGTTTATCTGCAGTGAGGTGTAATGCCAGTGTTATATCACAGGGGTGACAAGATTACTGGAGTTTACCAAATAACTACTCCAATAAGAGAGCACACATGTGATACAGTGTGAATTTGATGGGTTACAGTAAATAATGAATTCAGGGAAGTTCAGTCAAGAGAAGAAAATAAATAGAGGATAGTTTTCTTATTCAGTGAGATTTTTCCAGCCTGTACATGGGATGGATTAGGTTCTGTTGAAAGGATTTGGCATAATATACTTAAAGGCTACAGGAGACTGCACAGGCACAGAAGGTCACTTAACTTTACCTGCAAAATCTTAATCTTAACACTTGCTAATTTTTGATTTGTGATTATGTGCATGAATATAGTATACATGTAATTTAAATTAAAATTATGGTATTGAAGCAGAGTAAGATCATCGACCTTCTTCTTTTATTTACTGAGTGTATGTTTTAGATGCTGAGAAAGGAAATAAACTAAATGGATTTTATTATCCCCTTTTATATTGCTTTGTATTTCAGTGTTCCAGTGCTGGCTAGGGTGTTATTTTATCAGTTGGAGGAGTATATTAAATAAAATCTGATAGCATGTGTGTGGTGTTACATAAGCACCACAGTGGTCATATGGTGAATGCCCTTGTAAACCTCACTTTAAAAAAATTAAGTTAAAAGAATTGTTCTGTGTGAAACTCCAGATGCTATGTTCCTTTGCCACATGGAGGTGAGGCCATGGATAAAGAATAGATTCTAGAAATATTCAAGATCTTTCAGAAAATTGTTACTAAGCCACATGATCTTGCGGGACTCTGTAAACCTTGAATTATTTCTGACTCTTTGAGGTTTCTGCTCTTTGTAGTTGGTCCTAGCTGCTGTTGTGATGTTGACTCAGAAGAGAAAGCTCTTCACAGGCTGAGCAGTGGCAAAGTTTTCACTGTGTGATTTGCTGTTCAGTGATGTGTTATTGACGGTTCCTGTTTTATTTCCATTTTATGCTGTTTCAAAATTCTGGCTAAAGTTTTGGAACTAATGATTTATGACATGAACCACAAAGGCATCTGAGAGAACTTAGAAATTATTTCATACCTTATTTCTTAAAATAAAATCATTTTTGTTACTTGGATGGAGGAGAGGCCTTTCACAGCCTCCAGGTCCTTTTACTGCTTTTGAGCAGGAGTGGTTTGTTGGCTTCGCTGAACTCATGGGCTGCTTGCTCTCTACAGGGTTCAGCTTTGTCATCCCTCATAAGGCAAAGAATTCAGCATTCTTCATGTTTAGAAGGGAATTAATGAAAAGATTTGCTTACGTGTAGGGAGCAGTCTTATATCTGAATCAGATTTTTGCTTAGTTTCAGTGTACGGGCTTAGATGTGGGCTGGCTGAAAACTAAAAATTGCGGTAGCCTTTCAGACAAGTGGCCTGCAAGTTTTTGCCAATGTAGCTTGATATCTTCTGGCCACCAAAAGATGATACTGGAAACAGGAAGATGAGATATCTTATTCTTTATTTGGATTTCTAGCAGAGCAATAGGAAGGAAGGCAGTCCTTGCTTTCAAAAGCAGCGGATATGGGATGCATTTTAGTCATGCAGTTGGACCTTAGTTTGCTGCTCCACTTCCTCTAGATGATACTGAGGTGGTGTTTCTTGTTTGGGTACTGATTCAGACAGTCTTGCACTTGGTGTATTTCTAAAGCTCTGGGCTGAAATGGTGCTTTCTTCTATTACCAGCTCCTCTTCCTTCCTGGATGTAAGTTTTTAAAGATGCAGCTCTTAAATGGGCTCTGAGGTGTGATCTTTATTTTTGATCTGGTTGGAGTCCTCTGCGTTTGAAGTGGGGTCTGTTTTTATAATATGTATGTAATAGTCCTTCTATAAACACTGCATTTTTAATCAGTATTTTTGCTAATATATCACTGAGACTAATTATTTTAACTTCGCAGTTTCTCGTCACTTTTGCAGGGAAATATGGTTGCTGTATCTTTGATATCAGAAAGATGCACTCACAGCATTGGGAGGCAGCAGGATGGCTAGGTTTTTATCTAAAGAAGCTATGAGCATGTGGCTGATAACTTAATGGAAGTTGGATAAATAAAGGAAAAGAAGCTCTGACATATCAGGGCCAAAAGTCATTAGTGGGCTTTTTCTGTATCCTGTTTTCTATTAATCTGCAGTAAACTGCTTTGAAAATCTTAGTGGGCTTTTCCTTTGGTCTTCAAATAAGGGTTCTTTTATATTAAATACATTTGTTTATCTCAAGGGCTGAACTGTTTGGGTGCTTTTGATTTCTGTTTTGCATTTTGTAATCTGCATTTGAACACAAACTTCTTTCTCACTCTTTTTATGGACCTTTACATAATGCTTTAGGAACATTAATGTGATTATACAAATAAAATTTTAAGAGAAGCAAATATCTTTGCAAATGGTGTAAGATTTCAATACGTGTCTCTTGATTTATATGAGATATAATCAATTCCCCTGTGCCACAACTAGAAAGCAAAATGTGAGTGAATTTCTTAGCAAAGTTTTATAATGATATCCAAGTTCTTCGTGCTTACCTACATGGTTCACATGCCATAAGTCTTTCAGTTCTAAGTTTCACTCAATATTGTTCCCTTTCTGTATCTAAAGGCCTAATTTCCCTGTTCTGTTGAGTGGAATGCTAAAATGGGCCTTGCACTATTTTTATGGACAATGTAAGGTAGAACTCATTTTACAGAAAGCAGTTTGAGGACTAAAATGGGGGCTCAAAATAAATGCAAAGAAATGCCAAAGCTATTTGTCATAGCTGGTCTTGGTTACAAATTCCTGCTGATCAGGGCAGAGTGCTCTGAAGTATTTTACATCGTTCTGTTGGTAGATGGGTGAACTGAGCAATCCAACCCCAACTCCCTATTTGACAAATCCTTTGCTGTAAAGCTAAAGAAAGTGTGTGAAAGCTTAGAACGGTTATGATTTGTAGGGATCCCTTACATAGAGAAACGAGATATGCAAAAGAGAAACAAATTTAATACTGAGGCTCAGTTGCATCCTCCTCAGTGCTTCTGGGTTTGTATTTTAAGGCCAGACAAAACAAAGATGAATTTTAGTTATGTACTTGAGGTCTCCTGAAGAAACCCCCTACATTTGGAGTATTTTAAACCATGGGCAAATATCTTTGTCAGTCAGGGTCAGAGTGAAATGGAATGAAATACTGTACTGATGTTCATGGTCTGCTCAGCAAACAGGAAATCAGTGATTTAAAGCTACTCTTGCTCTTGTTATTTGATCCAGTGGGTGCAGACCAACTCCCTGATTCACTTCTCTACTGGTTCCATGTCTGACCTTTTGAAGGAGGTGCAATTCCAACTCAGTTTGGGTGATCTAATCCACCCCCTAATCACTTATGCATACTCTGGCATTGTTCAGGTCAGATTCTTATTCCTACAAATGTTCTGCTCTTGGAACAGAGCTTATGGTCAGTTCAGATACTGCTGTATTGCTCCTTGTACAGTTCTGGTGCTGAGAGCATGAGGGGAAAAAAGGAATGGGCTCAAATGTGTCCTTCTCATTTACTTCCATCCTGTGATATGTCTATGGGAACTTTGCATACAGTAGATACTATACATAGATTTGCATACAATAGATACTACTTAAAACAAATATAGATGGACTGATTAAATCATCTACAAGGTACTGGATAGATGAACATGAAGTGATGATTTTCAGTAGGTTGTGTAATGCAGTGTGTTTTCCTCCTTGTGTCTGAGGACAAGCAAACCTGTTTGAAAGCCAGACCCAGCTACAAATAAATCAGGTGTTTCTTAGAGCCCTGGGCACTCCTTCCCCTCTGCTCTGGTTCTGCCCAGTAGTTTGTTCGTTCTGGAATTTTTTAAATGTTTACATACAGTTTGTGAATGGTTTTGGATTCAAGATTGAGAGGATCTCAATTCTTAAAGCTCAGGATGTGCAGGGCTTGCCTCCTGTGAGAGAGTTGGGGGAAGCACAGATAATGTGCTATTTAAAATAGAAAACTGGACAGATGTCTTGTGCATCTTCCAGGTCCAGTTTTGGTTTGAGGAGTGACAATACTGGAAGATTCCTTAGTTCTTGTCAGTTTATTGACCCTGTCCATGGTTGTAGAGGAGGAAAGATGTACTGCCAGTATTATCACATCTGAAGTCCCAAAAGTCTTTCAGAATGGTTTGGGCTGGTACTTTTCATCTGGCAGTTTCATTCTGGTAGTGCTTGTTAATATCTTTGAAACACTTATGTTTAAAAAAACCTTATTTTTTTATTTTTATTTTTGAAGCCCTTAAACACTGTATGTATCACCAGTGTTGCAACTATAACATGGGTTGAAACTGGGGAGGGAGGGATAATGAATGAAAGAAGGGAGGGTTTGGGAAGAGTTTGATTCAAGCCCCAGTACTTCCAGCCTTCAGAAGTACAATCTTGGAAGTGAATAGAGAGCTGGAGGTAAACACTAAATTGTTTCTCTCCAATTTATCTACATAGGTAGCACTGTCTAGGAGGCTTAGCTAAAGGGATAATAAATGTATATTTGAGTACAAAAATGCTTGAAACTGAAACTCTGCTGAGTATTTACAATGGCCTTTTAAGTCTGTTTTGACACCACTTAAGATCTTGACAAACTGTTTTGGTCCAGGCTTTTTAGTGAGGGCCTTTTCTCTTAGATGAACACACCTCTTGATCTCCTTTCTCATAATATTTTGTGGATTCTTTAAGCATTCACAGGCACTGATGTGGCATTTATTTTTCAAAATGTTGTAATAATAACATTATAATCTGTAAAAGGGCGTTTCTTTTGGTTTTGGTTAGCAGCCAGAGATTCAGGGAACCCAAACAATATTCATAGTGGTGAAGCTCATGGGCATTGTTATTTGTATAAATATGATTTTCCCAAAGCAATACAGGTTTTTTTTTTTGTTTTCCAGAAGATGTGTAGCTGCTAGATTTTTTTTTTTTTTTTTAAATCAGCTTTCTGTTTGTTAGCTGTGACCACTTTTTGCTGACTTATTTTGAGAGCTCTTTACACTCCAGCTACTGAAGGTTTTGGTTTTAGACTTTTTTATCTGGTCCTCTATTTTGATCTAAGTTTCTGCAATTTGTTCCCTTCTGAGTGGCTAATACATCATATAAGCACATATCATGTGATATAAGCATATCATGATGTGAGTGTTCATGATGCACTCGTGCAGTTAATTACTTCATTCTTTTTCCTCCCCTTTCATCAACAGGTGACAAAGAAAGTCAAGTCCATGCAGATGTTCCATACTCCTGTGACTTATGCTATGCAGGGTGACAGAGTAGGTATCTGTGTAACCCAGTTTGATCCCAAACTGCTGGAAAGAGGCCTAATTTGCACCCCAGATTCACTTCACACCATCCATGCTGCAATAATTTCCTTGAAGAAAATCCAGTATTTTCGAGGAGCTCTTCAGACTAAGGCCAAGTTCCACATCACAGTCGGTCATGAAACAGTTATGGGAAGAGTGATGTTTTTCAGTCCAGCCCCCGCTGACTTCAATGAAGAAATTCAAGAAAATGTTTTTGATTTTGAAAAAGATTATCTTTATCAAGAGGAATATTTGTCGAAGGACTCAGTTTCGTCAGAGGAGAACAAAGAAAATGACCAGGCAGGAGAAGTCCAGCTCCCAAAACAACAGTGGGCTTTGCTGGAGTTCGAAAAACCAGTGACTTGTCCTAAACTGTGCCTTGTGATCGGCTCCAAGCTGGATACAGATATTCACACAAATACCTGCAGGCTGGCATTCCATGGGGTACTGCTCCAAGGCATGGAAGACAAGAACTACACAGAGACTTTCCTTCCAAAGCTGAAAGTGTACAAACTGAAGCACAAAGAAGGACAAGTAGAAAGGGTAAGCTATCTCTTCAACGCTATATTTGGGAACTGGAAATATTTGTTTTGTGTAAGTACATATATTGGTGAGCTTTTTGGAAGAGTTAGTACCTACAGTAAAAATTGATTGGGATTTGTTTTTTCTGTCCCATCAGTGGGACGGAGACAACCACTGTCTGTAGTGGTTGGTATTGCATTGCTGGCGTAAGTTCAGTCTCAGTGGTGGCTACCTGTGAGTCAACAGTGGAGAACCAATTGTTTATACATCACATCATGGAATTTTTCATGATGAGTGGTTTAGGTGGAGATGTACAATATATAAATAACGTACCCCTTGATGAACAGAGTTGATGCAGACTTCAGCAAATGTTTACTTGATATGTTAGTGTGATGGGTGTTCTGTTAACTTTTGGGTAAAGAACTATTAATTTTTATTTGCCTAATTCAAAACTTGATTGTTCATAAAAAAAAAAATTAATTTCCTTCTCAAAAATCCACAAAGCTGAGTTGAGGACTGTGTAATGTCTCCTTCTTTTGGTATAGGAGACTAAACACTTGGCATACCATGCCATCTTTGCAATGTACAATGCAGACTTTTTGACTATTGTTTGTTTGCTTTACTGATTTAATACTATGAAGATCCCTGCTAGGGCATGAGTTAGTGAGATTTGTGGAAATGCCTCACTACATTCATTGATCAAATGGGCAATTCATATTTCTCCCTTTTTTTCCCCTGAGGTTTTTGTGGATTTCCACTGACTTTGAAGGCCTCTTTTTTTCCTTTTTTTTTTTTTTTTTTTTTCTCCAAAGGAACTACATACCTGTGGTGTTGTGTTGATTTTTGTTTGTTTGTTTTGGTTGGTTGGTTTTTGGGAGTTTGTTTTTTGTTTGTTTGTTTTGTGTGGGAGTTTTGGTTGGGTTTTTGTTTCTTATTTGTTGGGGTTTTTTTTGGGTTTTATTTTTTTTTTGAATGCCAGTTTTGACACTAAGAGGGAAGGTAGTTAGGAGTGTATCTGTAGCTTTCAGAAAATTTTATCTTCGTTATTGTGGATTATATGGGACACCCAAAATCAGCAGTCACTGATTCAACAATTTTGTTCACAATTTTGGTAGCAGGTGAGTTGTCTTCTTCGTTTGATGTGGCTGGCTACTTTTCTCTTTGGCTGATGCTGAACTAGGAGTTGAAAGTATTCTGTCCTTTAAGCTGCACAGAAGCTCTAGACCAAATGTGTGTCTGGATGCTTGTTCTTCTGGCACTCTAGAGCTTTCTGAGCTCGTGAAACATTTGCCTTTATCTTGGCTAAAACTTCACTCCCTCGTGTGTGGCCCATGCTACCAGGATCCGGCAAGACCTGGCTTATCAACTCCTTTTGTTTCTCCGTGGCTGCAGGAATATGAATGGAAACAGAAGTTTGTGTGACCCATGGAGGCAGATGCTTTTCTTTAATTAGAGATTAACTGGTCTCAGATTATTTCTATATTTTTGCTCCCAATGAATGGCACTAGTCTACGGGACTTGAAAACTTGCAGAGTACCAGCCGTGTGAGTTGTCTGATGTGGTTAACAGAGTTTACTGTTAGCCTTGGTCATGCATTTGTAATTATTTTATTTAGTGTTATTTTCAAACTGCCAGTTTATGTATTCTGCTATTGATTTTACTGTGTAGATAATGGAATAATGTTAATCAATTACACATACTTGTGGGGTTTTTTTTCTGGTCCAGAAAATAACCTGTGAATGTGGGTTATTGAATATTTGACCAGCAGAGTAATTTATTAGGCTGATACATCAGTGAGCTGTTTTGATATCTTCCCGTGCCCTTTAAAATGTAGAGCTGGGAGATTTACTATTTTATCCTTCTTCAACTGTCACACAGTGTGCCCTAAATATGGGCCTTGGTCACTGTGTGTATGGATAATAATTGGCCCTGTAAAGGAGCAGTTACCATTGTCTGTCTGCAGGTTCAGTTTAGACCTGGACTCTGCCTCCCAGGGTACTGCAGATACTTGGAGCTGGCCTTTTTCCTGGTGCATGCTGGAAGGATGGTGGAGCAAATTTTAAGAAATGCTCATGGTGTAGAGTCAAAGGGGCACACAGGGACTTGGAACAGTTGGTGGGAAGAGGATTGTGCCAGGTATAAAGGGCCTGCAGGAGGGAAGTACTTACAGTCGAGGTAGCTACAGTTAAATCTGTGCTTTTGCAGAACAGAGAGCAGCAGGAACAATTGGGTGGTACAGGGACTTATTTTAGCACACAAAGTCACTAGCTAATAGAAAATCTGAATCAGCTGGTCCCACCCTGCTGCTGATGGATGGCTGGAGATTAGGATCGCTGAATTTAGGGTGTCTGTTCTTGGCACTGATACAGGAAAATTTCTTTCTCTGTTGAGCAAGGAAGCTCCCCCCTCCTCACCTTCCCTGGGGAGGCATAAAATAATAATAATTAAAAAATACATGTTACCTCCACAAGAAGTGAACTTTTCCTTCAGAGAATACTGCTGGGGAAAAATCAGCTTCATAGCTTCCTGAAAGGCTGGGAGAGAGGGAGGCAGGGGCACATAACATTCGCCTTCCCAGGTTTGGGATGGGGTGGAAACATGCTCCCATAATGGGGTTGTAGTGGAATTCAATAGTGCCTATTTGTAAAACGTTGCTGCTAATCTGATGTGGGCTCTCCCAAGCCCCCCTGCTTGTTGCTAGAATTAAAATTAATTCCCTGCCGTTTAACTACCAGTTTACCCGGGAGAAATCAGGCATTTATGGTTTGGCTTTTTGTTCCTATTCTGATTACTTTCAGATCACTGATGAAATGGTAAGAACTGTAAATTCATTAAGTTTTAGCATCACAGTATTTTTCTTGTGTGCCCCTGGTGCACAGCACCCTCCTGGATTTTAAGGTTAATTTTTTTTAATAAAAGAAGAACATTTACTTTCAAAGATTTTTTGGCTTTCTATGAGCAAGTGTGACGTTTTTCCTGTTTCACATAAAAATCAAATCCATGGAAAATATGGTATTCACTACACCATATTTTTAAAAAAATCATACTTGAACTAGCAAACAGTCTTCAACTGTATATTTTACTGAAATTTCACATCTAAGCTTCCTGGTGTTTCTCATCTGCTGCAGTGATGGTGAACTTTATACAAAAAATCAAGTGCCCCAAGCACTGCATTTTGTGCTGCTCACTCTTTGCTTTTGGTATTTTGCCTCTCTAATGCCAAGATTGAGTGGAGCACTGGGAGGGAAAGAGTCAAACCTGACTAGTGTTGTTCCCTGAAGTCTTTGACTTACCTGTCTGCAGTGCATCCTTGAGCCTTTTTTTTTTCTATCCTTATTTATTTATCTGCTGGGTTTTGGGGTTTGGTTTTTTTTTGGGGGGGGGGATGTGTATTACTATGGTATATTAGAAGTTAGTGTTTTCTGAGGTGCTGCATAATGCATCAAACTGAGGTCTTGGTTATAAAAAAGGTTGCATGATTCAACTGGAGTCATGATATTAATCTGATTATATTACTTGATATTCTTGAACTGTTGTGGAAATGTGTGATTGCTCCTGTTTTGCTTTAGACTTTTTTTTTTATGGTAGAGTAAGCTTTTATGGGTTAGTTTTAAGGAAAATCAAAATACACTGTTCCATCAGAACTAAGAGGGCACTGGCAGAGGTTTGTGTTTGCTTAGCTTGATGATTTTAAAGCGATGTGAAATACTAGTCCAGTTTTCTCTTGCAGAGAGGACTTGAGAGAGGGGAGAAGTTCAGTGGAAGGAAGTTTCTGTCAAGAGCATCTTTCTGGTGTGGTTATGTGGAGGCAGAGACTGTCACCCTCTGGACGTTTTATGTTTGCAAACCCTTGGCTGCCTGACAAATTTACTTTCAGTGGGAAAATGCTAGGCTGACAACAAGTGGCTTGTCCTGATAAAAAGGTAAAAGAATGCTGAGAGTTCTATTGTGAACACCAGTGTGACCTTAAGGAGTGTGATGTGGGAATCTTGGTGAAAAAAAGGACAGATGAGATGCTGTGAAAGAGGTTTGTCCCTCGGATTTGGCATACAGTGCTGGCTGTGCATGTGGGCTGGCTGAATTGTGGCAGGTCAGCAGCTTCTGAAGTTGGAGACAAATTGTGAAGGTAAACAGCAACTGTTGTCCTTGGTCTTGTGCTTCAGGAGACAGCCTGCTCACCGTTCAGCTCTTCACAATTCTGTGGTCGAAGAGATGTGTATGAACCCTGGTACCATCTCTGAAATACCTTCCTCTCTGAATTTAACCTCTGTGCAGCATTGCAGACTAATTCCAGTCTGACTCATGAAGCAGTTACTCAGTTCCTGGGATAAATCCTTTATATTTGTCACATTATTTGCTCTTTGGCTTCCTCGGACATACAGCTTTAGTGCAGAGAGTTTGAACTGAAAGGTGAACTGTAGAAGTGCATCATGCTTTCCTGCGTGACTCAGATATTCTGGCTGTTTTGAAAGTGTTTGCACAAGTAGGATTTATCTTAGGATGGTTGCCACAGGGTCCTATTGTCAAGGGTAATCGTAAATCAGTAGCTCTGTGGCAGAAACAAAAGGAGAAGGAAAAGTCTCTGCCTTGCTTGCATAGCGTGAGCTGCACCTTCTACTTTTTCAGGCTTGTGTAGTGAAAAATATACATGTGTTGGCTATGATGGTTTCCCATTTTAAACATAGCAGAATGTTTTCCTCTCAGAATGGGCTTGTTCTTCCTAAAGATGCCTTCTCTGTATTCCTCTGAAATAGAGATAATTAATTCTTCTTAATGTCAAAGTTTTCAATATTTCTCTCCCGTTATTTTCCTTGCTCTTAGGCTTTTCTTGAAGGTAATCATGTTGCGCTTGTTTCTTCAGCAGTTTCCTTTCATGTGCCACAGCTGTGGGATGTCCTGTTTTTGTTCACAGCCACTGTTCACAGGTTTTGTGCATTGCTAGGCAGTGAGTTTTCTTGTTGAACTCATTCTCATGGGGACTGAGGCCATCATGTAGCCAGCACGCTTAGTTTCTAAGGGATGGACGAATTGCTTATTGCTTACTAACAACATGTTACTAATTGTTGGAATATTGGTGTGATCTAAGTGTCCCCAAGGAGAAATGTATTGTTGCAGGATCAAGATGTGAAAGCAGGGTAAGTTATCAAGATCTTTATCGGCACATCTCTTCTGAAGCCCGAATAGAAGACAGAAAGCTTATCTTTCAGCATCTTTTGAAAGTGTTGGGTGTTTTCTCTTCTTATGGAAGTCTAAGAAGAGATAGGGATAGCATGAGCAAGTGCATTACCTGAGTGGTCAAATGGAAGGTCTTTGTCACCTTCACATACCTTTCTGGCCTTTCAGAAGAAGGATGAGATATTGTGGAGTATTAGTAAGCAACTGCAGGAAGTTTCAGAAAATGCTATAAGTTTGTTGATGACCAGCAATGACTCAGACTGTCTCTTGGGGAGCTAGACATTTTCAAAAGCATCAGTTGTGAAAATAGTGGGGTTTTAACAATTATGAGCCATATTTTATATTTTAATGCCTTATGGCTTTTTATGAGTGAAAACACCAGCACTTATTTACTGAGCACATGTCAAGTTTGCAGTAGCTCAACCACACACTTAACCAGATTGCTGAAGGAGGGTACAAAGGAGGAAAAATGAACCTGCTCATGAGTGAATAGGAACATCCGATGTGGTTCGTAAAGGAATGAGACCAGACTTCTGGGGAAGCTGCCATTGCTTGGAGAGGGAGCGCCAAAGTATTCCTGTCTGGAAAGATTCCGAGTAGTGGATTGTTTATAAGCAACACTGGTACTTTTTTCACTGAATCCTTTCCAGATATGAGCAATACCAGAATTTGTTGCACAGAGTTGTGCCTATACACTGTATTTAAAATATTTGCCACAGGAATACTGTTCCTGGAGTTTTGTGTTGCATGGTTGCAGTGCTGCTAGGAATGAAAGGAGTTAAATTTTACCTGCTTGGATAGTTAGATTCTCCCATCTAACTTATTTCTAAGAAAGAAGGTTTCATTGGCTTAGTAGGGCTACTGTTGCATCTGCTGTTTTCTTACAGTGACAGTGTAGGATAACAAGTAAAACTCTGCATCAGGTAACGATGCTTTCTGGGTGAGTGCTATGGTGTGCAGACTGATACGGGTACAAAGTGAGTAACAAGGCCAAACTGTGAAATCTGAGTGAGTGCAGCCTGCAGGCACAGGCAGTGACCTGGGCTGTCTGCAGAACCTTCTGTGACTCTTGCTGGGAGAAGTGGTGGATGTCACTCCATCATCTACTGTAAACATGCAGACGCCACAATTAATATTTTTCCTGCTTTGAAGTCTGAACATGAGTTTGTTTGGTTCTGCTTGGCTGCTGATGGTATGCTAAATACAGTAATAATACAGAGATGAAAGCAATCAGGTGAATAAAAGTGCACAGCACATTCACAGTTAAAATGCACTGTAAAATAGGAATGTAAAAGATGCTTTTATTTATTGGCTCTTGTTTAGTTTTTTAGTAAAAGAGTTTGAGAAGCTTAGTGGGGAAAGGGAGGACTGTCTGCTCATTAAACAGAAATACTATTTCTGTTAAACAGTGCTGAGAAAAGAATGGTGATGTTTGCTGACTGACACAGCACATGGATTAACACAGTACAATAAATTTGTCATAAGTGTACCAGCTAAATCACAGAATGTGCTTCCTTGTCCATATGAAAAAAATACTGTTTTGTTCACTAACCAGCAAAAGAATGGCTTGTTCCAGTGACTGGATAGCAGAACTTTGCAAGGTTTGAGTAACACCTACGGTTATTATTTATATTATTAAATTTAAAATGCAGGCATGCTTTTGGGTCTTGCAAGCGTGTGGACAGCTGGTCTTGATTTTTCTGAGGTTGTGTAAGAGTCACCTGTGGGGGAATCAGTTTGTCAGCAAGGCAAGCAATACACCATTTTATTTATTGGATACAAAAATAAATTAAGAATGTTACTTAGGTTGCAAAATCAAGAACTTGAAAGTTAGGAAATACCAGATTTACAGTTGCCTATGCAACATTAATTCTGTTCCCCTGTGCCTCTACTCTGTGCACTTTATAAGGTGGGGTTCCTCTGAAATGTTTTTGGATGTGGTCATGTAAAGAGTATATCGTGGGGCATATCAAAGAGGGACAGGAGTAAGGTTGTATGGACATCTGGCATTTCTTAACTTCTTAAGTGCCTGATTCCACAACTTAAATAACTTAGGTTTTATATAAATGTAATTTCCGAGGCATTTGTAAAGTAAAAAGATAAAGTAAAACTAAACCTCCATACTGCTGAACTGTAGCCATCCCTGTACTGTGCACCCTCAGTGGGTTTGAGTTACAAGTAGTCAACAGTGTAGCACAGGCTTGTGTTGTTCCTTCCACAGACCTTGTTGCCAAATGGCAGAAGGAGACTGTAACCCAAGCGAGATGGTGGCTTTGGGCGGCAGATCCTCACACTGGAGTTACAGATCATTAGGGGAGAGGATGGACGTGGGATGTTCATATGTCCATGATGTTTTCTGAAGGGAATCTGAGTCTGTCTCCAGAGTCATCTCTCTTCTCCCTCAACATCAGTTGCTTCAGGCAGCTCTTCCCAGGCCTGTCCTGTCCTTGTTGCCTACTTAATTTCCAGTGAGAATTTTGTATGCCTCTGCTCTTTGTTCCCCCCTACCTGCCCCAAGCTGTTTGTGGGCAGTTTCCTTTAGAAACAGATTAATTTACTGTTGCTATACTTGACCTCCTGCTCTCTGCCAGGTCTATGCACTGTTCCAAATTAAACTTGCCAGGTCCCACTGATGGGGTTTTTTTGGATGTTTAGGATCTTAGAACCTGAGATCACCAGAGTTAAAATATTTTAAAATAGTTAAGAAGGTGCCTGTGTGTTCTTAAGTCCTGGAGATCCACCAGAGTCCTCCTGGCTGTTCAGAGCTCTCCGTGTCCTCCTTTTGAGGCCAGGTCAAGACCTCTGCATCTATGGATCATCTTGTCTACAGAACAGCCTGTTTCTTGGGGTTTGTTTCTTGAATAGTAATCATCACAGTGTTCTAATCTGTATGGCAAGCCAGGGCTGGCAGGTCTGGAGATGGATGGTGCAGTCTGTAGTAACAGTCCTTTAGCCTACTCTCTTCCATAGCTGTTGATGTTGCTTTTCCTACATAAAAGGAAGGCAGCATAGATTAATAAAAAGTAAAATAAAGTCATGGCATCAGCCAGTCTCTTTTCACTTGGTAAAATTATTGTGTGCATTCAGTGTCAGGAATTTAGTGCTTATGGTTTTTTTTAATTCTAAAACCTTCTACATTTTAAATAGAGGTGAAGGAAACTTGCACTATAAAGGTGTATAATGAAGTTAGTGCCATCTTGGTGCCCTGTGCATGCCTGAAGACTGCTGATTGGTAGGTATAGAGCTTTTAAAACCTAAAGCAGTCTGGCTGTGCACTTCTCACTCGTTGTCCTGAATCAGTATGCATGACTCCTTTTCTGCTGTCTACTGGATTTACAAGGCTGTAGTGATAGCAGGATGCTCAGCAAAGAGAAGGGCCTTTTTTAGGCTGCTTGTTAGATATTCTCAAATGCAATTGTCCCCTTTTTCAGCAAGACAGAGAAAAGAAAATGTTTATTGGATACAAGGAACACAGGCTGGGGAGAGATGGGGCAAACAT
The DNA here is from genome assembly GCA_035583135.1 of Lophotriccus pileatus. Classification (NCBI taxonomy): domain Eukaryota; kingdom Metazoa; phylum Chordata; class Aves; order Passeriformes; family Tyrannidae; genus Lophotriccus; species Lophotriccus pileatus. The sequence goes on from JAWWES010000024.1 coordinate 11,429,329, forward strand.
CTGAAAACCAAGTTAACGCTGTGAAGAGATGTTTGTGATGGCTTCTGCTCTAGTAAAACAGCAGTAATGAGACATGAAGATATTTCCGTTCCTTGCTCGTGGATGGATGTTCAAAGGCGGAAGTTTGTTCACTTAGAGGATGGTGAGAAAGGTCTTTGGAGCCCAAAAAACAGACTAAGGCTTCTGATGCTGGAGGGAATTGCAGAAAGAAAGGCCTTTATGCTGCTGTAAACAAGCTCTTGAGGAAAAGCTGTGGCTGACCAAGTCATTCTTTCTTTTTACCAAGTTGTTCACCTGGTTCTCAGTAACCAACTATAAGCTAGAAGTCTTTATGTAGAGTCAAAAAAGCTGGAAACTTGATTGTCAGTGAAATCCTCTCAGTTCCTTTCTCCTTCACCCTTTTTGTGGCCTCATGTGCCGTCATCTTCTCAATGCATGAAACTCTTTTAAAAAAGAACAGGAATTTGCACTCTCCAGAATATTCTCATTTCTGACACAGAAATGAAAAGTGCTTGAAACTGTTTTCTAGAAATACATGAGCTGTCACTGATCATGATGAAGATGTCTCAAATGTACTTTTTTAAAGTACAAAAAAGTAATAAAAATACTTTGTCTTTTCAGTGTTAGTCATAGATTCTTTTTTTGTTCTTTTTCCTCTCCTGTTTTTCTGTTTTGGTTTCAATGGACCATTTATCAGTTTGCTGAGAATAATCCTTAGGCTTGTTTCCATCTTCATTTAAAAAAATATTTCTTTTTAAACTCATACAATTTTTTATTAAATCAGAAATGGTTATTCTTTCTCTGTGTATCTTTTCTACTATTTAATATTCAATGCTTTTACTTTCTCAGTCTCAAACCTTTCCTTATTTCCATCTCATTCTGGCACCACTTCGTTTCCTCCTGTGTTTTTCTATTCTGATATGCCTTTTTTTTTTTTTCCCCCTTACAGATATTTTTAAGAGATGGGAGTTATTTGCTTTCAAAATGTGTGATTGATTGTTTGAGAGGGTGTTCAGATGACAGTCATTTCTAAGTTACCTTAAAAAGGAAGGTGGTTTAACAGTCTGGACAGTATAACCTGCTGTCCTGCTGAAAGGGGAATCACAAAATTGTTTTTTCTTGGAATTATACTCTGGTTTGCACTGAACGCCAACACACGTAACATGAACTGTGGTTTTGCAGACAGTGTATGGTCGGGTAAGTAGTGCTGAGGTGGGGAGTGAGAGTTGGTTATTTTTTTTACTGTGAACTTCTTGGTGTTAGCACAAGGGTTATGTGCCAGAGATGCACATACTTCACCTATGGTTATAAAACCCTGTTTACTTTTTTTGTGCAAACACAAAAGCCAAGTGGGAAGGGATATTTCATAAACTCAGTGCTATTGTGTCCTCTGGTCTAAGCCATAAAACAAGAGTAACAGAGACGTTCCCTTTGAACTTGAAATCCCTTTCTAAGCTGCTGATCTAACCTAAGTGAGAGGGGGAGACTATACCAGCCAGAAAATTTCTCTTCTGGGTATTTTTCCCTTCCCGCCCCTTTTCTTTTTTTAAAGTCCTTAAGTGAGTTTGATGCTGCACCTCTGCCCATAAATTTAAAAAAATATTATCGTAATGTAGGTCAGTGAACTGAAACGCCACTGTACACCATGGGGGATTAAAGTCAGAGAGGCAGCCCTCTCCCACTCCTACTAGGTCATATGACAATATAAACAAGAAATGCAAGGAGCCTTCAGCTTTTTCTTGCCCTAATCCTTTGTTTATGCAGCACTTAAACTGACTTTTGGGGTCGTCTCTGTCTGGCATTAAAGCCCTAAAGCTTTTTGAAGTTTCCCTGAAGTTAATAAAATTAGTCTGCCCTCGTTGCTAGGCCCCTTGCTGCTGCTTCAGAGCAGACTGCATATCCCTTACTGTCTTTGCGGCATTTGGCTTTGTAAGTTCATAATATTTTATACCAAAAGAAGAAAAAATCAGAAAGCTCTCCCAAAAGGCTATTCAGCTAATAGGCCAAATGATTGCCGTTGTAGATGTTCTGAGAACTCAAAGGGGATTAACTTAAAATCCCACGATTGGAGGTAAATTGCTGGTAAAGTAACTGGAAGTGTTGCGTTTCAGTTGGAGAGAACAACATGCATTTCTCTGCCTTTTTACAAAGCAAGGCTAAACCAAAAATTAATTTTTAAAATTTTTTCTAACATGATCCTAAAGTTGAGAAAATGAGCTTTGCTTCGTAGTAATTCTGTCCAACACTCATTTATTTCAATGTAGAGACTGATCAAGTTGTCTTAGTTCCTGTTACAGCAGGCATTCTCATGTTATTTAGTCTTTGTCAGGGATAAACTGATGATAGGATAACTGGAGGGGATGGACAACGTAGTATACCGTGTATACACAACGGGTGTATAGCATTCAGTGCACGAGACTGAGACTTCAGTTCATAAGAGTTTTATTCCAAACAGCCACTCAGGCAAGTCACTGATCACTTATTGCTTCAGCACCACTAAAGCAGTTTTGTTTCTAATGGCTTGTTTTAGAGATGCCCAAGGAATCGTGGTGATACCAACAGAACATACTGACCACTTAAAGGAGGGTTTTTTGTTTTAATGAGTTGACCATTAGAGTGAAAAGAACAGTGCAGCTGGAGCCCTTGGTCTGTTTCCTAAATTGAATGTACAAGAGCAAGATCCTAAAAAGCACATTTCCTTATAAAAGATAAGGGCTTTTTTTAAATCAAAGGTTTGAAGTGAATGTAGCAGAACTAAACAGTAATAGATCTTGTTGCAGTTCTAATCAGCAATTGTAGGTTGTCATTACTGTTTTACTGTTTTACTCAAAGGCCCGTGATGCCTGTAACACTTGTTCACAGAAATCATTTGAGTTGCTGGGGAGCCTCCTCCTTGCTGGGGAGGCTCTAAACTAAACCATACTAGTCCAGTATGATTGCTCACCCTGTAATTCCATTTTTAATTAAGTTAAAGATAACTTTGAAGTGCTCTTGGAAAAATAAAAGATCTTTATGTGGCCTTTTAAAGTTGGCTTCCTGTGCCATTTTGGGAGATAACTACAAAAATCATAGTTACGTGGAAGATCCTCACTGGAGCATAAGAGACCATCTGTGTTTCAAGCACAGGGGAAAGAAGCACATGGCTGGCAGTGGAGAATAGAGATGGAGTTTTGAAGTACTTGTTTTAGGAATAAAAGGTTTATAGGAACACGTAATATTTTCATTTCTCTGGCTAATGCAACTGGAAAAATGGAATAAGGTTTAGAAAACGTAAGTGCTTCTTCAGGTTGGAATTAACAGCTTCTTTTTATGCTGGTCTTCCATTTCAGACCTAAAGAAAGGCGAGTGTGCCTGAAAGCTTATCTTCCCCCTCTACCACCACCTATTTTCAGGGGCTCTAGTAAAAGACGTTATTCAGTTTTAAATTTAAGCCAGAGGTTGCCAAGCAGTGATGCTGCCATTAATGGTTTACCAGGTATTTTGAAGCAATAGGAGAGGACAGACATGATAAAAAAATACCAGTGTGACCTCTTGGGAAAAGATGAGGAATGGATGTTCAAGCAGAGAATGTTGTTGAGGTGTCTGAGTGGTGCTGCCTACAGGTTTGACTGTACCCAGCTGGGAGTGGAGCTGCCCATCCTGTTGTTATCTCCATATGAAAGAAAGAAGAGGGGCTGTGGATATTTTTCATCCTGGATCTGACCTGGGATAGGGGAGAGGTCCTGCCAGTGCTCTGCAATACTGCACAGCCCTTTCAAGGCTGTTTATAGCTGAGCTAGTAAGCTCTGTTTAAAATGAAACAAGAATTTCTGATGCTAGGTTTTACTACCATACTGAGATTGGCATTAAAATAGAGGTGTATATATGTAACAAAATAATAGCAATCATAGGGATTTGAGTCTGTATATGCATTACAGTTTATGGAGGAGGCTTCAGGGAAGGATAGTTGCTTAATAAACCAGCAATACTGTGAGTCACCGTTAAAACTGAATAAAGGGGAGTGTTCAAAACTGGTTATAATTCTTCACTGTTCTGAGTCACTTTGGTCTTTGAAACCCTTAGGTGTAGCTAAAAATGGCTCCTAAGATATGAAGAAGAGCCGCAAGTTTTACCACAGAAAATAATCTTGGAAAGATATTTAAGTAATATCCCCATACTTCTTCTGATGAAATAAATGTTCTTTCCATGTCTACAAGGTAGAGCAACTCCAGGCTTTAGGTATACAAGGATATTCACACCTACAGGATTAGGCTCACTTGACTGCACCTTAGACTTTGTAATGCCTAAGGGAGGGTTGTTTATCTTGCCTTACCCACCAACATTGCTGCCTCTTGTTCCTGATAGCTTAATTAAGAATTCAACTTGGAATGGTTCTTCCTACTGGGTCACAAACCTTGAAATTAAAATTGGGTACAATGGTCATAAGGCTTTTAGTTTAACGAATCAGTATGTATGTAAAGGTGAATATTTAAAAGGCTCCATTTAGAAATTGTTATATCTTTGGAAGTGTGGCTGTTGGAGTGCAGGTCTGGAGCTAAGAGAAAGAATGTTTATGTAGGTGATAATGTTCTTAGCTGTAGGATAAGTAATGGAATAAACTTTTTGTGAGCATAGGTACTTAAGTGACTTTTATGGAAAGGTTTCAAAGCAGAAGGAAGATTTTAATTAACTGATCTTTACAGCGTGTTTTGAGAAGAAAGGTAAAAGCAGAAATATGTTAATTTGTACAGGCTTCTATGGTTTTAGACACCAATTGCCTTAAACTCAATAGTTTAGATGACTTTTCTGGAGTTTTGTTCGTTTGAGGTAAATGGTTTTTAAAGAGTGGTAGAAGTTGCTGAACTCAGAGTGCATCACAGATAATTTCTTGTTACTTTGGACTGTAGACTCATGAATCCCTGTTTCGTTTGCAGGTGATGGACGACTACAGTGTGATTGGTCGTTCGCTGTTTAAAAAGGAAACAAACATCCAGATTTTTGTGGGTCTGAAGGTGAAACTGTCTACAGGAGAAGATGGAATAATAGATGGTGGGTTTGGACAAAGTGGTAAATTTAAAATCCGAATTCCAGGTAGGTGCTTATCCCTCAACCAGTACAAATCTGTGTGAAGTGTAGATGATCTTTCCATATTGCCAGTCTAAGTGTTACCAGTGGCCTTCTGAAGTCTTGAAATCTGCTCATACCCATTTGGACCACTGATCCAGTGGTACCTCTCCTAATTAAATGACGGTGGCTGTGACTTATATGTGAGACTCAATGGCCTGAAGCCACATCTCCTGAGTCAACAAACTTGGGTCTCAAAATGACTTCTTGTTAAGTGGCAGTAACGTAGAAATCATGCTGTGCCCAGAAAGGTTTGTGGTAATCTCTCCTCTCTTAATGTATGTATGATTTGCACCGGAGCCCTCTGAAGAAATAAAGGAAAGCAAACCTGCAATCATTTTTACCTGTAGCTACTTATTAAATATAGTATATTGGATGTGAGTTCCTTAAATTGGCTCTGTTCTGCATGTTATTACCTAACTTGCCTCAAGCAAAAACTGCTTGATAAATGGCTTTTTGGACATCTTGAGAGGTTTTTTTTATTGCTTGTGTCTCCTGGTTTTATGATATTATATATGACTGTTTTTCATCCTTGGTGAATTACAGGAAGGATTTATGCCTCCTTAGGTTAGAGCATGGGAAATGATGGGTGCTAGAGTTTATAAGTGTCATTACTGGGTTTTTTTCCTCCTTCTTTTAAGGCAGGAGAGTAGTTCTGAGCCTTTTCAAAAGGCAGTAATAGGTGCTGCATTTTACTCAGATTGTGGGATAAGATTTTATCAGTATTGGGAGTACTTTTTGTATTTCTGTAGTGTCTTCAGCCTATTTGTCACTAGTTAATCCCCCGCCCTCTTTAGAGATGAGTGAGATTACTTCTGTTATACAAGTGGAGGAAAGAAATCCTAATATTCTATGACAGCAAACAATCACATTGCCTTTCTCTGTAGATCAATTGCTAAGTTTCCTGATTCTCTGCTGAAGAGGGACTGTTTTTCCATTTAACTTGGGGCATGATGCAACTGCTCTAATTCTGACCCTCTGCAAATTTTCTTTCTTCTTTCTATCACAAGAAAAGAATTTCTGACTAGAAAAAAAAGTCTGTATTCTATCCTAGCTGTAATTCCAGTTTTGTCACCAAATGCTAGACTTTGCAAATAGGTCTGAGACCCTAATTAGTAAGCCCAGTGCATATTTAAAGAGTAATATTTAAAGTAACCATAACCAAATATGTGTATGCTTTTAGTTTTCTAGCATAGAAAGGCTTGTAAGGGTTCACTGAGGTAGATACCTTTAGGTAGGTGGTGAAATTATGTGGAAATGGCCTTAGTGCTGAAAATAAAGATAATACTTTGCTTAAAAATGTAATGTTCTTAGTAGTTTTCCTCTCCTGGAGGCAAAAGTTTGATAAAAGAGAAGAACAGGAGGATGGCATTTACATTGCCATTTCCACATTTTGGATGGAGGAAATGGTTCTTCCTGGGACAGGGAGAAGCCTCTTAAGTAGTCTTTGCCACTGTTGAGGATTTAAGCAGGAACCGTAATTGTGAACCAGCAGTTACATTAAGAAAATTGTATTTGGACTTAGAGAATGGCATTTAGCTCTGTAGATTGAGTTTGTGGGAAGAAATGATACCTTTCACAGAGGTGTTCATTATCTAATCTTGGTTACACTCTTCTGATGCTTAACAGGAGACCTTGAAACAGAGGACCCTTTATAGTTTGTTCTTTCAATGAGAAGAATATGTACCAGAATGTTAGAATTTAATACCTCTCTAAGGTAGACAGAATAATACAACTTAGCTTTAGTCTGGGTCAAACTTGGGTAATCTTGTTGTCTGGAAAGAAAAGGCAGTAAGTTAAATTAGCTTAAGCTAAGAGTATCAAGCAATGGGAAGGAAGCACAGAATTTGGAAGAGTCTAAAACCCCATGTCTTTAACAGTTGCAGAGATCTGTGTGTAGGGGGAGGGCTATTGCTGTGATGCTGTTTAAGTCAACTGCAGTTCACATTCCTTTGTTAGATCAGTGTTGCTTTTTTAATGTGTCTGCATCCTGTTTGTGGGGTTTTGGTGTTTTTGCCTTTTTTTTTTTTTAAATTTTAACTGAACAGGCTTTCTTCTCCCTTCCCCCTCATTCTTCATTCTTGCTTTCCTTCATACAGTCTCTTATAGATTTATTTTGTGAAGATCTCCTTTTAATTTTCCTGAAGTCATTTCTCCATGATTCCTTTGTAAAAGTGTGGGAGGGAAGGGAATGAAATGCCCCAGTTGAAAACCACTTTGTGCTGCCTCAGCCTGGCAGTCAGTCAGTCCTTTAAAACCAGGCTTAACCTCTGGAATTGAGTTGCTGGTTTGGGTAGTTAACCTGGTGATAACTGACACCTGGTTTTAGAAACAAACCTCTATGTAGCAATAAAAATGAAGTAGATGTATGAGAGATTTGTGTCCTGACTACTGAAGGTAATTACAGACCGTGGTCCCACTGGTGCCAGCAGCCTCCAGCACTGTGCCCACTCACGTGAGCAACTGTTGGGCTCCCCAAGTTCCATACTCACTTGGAAATGACTTGTGTTTGCCTGTAGATCACAGCCTGGGAACATTGTCTTATGTCGTCTGTGGGCTGAAACTTGGCAGAGCACGACTGGGAATGGCAGAACCTGGATCTGTTTCTTATTCTGGTACTGCTTGTGTGCAGCAATAAGTCAGATAGTTCTCTCTGCTCTTCTGCTCTGTGAAATGGGGATAATTACTATCCATTCTGGAAAAAAACCCAAAATAATGCAATCTCTGATTTAGATTTATTCCAGGCTTGGAGCATTAATAGTTCTTGAAAAGGCTTAATTATCTTTCTTTAGAGTACAAAAAAACACATCTAGAGTACAGCATGCAATTCGAAGTTCTTTAGTTGCTGAAAGATGTCAGTAGTTTGGAAGAAATTCAAGGAAGAGCAGCAAGAATGCTGGAGAGACTGAAGGGATTGATTTATGAGGGAAGGAAGATGAAAAGAAATGCTTGAAACTTGGCTAAATGATGTCTAAGTGGGAGATATGATTATCTGCAAGTATTTGATGAACATAACGGAGAAGAATCCTTTAGGGTGGTCCAAGGAGGTGGAAGCAAATTAATAGCATGAAATAAAGCAAAGTGTAGCTTGACTATTGAGAGATGTTATTTAGCAGAGATTTCTTGCTCTGCCAAATCATCTTTGCACAGGAAGGTGATGTATTCCATGTTGAGAACAGTCGTGTGCAGTTTGCCTGGATGTTTGCTAGTGCTGGTGTCAGGGTAAAACAGACAGGCAGCAGTGTGGTGAGTGGAAGAACAGTGTACTTTCATCTCACTTCTAGTTTTGTGTCCAGGCATGTTTTTATTGCTTGAAGGGCAAGGTATAACCTACTTTCTAGAATGTTTAGAGCAGCATCTAGTGTTTTGTTTTTTGTTTTTTGTTTTTAATATTTGCTGGCAGATCTGCTATTCTGTAGGACTTGGTTGTGGAGCTGTTTATGCTTTAGCTAAGGACAGAGTTTCAAGGCCTGTTAATTTACAGGATGATGCATAAAATGGAGGACATAATGCATAAATGCATAAAAAGGAGGACATAAACTCTAAATCGCAAGAAAGTTTTACCTAATTTAACAAGCAGCTTAAAAAACAAACAGGATTTGAAAGGCAATTTAAACTATACTGCTTTTAAAGTTATGCTTGTGTGTGTGTGGATGAGGGAGGGAGCTACTGATGGAGTGCTCTTGGCCAAGGTGGGTGACACGTGGCAGCTGCTGTAGTTGTAAGTGGAGCACTGCATAAGGTAAGTGAGGGAAAAGTGTTGTTCAAGAACAAGTTTTGAGAGGTGGAAACTGTATGTTCTGTGTCTTACTCTAAAGAAGGTAAAAGCTAACAGTGACAGGCTGTGGAAAATGCTTATTTTAACATACCTTGCACCAAAGAATGTCATTCCAATTGATGAGAAACTCAGAGGAGAGTTCAGTGAATCACTTGAATAACTTAGTGCTCATTGTAGGTTTTGTGTAACTCTCTCTCACCCAAGAATTGACCCTGTAAAACTCTGCTTGGTTTGTAAAATCGTGATCTGTTGATGTGTCATGACATCTTTTGAAAGATTGACTCTAGATATGCCCATTTCATTGGTTTTGACACATTACATTTGTCTTGATTGTTGTAAAATGTAGCAACTTTTTAAATCTGATTGGAGCATATGTGATATGTGAGGCATGGTTCACTTTCCTGTCTGTCTTTGCTGTCTAACTGCTGTTGAAGTGCTCATCCTTTCTGAGGCGCTGCAGTGTGTTTGACTGCAATTCCCTTCTCTTTTTGACTAAAAATTGTTATACATGAGTAGAGTTAAAAGCTACCTTATTTCTTAATGTGAAAGAAGCAGTGCATATCTAACACTCGTAAGAGCTGAACACGTTTCTCAATTGAGCAAATTTAAATGTAATAAAAGACACACTTTTCATAAGAAGAGATACAAATGAGAATATTGGAAGACAAGCTTTTTGGCTTTGCTGTTCTTTTTACCCATACAGGATAACAGTAGTTTTAAGTTTCTTAGAACAGCTGAAGATGAACTTGTTTGTGACCTTGTCTTTTGTTGCCAGTAACTTTTTGCCTTGCATTTTAAGTGTTTCTTGTATATGAGAGAACGAGTCTGTCTCGCTGTTGCCCCTGCTTGTCATGGTAGAGGGATTGAATGTGCCTTAAAAGCCTGAAGTTCTGAAGTAATAACATGGATATGCTCCCTAACTTGGGACACAGTGTGTTGGTATAAGATGACATAAAGTGGTGAAAATTAAGCAGTGTGCCTTATTCTTGAGAATCCCTCGTATTCTTGAGTGTGAAATTAAGGCTGGAAATGCTGAATGTGTGTTTTCTTCTTGGGGTATTGTGGAAACGGCACATCCTTGATGTTTTTATATTTTGCCACTTTTCATTGGATGAGATCCCACGCTGGCTTGCAAATTAGTTAATGACATAGTGGGAAAGCCTTGATGTAAGAAATGTACATGAACAGCACTGCTTAGCATAATTTCAGTTCCAGTTAAAAATTGAGGGTTTAAAAGTAGGATTCAAATTTTTTTAAGTATTTTTTAGCACTTCACCTAAGCAAGCAGGTCAACTAGATGTTAAATAGCATGAGGGAGATTAAAGTTATGCAAAGATAGAAAAATGCAACAGTAAAATAATTTGTGTATCACATTGGTCTTAATTGTATTTTTTTATATTTGATTTTTTTATTATTATTCAAGGCATATCTCACTTTGTTCAGGTAGGTCTCAACACACCAACGTAGCTGGCATTTGTGGAATATTACTTTCAGGGCTTTGGGTTTTTTTTAACAACTGTAGGAGACAAGCTTTAAATAGTTGACTGTAGATAAATGTCATATTTCCAGCTTTGTAATTTGGAGGGCACTCCTTACTGAAATCAGCAGGAATGGGGCAGTCTAAATCTTTTCATTGCACTGAGAATAATTAAACATCCTGTCACTAAGCAGCATACCTTTTTGTGGGAGATCTTGACATTTTGAATTCTTTGCTTGTGTTGCATTAGAATAGGATAATCTTCTCTTAGGCCAAATGGAATTTAGGCACACTTAATGTCCTTGTTTTCCCAGCCTGGCTCCTGTTTTAATAAAGGAAAATAAAAAAATTGTTGGCTGCAAGGGTCTGGTGGGTTGCCATCCCTGTCAGTATCAGGTGAGGCTGAGCAGGATTTTAGTCAAGAGGAAAAACAAAAGCCCAAGGGCAAAGAAATCTGTGTAGCTGTGTTTTATTTAAAAGCTGGAGATTAGCTCTGCTTGTTCTTTCACAGTCTCTTTCCCCCAACCCTCTAAAACAAACAAAACCTAAAATCCTTGAGGGGTACTTCAAGCATAAATCTCCTTCTCTCCTTTTTGTGAAAGTTGGCTGGTGTCGTGTGGACAGAGGCTGGGAGAGGATTGTTGCCAGGGAGGCATCACTTCCTTTTATGATCCCCTCTTGAGCAGATTAAACTGTAGTGATGTGGAAGTCCTGGTGACCACATAGGAACTGGGAATTTGTACTGCATTTACACAGAAAGGTTGGCCTGAAGGAATCAATCCCTACCTTTTAAGTGGTGGCATCCCTTAAGCCCATATTGACCTTTGGAGCAGAATATCCAGATTTATTGACCTTAGAGTGTTCTTGTGGAATCAAAGTCAAGATTTGTGCACATTCCTTCTGAATGAAAACAGAAGTCCAGGAAGTGTTAACTTACTAACTGGCTGTCTGCCTCATTCACACAAGTATTGGGAAATCCTGGTCCTGACTGTAATGACAGAATTGCAGGATGAATATAAACTCAGAGCTTTGGAGAGGTGATGTGTTCACTGAAGATCAGTTTCAGAGGCAGATGGTCACTGCACTCTCCAGCAGATCCTGTGTTCAGGGGAGGCTAAGACTGTTCTTTGAAGTTTTCCAATGAAGTATCCATCCAACAGGTTGTTCTTCTGGGATCAAGCAGACGTGGATTAGGGAATTATCAGACATCAGGTGATGTAGCAACATTTGAGTGCTTCTGTGGAAAAAAAAGTCTAGCTCCTCTGCAAGCCCTTCTGTTGGGTACAGTGTAGGCTACCACAGTGATCTTCTGGGTAATTGAAAAGAATGAAATGGGACCTTTTATTTTACTCTCACACACCCTTTTTATTCTTGTGCAAGAGGAGCTCCACAAAAGTGCAATGGAAGGACCATTGGTGGTTCTACACCATATGATGTAATCGGTGTTTTTCCTACTCATCCCATTACACCAGTGACCATCACACACCCTTTGAAGGCAGGGCTATGGGTGGCCTTCAGGAAGAAGTCCTGTTGCTCTCTAACCAGTCCTTTGATGGTGGTGAAGAACAATGTGTGTTTTTGCTTTTTGCTACCCTGAGTAGCAAAGCACCTTATACTTGCACAAGTGTGAGCTGAGCCTCAAAGCAAACCGAGCTTTCACTCTGGGCTTTGCTGGCTATTGTGTTCATGTTTAGTTTGTTATTTTTATTCTACTCTGTAGAACATGTTTTTCTGAACTTTTTGTTTGTATGTGGAAAGCAGTAAGGATGTAGGTGCTGCCTCAAATCTATAAAGAAAATTACTTTGAAAAGACACGAGTATTATGGTGGTGAAATTAAGCATTTAAAACTTTAGAATATAGAAAAGAATATCTTAATTATCTCTCCGTTGTAAGATGTGTTCTGATACCAGGTCTGGTTTAGTGATTGCATATTCCCCAGGCTGGCATGCACAAAAGCCGTGATGGTTTTGGGTAATGCTTTGTAGTTGACCTGTTATCCTGTACTGAGTTCTTTTTTCTCCTCAGAGCGTAATTAATTCCTTTATTTTTTGCACTTCACCGGAGTCCTGCTGTAAATATGAAATCAATTATTTGTGCTATTTATGGAAAAAAAATCCTATTAAGAAAATAAAAAGAATTCCAGCAGATGGGTTTTGTTTGACCATAGGGTATCTTTACTTTTACAGAATCTTTCCACTTGGGAAAGGAAAAAAACAAACAACCCACAGCCTGTCAATCACTTACATACATTTTCTTTTCTTAATATTAGCTTCCAGTCTCCATTGAGCCTCCCTTCACTTTGACTAAGTTTCTGCTAATGCTCTTACCTCTCTCCATTTACTTCTGTTCTTTATTCCAGTTTGCTACTGCTGCTGTTCCCCTTGCCCATCTTTCTTGGTCTCTGAAGTTGTGTGCCATCTTATTTTGCCCTCAAATATTTCTACCCACATTTTCAGCCTGCTGTAGGGATGTGCAAAGTAGAGGGGATTTTTCTGACCTGTGGATGTTCTAGTGTTGTTAATTTGTGAGCTCTTGAAAGAGGAAGGGCTGAAGGGAAAATCCAGTCTAGCTCTGTGCCTGGGATTGCCCTCTGCAGATGGAGGCTTTTGGGAGTTGAGCTGCCAAAATAGTCTGCTCCAAGTGCATTCTAATTAAGTTTCCTTTTTTGCCTCCAAGAACAGCAATTGCTCTACCAGTTATCCTAAAGTTGAGTTTCAAATCCCTGATGCAAAATAGAAAGATGCTATAATAGAATTTGTTTATCTTAATTTGAGGATAAAATGTGGATCTGATAGTGTGGGGAGAGCTTGGGGGATGACTGTGGGTTTTTACAAGTATTTTGAAACTGAACAGTTGTTGTTTCAGTTGGCACTGACATTGGTAGTCAGCTGTCCAAAGTACTCATGATAGTAAGCCCCCAAAGAATGATTTTCCTTTCATTAAAAAAAAAAAAAGGAAGTCTGTAAAAATTTTTTCTTTCCTTAGATAAAGTCAGGTCATATATATATATAAGATTCTCCTAAGCCACAAGAGCTAGATACATAAATAAAACAAACTGAGATTTGCACTTGGTTGCATGTGTTTAGGATCTGCAATTTTGAAAGAAGTGTACTTATCTAGAGATTTGTGGTAAAACTAAGAGCTGGAAGTGCTGCTGTGTATAATAACCCTACTTCTGTGTAGAGTCTCTTGTGGTCATAAGTCTTTCCAGTTAATCCAGGCTTTGTTATTTTGGGGGGGGGATGTAGTTATTGTAGAAAGTTGCATTCCCTGGGAGAAAAGAAGCATCTTGCATATTTAGGGCTGTTACTTTGCTGAATTTTGAATAATTACAACAGCAGCTGTAAGCTCTTGGACCCCAACTCACTGGCTGGACATGTCTGCAGTGGCTGTGGCCAAGAGGCTGCTGTGTTCTGCGCTCAAATTTGCCATCACGTCTCCACAAACTTGGTGACCATTTCCAAATTGTCTGATGCCTCTTGGCTCCATACTCCTGTTATGTAAACTGCCTGTCAGGCTGTCGTGAGTCTTGCCTCACATGCTTAGGAAATCCTTTGTTCAATGGGGTTCCTTTACTGAAGGTTACCTTTTGTAAGGAAAAAGGGAAAAACAAACAGACAAAAAAACCACAACAAGTTGGTGGGTGGCAAAATTAAATATTCAAAATGAGGAAATGAACAAGTTGATTTCCCCTGTTAATGTAATCCCGCTGTTTTGCATACTTGATGGTTGTAAAGTTCCATGAACACACAATTGCAGAGTAGAACTATATTCAAGTTATAAAATTTCTGTTGCATTGTCCTTTTTATAAGTGGAGGTGCCTTGCTACAATCACCACAAACCAAATATCGTGTTCCTTAGAGACCAAGTTCGGCATTTAATTTCAGTTTCACTGGGTTTGTGCTCCTGAAATTGCAAACAGTTTGGATTAGAAGAACATGGCATAAAACAACACCATTACTCTTACTTTCATGAAATTTAGTGTGCCACAGCTCCTGCCCACAAGGATGCATGTGCTACCTTTTGTTTGGTTTTTTTGTTGTCCTTTTTAGGTGTTTCATTTTGCACATTCAATACACTCTTGCTGTAATTTCGGGTGTGAAAACGTTTTTTTCTCTTGAGAAGGAAAACAGCATAAAAACAGTGGTTTTTATTATGTGTCTGTAGAGTTTGGCTGAGCAACTATAGAGCATCAAAAAGCTCATAATTCAGTAATACCTTGTATCTCCTAGAATGAATGGGACTAGTACAGTTTGTTCTGAAGAGGAACAAAATACAGATGTCACAAATTTCTGTTGTTTTCCTGCTGCTCAATTGAGCATTGTCCTTCTGAGAAGAAAGTAATTTTTCTTGCTAAGGACTTGGTTGATGTCAGTATGGCTAAATGTGAGGGATTCAGAGTATCCCTGTGGATTCAGGATCCCTGGAACTGAACTGCCCAAACATGGTACTTTTTGAAATGATTGTTAAATTCTCCAAAAAAAAAACATGCAGGGGGATTTACCTGATTTATAATTGCTTCTTTAGATGTTTAAGGTGGAATTTTACTTTGAAGGGTTACTTTTTTGGGGGAGAGATAACTGAAATACTCTGTGCACAGGTGGAGTGAAGATTTCAGGGTGACCTGTTCAGGACGAACTTGCTCTGTCCTACTTGTAGTGGGCAGCTTTCTCTAAGTCCTTTTGTTCATGTAGAGCAAGGAGGTAGAAGCCATGTAGTCCAAATCATGTTCCCAGGTCAGTAGTTTATTTATGCAATACTGAAGAAATTATTTTCTCATCTTTATTTCTGCTTTCTTGTACAAAATGGGATGCTACTGTTGTTGGATGTTACAGTTCTCACTCATGGCTTTGCAGTATCTGGGTGGAAAATACTTAGGTTTTAAGCCTTTAATATAACTTTGATCTTATTAAAAGTCTCTACAATGGCTTGCTCACGCATTCAGACTGCCCTCTTGCAATGAAATTTCTCTCCCTTTCTGTAAACTGTTTGTGCTCATTTACTTGATTTTGATCGTTCATCCCCTGGGCCTTTCACCTTCCCTTTCCACCAGTGTTTGTTCTGATAGCTTTTTGAAGTCTGAGTAAAAACATACACCATGGGGGCTTCCTGGAGGCATAGAGCTTTGTGGTTTGCAAATTGTAGGCTATTTGAAGTATTGACTCTCAACAGTGGCCAGTGCTTAGTGGATGAGAACTGTCGTGTGACAAGGACGTTAACCTTGAGAGGCTGATCCATGTTTTGAGTTTGGGGACAAAAAAAAAATAGTTGTTCTTAATAGTGGGCATTGATTTCAAGGAAGTCTGTGTAAAGCAGCCTTTGGTTTGTGTTTTCACAAAGGGATTTGAGTGTTTAATAAAGAATAGGAAATAACTGGAGCTTCAATAGACCTGTTTTGATAGGGGGGGCTCTGCTGTAACATGATTTTGTATAACGTTATACATAAGCAACAAAAGCATTTCCTGCCCATAGCTGCAGTATTACTACATTTAAAAAAAGAGTCACAGAAAATATTTTTAAAAGTACTTTATACCTGGAATAAAAGTTATAGGTAAAGTAGAGAAGACCATCATCCTGCTTAGAGAAGTCTTTCCTGTGATACCTGAGGTTGTAACTTCAGTCCCAGGAATCGCATATTGCATGCTTTTGTGCTACATGTTTTATAATAATTTTTTTTTAAACCTCTAAGCCCTCAATCCCCTCCATCCTCTCAACTGTTACAGATTAGGAAATCAAGACAATTCGGTAATTTGGATAATCTGTTCTTTCCTGTTACAACTGATGAGTTACCCAGTTTAATTTTTCTTATGTTTTACCCCATTTCTCTCTATTCTCCCTTCCCCACTAAATTCCCTCTCTTTATTTGGCCATTTGCCTTTTCTTACTCCTGCAGCCCCTTCCTCTGCCAGCTGGCCAGCTGTCCTTGCCCACACAACCCTGAGCAGCCTTAGATGATTTTTAGGTTTTTTTGTGAGGTAAATATATTAACTACAGAAACCTGAATTGAGACAATGGACCTGTGCCATCCATTCGATTTACTTTGTTGCTTTGCCCTCAAATGTGTCATTGTATGTAAATGAAGAACATTGTTTGTGTGGTGCAGCCTTTTGCTGTGCACCTGAGGATCTTAATCCAGTACATGGGTTTGCTGCCAGGAATGTATTTGCTCCTGAATATATTTGTTTACCTTCTCAGTTTGCTGTCTGTGAAAGAACAACATCCTCTCTTCCCAGTCTGACCAGTTGATATCTGGGTGTGTTAGGCAAGGGACTGTTTGCCTGCGTCTTCCTAAAGTATCAGCTCATCAAGATTGGTATTAAAATATGAATGCAGCATGAAGAATATGCATTTGTTTTCTTCATGATTGCAATGAATTATCTTTTCAAGCCAGCACAATGGTAGCATGGGCTGTGCCAAGCAGTGTGTGCCAGGTAACACTACAGGCACGAGCGAAAGAAGACGTTTTCGAGGACGGAAAATGTGCTAAAGAATGCAAGTTTCTGTTGACAAGAGACCAGGCTCTATATCATGGGCTGGGGATTTTCTTTTCATGGCTCATTACAATCCACTGTTCTCACAAGTACCTCCTCAGAAGATGTACGAAGATTATAGTCCCTCTGGAGTTCATGTGGAAATTGATGCCTGCTTCCCCAATCCCTGCCTTTTTCTCCTAGTTTTTCTTTGTGTTTTCCTTGTTACTATCTTAAGTAGTTTGAGGACATAGTGTAATTGGATTTAGTCGTGGGTTTTATTTTTCTGTTTTGAAATTGTGCACATTCAGAGCAAGACTGACTTATTAAGTAAATTATCAGCGATTTTTGTTTTTTGCTTGAAGTGAAATTGAAGCTGGGGTTTATTGACCCATGCTCTGTGTTGAGCTTCTCTTCCTTTTAAGAGAAGTTGAGTATTTTTAAGAACATTTTTCCATTGACTCTAAGCCATATGAAAGTCAAAGAGAAATAAAAGTTTTTAAGAAAATACTAAGATATGTATATCTTCTAATATTTGGCAACTTATTCCTATGAAAAATCAAATTAATTTCTCACATCTGTGTAAATGTAATAACTTGACTATTTCTGTCCAGTTGATCCTTGTGAATTCACTAGTATTTACTCTTAAATATATGATTATGTTTCAGAGTAAATGTATGCTGAAGCAAAAGCAGGAGTGATTCTTTTAGAACTTTTTTCTTATAAGCATCTGAAAAAATTAGTTTTGTTTGACATTTGGAAAAAATTATAGGTAGATTTACAACAGATTTTAAATGTCTTCTTTTCTGTAAGATTTTGAGCTCTAATAAATACTGATACTTGTAAGAAGACTGTGCTGTAGAGTTTTTTAAATGAGTTTGGTTGAATAACCTTATTTTCTCTAATCTTCGTAAAGAAAGGATGGATTTGTAATATACACGAATGATTGCTTTTCGGGAGGTTAAGAAGCGAGAGAAATCTTGTAAACATGGAAGGGGGGAAGGGTATTTGTTACTCAGACTCTGAAGTTTCCTGGTTTTGCTTGCTGATGGTTGGGAATCTTCTGTTAAAGACCTGTTGATTTGAAGCTTTTATATTAGATATTAGGTTTTGATGTCAAGACACACATACATGTGGATTACACATATAACAAGCAGGAGCATGTTATGGGTTCACTGCTACTTTCATTGAACCAGGTAGTTAGAACTGGTCTGGGGAGGAAAAGGGGGGAAAAGACCAGCTGTAAGCAAATTGATGGAGGGTATTTCAGTCCACCCCTGCCGATTATTTCTAATTGAAGCTGTCTGAGCCAGTCTTAATACAATTTAGTTATCGCCAGCCAGAAGGATTTTATTTATGGAACAGGGCCTGTTGGAACTTCCTCCGACCCCGGAGAAGCTGTGAATGGGAGAGAGCTGATCAAGCAGGCATGCCTGGCTAGCGTATGCATTTCTTTAATAAGGCAGGGATTGATGTCTTTTGCAGTTCAGGGGTTAGGTAAACAGCAGTCCCTCGGTTCAAGGCTCTCCATGTTCAGTTGTTTGTTTATACGGATCTCAGAAGGTTAGGTTAGCCTTCTTGACATCCCCGGGGAGCTTTCCTGACCATGGTATAACCTCATCTGCTCCAAAGTTGCTCAGGAGGTGTCGCATCGCCTTTTAGGAAAGGTACTGGCTGAGCAGAGTGTGCAGCTTGTCTCTAGGAGAGGTGGATGTAATCAGAGCGGTTGGAACACTGAGTCCGTGTTCAGAAACTCATAAATAATTTGCACGTGTGGTGTGTAACTGCTGTGCTTTCGTTCTCGGACTTGGTATTTGCACACAAAGATGACTAGAACATAGAACTCGGGCTCTTACTGAATTGCAGTTCTGAGAAATCAGTGACATACATGAATAGTTTCATCAGAACTTTGAGGTTAAGTCCTACTAATCTGTGCTTCTGTTGAGTTGGCAGTGGTAGTCCATTAAGTTGAATAGAATAAATCCTGAATAAATAAGTAGCCATGTTAATTTTTTATTTAAAAATTAGTGATGGTTACATGTTGAACAATACAGGGAGTTAAAGCATGCGTCTCATGAGGTTCATTTCCGTAGTTGTTATATCCCAGTTTTCCTCCTCCACAAAGGCTGGTGGTCACATGAGAAGTGAGAAAGTAATGGTGCAGTTTCATCTGGGTCTTATTGCAGTGTAGTTCTGACAAGTGGAGTTGTTCTGGAATTTGAGGATGACTTTGCTCAGGGTTAAAGTATGCTTTATCATGTGTGTGACTGGCTGCTTTTAAAATGTGACATGTTATGAAGTTGGCTTAAATCCCAGAATTTGTTGAATTAGTTTTTGCTGATTTGATGTCTGGCTATTCATACTTCATTTTTCTGCAGCACCTCCAGTCTGTAACCATGCAGACCCAAACAGACATTAGTAAACTGGCTGCACACTGATGGCATGGCTTGCGAAATACCCTCACATACAGAGGGGGAAACTGAGGCACAAACATGGGCTGTGAATTGCCACTGGACATTTCTGAGAGGGCAGAGTTCTGTACTGACTTTTCCTGTCTTGGAACCCCCAGTTATGCTTCTTGACCTGCGATGTCACCATTTTCTTGGGATCAATTTGTGCCAGTCCTAGAGCTTTTCAGGAGTCCGAACTTTGTGCTGGTCACAAGTAGGACGAGGCTCTTAAAATATCCTGTCCTGTACAGATCCATATGGGTGGCATCCCAGCTGAAAGGTGTTCAGAGTGGGAGGCCGCTTCCATGCTGACTGAGGTTTCAAAGTGCCAAAATATGAACATCTTGTCGCTTTTAAATAATGTGTGGGGTCTGACTTAAATGTTGGGTTTCGTATTTAATCAGTATTAATATGATAACAGGAATGTGACAACTGGAGCGAACACAAAGAGATTATCTTCTTAGCCAAATGCATCCATTAGCTAGGAAATATAGGTTTCTATTAAATGAAGCAGACAGATGGGCTATTGGAGGTGACTGAGAACAGGAGGGGGAGGGGGCTAAGAGGTGAAAGTTGAGGTTTAGAAAATCTCTATAAAAATAAAAACAAACCATCCATCTTGATGGCTGGCGTTTTACCCTCCCGCTGCACTTTCGGGATGGTGCTCCGATTCCTATCAAGAACATTATGCTGAAACTTAATCTAACAGAGCACTTACTCCTGCCAAACTCTGGCTCAGCAACTGCTCCACTCCCCCAGAAAGAAGTGGCCAACAAGGCTTCAAATACAGGACAATGTCCTACCATCTTCAGGAAAACTGCTACTTTGAGATCCCAGGGGAAAACAGATTGAATCTTGTCCCTCTAGTCTTTTTTTTTTTTTTTTTTCTTTTTCCTTCTTGGTCGAGAAGCGTGTTGGGGAAACAAAATCGTGTTTCAGCATTTCAGAGCAGTTGTAAAGTGAATTATTCATCTGTGTGTGTGTGTATGCGAATCCCAACCTAATAACTGTTGTAACAATGTTTATAGCCAGTGTTTGAAACGAAGGTTACAATAGTATAAATAATTTTAGATAATGCAGATAACAAGAAGAAAATTATATAATTAGAATTTTACAAGATGGACAATTCACTAAGATAGATGGAGTAACAAAATACATTAAAAAAATAAAAATCTGTAACAACACAAACACGACACTGGTGACAGGAAACATCTGCCTTGCCACCCATCCCTGGGCTGGCCACAGCCTCACATCTGCACCTCCAGCCTGGGAGCTGCGTGTGCTCCATTGCATGTGTGTGTCTGACCCTCAGCCTCGAGTGGGTGTCTCTGTTCTGACACAGAGGTTTGGGTTATTCTTCTTTGCGGGATTTGTATTGGTTTTAAGTCTGTGATTTACGTGAAAAAGAAAATGAAGAAACCCCCTGTGTTGGTGCTGCTTAGGAAGAGAGGGATGAGTGTGAACAAACTGAAGTTCATTTTCCTGAAAACTCTTTTGGATTGGACCTAATTATTGTCGCAGCAATTCTGCATGTGAGTGGTGAGAGTCTGGTTGGGTGCAAACAGTTTTTCATTGCTTGTTCTGATCTTCCATCCCATTTTGATTTTGCTGCCTGTTGTTATTCCTCCCCTGGATACTGAGGAAGGTGCCAAATTTTCTTTGACCGGGCTTTGCATGGAGTTGGAGATTTGATGATGGTGGGGAACAGGAAAAGAAAAAGTGTGTGTTGGGAGGTAGAAGCAGCATCACTCTTCTCTCTGGTGTTTCCTGGCTTCATGGAAACGTGAATTTTATGTTCTCTTACTTGAATTCACTCTTTTTGTCTGCATCGCTTCTGCTTGATTTTTCTTTTAAGCTTTAGGTGTTGTCAAGAATGGGACACTTGAAAGTCGAAAGTGGATTTTTCTTTCTTCTTTACACTTCTGTCCATCTCCAAGCCAGTGCCAAATTAACAGTGACCAATTCATTTGGGCAGCATGAACCACATGTACTGACAATCTCTGGATTCACTAGACTTTTAGAAATCAAACTTTAAAACCAGATTGGGTTTGTATATCCACATTGTGTGTGGTGTTCCCTATTTATATATACAAATATTCTCTACCACCTGAACGTGTGATGTGTAACAGGAAGGAGAAAAAAATTTTGGAGAAAATGTGTAGAGGTGGGTGATGGCACTGACACTCTCATCTCCTGTGGTAGCAGAGGGCGGGCTGTGGCAGGGCCCCATTCCCCAGCAGGGAGGTTTATGCTTCATGAGGGGATGCAGGAGGTGCAGAGCCATTTTTCAGGCTGCCTTGTCATTCCTGCTGGGGAACCTGACACATGGACCTACTTTCTTGCTTGTGTTGTTTTTCAGGAGGGAGGGAGGTGACTGAGCAGCTAGCCCCTTGACAGGGCAGTTTTAAAACATTCATAAAACTTTTATTGGGCTGCCACCCTTACAGATAAATATTTTTTGAGTTTATGGGCTTATTTTAAGGATTGAAGCTTAATAGCAGCTTTGTAGCCCTATCCACGCTCAAAACACCCTTTTGGCAAACCCTATCTCTAGAGGCTGCCATGCTTTTCTAGGTCTTTAGAGTTTCTTCATCACTAAATTATTACCCTTTTTCCTCCTTCCAGCTTTGTGTTACTAAATGTTACCAACTGTTACACAAGTCCTTTACCTTCCCATAGCCTTGCTGAAAGCTGATCCAGTGTACGGTATTTGGTCATCATGGAAGGAGAAAGATTACAGTAGTTATAAATTTATTTTCTTTTTCAAATTGGGTTTGTTAGGTGTGTTTTATTTGTGTCTTGATTATCAGTCTTAATGCTGGATGGGGTTTTAAGTTGCTACGGGCTGGTGACATTTCAGACATGTACTGGCACTTTTCAGGCACTTTTTCTCTGTGCTTCCACAAATACAAAAGCTTTACAGAGTGTCTCAGCATTAAGTGGGGAAACCAGTGGGCTTGCAGCCAAGGCTATACAAAGCAATGCTGTATGTAGTGCTTGCAGGAAGATGGAGCTGCAGTTTGAGCATCTGTGCCATTTGATTTCACTGTGTTGTGTCCAAAGAGGTCTCATGAATTTCAGCACAGGCTTTTGCTCGACACCGAGTCGAGAGAATGTGTGCATTTTGGTTGCTCTTGGGAGAGCAGTGTATGATCCCTGTATGTTCCAGCTCCTAAGTGAATGTTTTTAGCACCTGGAACACTACTACATATTACTGTCTCTTTGTATCCCTGTGCCGTTACTGATCTCTCCTTTTTCCTTACCAGAGACAGTTGTAGCACCTGGAAGGAAAGTGTGCTGTTTCTTTTTTTCATTTGCTCAGCTGTATATTAGGACACTGCTTTCAAAGGCTGGTTTCCTGAATAGCAAACTTCTGACACATGGCATTGCATTGTGATATCGTTTGTCTCATCCCAAGTTTTTTTGAGGTGTGATGCTTTTTCTGTGCTGGAACCCCTTTTCCAGCATGTGATTGCTGGTCCCTCAGACATACTCAGAAAAATGCTTGGGGTAGGAAATGACTTAAAGGTTGAGTTCAAAGGTTCTTGTGTAAGACTTAGACTATAGAAGTGACAAAGATAAAATAGGAGCGTCAGGACAACTGAAGAGACTAAAATAAACTTTACCTCCCTTAAGAGGGTCACTTGGTCCTAAAAGATTTTTAAAAACAACCAACCCCACTTGCTCTATTTTGGGTGAGGTTGACAACTTATATAGTCAGGGAACTCCCTTTTCCAGACCACTCACAGTTCAGCAATACATTTGCTGGTTTATTTTTTTTCTTCTAAAAATAGGAATATCTATTTTTGTGCAAAACAATGCCCTGAGACTTTTGTTTCTATATTTCCATGACTTCTGTTTTTTAAGTCAGCACATCTTGGGACTTGTCCTAAAAATGGAGCTGATCCAGTAATCATGGTTTTCTGGATATCATAGCTGTATGATTTGTTGCTTAGATTATGAAACTGTTTACTTTTTTGCAGGGTTGTTTTCCTGCAAATGTTACACTGATATGGAAAAAAACATAGAAGTGAAGAAGGGAAATTGAATTCAATGTAAAGATGAATTCAAACAGCTTATATGCTTAAATAACTCAGCACAATCTCATTACAGGCAAAGAGGTTAAGGCATGGTTTTTTTTGCAGAAAACTGTTGAGTTCCAGCAATGTGCACATTATATGCAGAGTTCTTTTCCAGCAAAATTATGGGTGAAGCTGGAGAGTTTGAATTTTTATATATTCATATATGAATTTTATTGGTATATCCATTATGCGAATACGAGGATAACGGTAGTAACTCTTTCAAGTCCTTTTCCCTGGCATTTGGTAGTGATAGTCCCCAACTAGTGCTTGCATGTTTAGCATAAGATGGAGTTTATTCTTTTTTCTTCCCCTAGAAAGATGTCGAACAGAGATCTAGAAAGATTAAATAAAGATTAATGGCAGGAGATTTATGGCAGGACAGTGGAGAGGACTCGAGTTTTGTTTTACAATTGGTGTAAGATCATCTTCTGGAGCTTTTGCAGTGTGTTCTGTTTCAGGTTAGTTATCAGCTCAGCCAGTAACCTGTTGCCACTGACTGTTGACAATTAAAAAAAAAAAATCACTTTCATAGTGGTGTGTTCATTCTCCATTGGGGATTAATCTTCTAAAGAAAACTGGTTGTTATCTAATTCATAAGATTGGTAAAATAGTCTGGTAAGGTAACTAAAAATGTACTTTCAGGAAATAGCCTATCTTAGATTGAGATGTTCCCTGTATGATCTAATAATTCTCCATAATTTCTAGCATATTATAGTTGTAAGGACACAAAAAAATCAAATTTTTAGCAAATGCAACTTATTAGTTTTTGATTTTTTTTCACTTTTCCTGTCTGGAACCTTCTGAGCATGTTGTGACAGAACTTTTCCCGTTCCAAAACGCTTCATACACATGTGTGTTCCTGCCACAGCAAGATACTGTACTGAGGAAGATGTTCTGTAGACTGACCTTTCTTTCATTGATATGTCTATGCATAACATGCATAACTCACCTTTTGTTTTCTGAGATGCTGCAGGAAGTTTGCAGACTGTCCTGCTCTTGGTGTGCTGCCATGTAGTCACAGGTACTTTGTTTCTTTGCTACCTCCTAAAAAAAAATAAATAGAGCTAGTGGCAGGATTTTATCATCCTTGTGAACGATTTTGGAGAAAAATATTGAAATTGTGAACATATGTATACCAGGGATTCTTACAGACTCTTTTCCAAAGTAACAGACAAAAGGTAGGAAGTAGAAGAAATTAATAGAGATGTAGCTATTAATTACTTTCTCAATGTACTATGGACTAAAAAAGAGTCATAATGAGGGTCCAGGTACAGAAATTGGTAGTAGACATTTGTAATTTTCTAGAAAAAATGAATTTAGAGAGTTAGTGGTGGAGTTTTGTGGTTGGTTGTTTGTTTGGTTAGTTGTTTGCTTGTTTGTGGTTTTTTTTTACTAGCAACCTTGAAAGACCTGGGCAAAGTGAGAGGTACTTCTGATTCTTATTTGACTTTGGAACTCAGTATCTATGTTTTCTTTTGTTGTGGTTTAAATTTCACATTGCTCAAAAGTTAGTGCTTCTGAAGGATGTAATTTACCTTCAGCATGATTCTTCTTGCTGCTGTGTGGATGGTTCAATCACTGCAGTTCTTATGGGAAAATAAGAACTGCAGAAAAGAGTTCCTGCTCTGGAAACAGAAATAGTGAAACAAGGAACAAATACAGCTTTAGGGGGAAAAATACACTTCTCAAGTTTTATTGTAAAATAATTAGCCTTCTGTGAAGGCGCAGAGACCATAGAAAAAGCACAGGAGCTCCTCAGTTGCCTGTGATTTGACTTAAAGTTTATGACCTTGAGTAATGTGCCCGCTTAACCACACTTCACAAAAGCATATTTGATGAAATGTTAAACTCATGAATTACATCTTCATGGAAAGCCTTTTTTAAAATTTGTAAAATCAGAAATAAATCAACATCTTCAGACCTCATCGGAGTTATTTAAACATGGAATTAAAAGGAACAGGCTGTTTCATCAACAGTGACACTTTGTAAACCTATACATAATGCGTAGCTTTTCTTCAGGTTAAAAAAGGACTCTGTATTCCAAGGTATTGTATGAAGAACTGTAGCATTAGTCACCCTGTTTTAAAAGTGGGGAAGCTGAGACAGAGGTGAAATAATATTGTGAACTAGTGGATGCCAAAGAACCAAAAGTGCCTAGGCCTGGATTTCTTAATTGCCAATGTCAATGTCTGTTCATTAGGGCTGTAAAAATTTGAGAGCATGTTCTACAAAAGTTTGGGGGCTTCTCTAAGGCAGTACCTGTATCTCTGTCTTCGTTGTTCTGAGCAACAGTTACTGGTTCAGTTGTACTCCTGTTTCAACCACTGAATGTCTGCAGTTATCCTCAATTTATACTTACAAACCAGATAAATCCAGTTTTGTGAGGGAATAAACATATATCCCTGCTACACACAGCAGCAAGTTCTGGTGTCCCTTGCACAGAGCTCTCAGCCCAAGGGCTTGTATGGCATTGGAGAACCTGTTCTTCTCTCTTTTATTGCTTTGTGAGTTTTGTTTTATTTGTCCACTTTAGTAATACATTGGAGTTGTTATTATTTATTATTTCATTTTGTTTGGGTTTTTTTA
The DNA here is from genome assembly GCA_035583135.1 of Lophotriccus pileatus. Taxonomy (NCBI): domain Eukaryota; kingdom Metazoa; phylum Chordata; class Aves; order Passeriformes; family Tyrannidae; genus Lophotriccus; species Lophotriccus pileatus. Next base: position 11,455,276 of record JAWWES010000024.1, read on the forward strand.
AAGTAGTTGGATACCACTGTGTTGAAACAAAAATAGGAAATGTTTTCTTTGACTTTGGCACTAGATGTTGTGATTAGCGTATAACAATGAAAGTACAATTTCTGTGTTCTTGGTGGGCTTTTACCTTTATTTTTCATGTTTTAGCAGATCAGATCTGATGCTAGAGCCATGTAGAAAACATCTTTGTTGAAAACTAGAGATTTCGCTGTAAAGCTGAAGAGGTTTTTAGGTCACAGGAAAGTTTGAAATGCACAATAGCTCTGAACATTAACTTTTTATTTTGTCCCTGGAACTTTTGAAGGGAGACTTGCGTTTTTTGGCATTGGTCAAGTAGTCTGGTCTTGATAGACTGGCCGTCTGTAGTGTCTTTGTGTTAAGTGTTCACCCTGGGGCACCATCTTGTGTTTTAATTCCCAGTTTGTTGCTGATGTATGGGCTCTTCTGTTAAATAACTTTTATTTTCTGTGCCATTATGCCTACATACTTTACTTGATTTGTGTTGCATACAGAGTGTTTTCCCCTTGTTGTGTTTGGAACTGGTTTGTAATAGAGTTACTGTTGTGTAATTCTGACTGAAAGTTACAACTTTATCAACAAACACAAAGTGCTTGTTCTGTTTGAAAATTTGTGTTTTCCACTCATCATGAACTATTTATTAATTATGTGCTGTTTTTTATTGTTTAAATAAAAGAAACCACTATTTCATACATGCTGCACATTAGGAAGTATTAAAGACTCACTGGTATGTAGAGCACTTACTGCTGTGAACACAAGTGAAGAGCTTCTGTAAACAATTGATTCAAGATTTCAAAATAACACAAGTGCTGAGAAAAATGCTGCACTCAACTGTACTGTCACATTTCCATGGATTAATGAGTTACTGTTTGTTATCTCTGTGATAGTGACTGTCTGAGTGCTCAAACCCCATCACAAATGTGCTATAAATTCATAACCTTGGATCTCTCTTTAAATCCCAGTGAAGATGTTCTGTCGTGCATGTGATGTGCTGAGGAGCATATTCGCTGTTACCGAAGCTCAGCTGATAGGCACTAACTCGCTTCTGTGTCTGAGCTGTAAAATGACAAATGGTTGAAAAATATATCCTTTGTGCCAAGATCAGAGATTTCTGACTGCAGTTGTAGAGTGCTTTAGAGCAATTCAAGAAAATATTCAGATGTCGGCTGGAGAATGCATTCATTCTTCCGAGCTGTGACTGTTCCACCAGTCTGTGACTCCACTTTTGTCACTGGTACTCATAAACTTACTGTGCTCAGAGATTCCCAGCCTCCTCGTGCTTTCCAGTGTTCCTGCCTCTCTTACTTAACCCCTACTTTTGTCCTTCAGTATCTGTGATGAAAAGCACTATAAATATGAAGGCAGTTCCTTGGCTGTTGAATCCATTACTTGGGTGTACCTGTGGTGGGCGTGTTAGTGATGTTTAATCTGCCCAATCTTGCAGAACTGGTTGTTGTATTTTCTCTGGAGCATGGTGAATCTATTATATATAAATAGGCAGTATTGCAATTAATACATTCTTTCATTAATCTGTCTTTTCAAAATTATGCCCCAAAATTCCAGAAGCTTTTTGAAATGCAGACTTGTCCGTGTTTGCTTTGGAATGGCTGAGCGCTGCATCCATTGCACATCATTCCAGTGTATACTGGATAATGTGTTGGTATTTAAGAATATGCAGAATGTTCTGTGTGCAGACCCATACACATAAACACTCTCACCCTGTGTATATTGTGGCTGCACATCTTCAGCTTGTGTGGTATGATGTACACACTTGTGCACGCCCACACACTAAACCTTTGCAGGTCAAAAAGGGAGGATAAACTTTTGAACCCAGCTGCTTCCAAATTAAGTACATGTGCAGGGACCACCAAAGCTGGGGTTACCGTATTCCAGAAAAGTGCTGGACACTGACACCCACGTCTTGTACTGCAGGAGAGTTCTTGTTCTTCCCTTAGAGCCTGAAGAATGATGTCTTGAAAGCACTCTGTCCTCTTCGCCCTTTCCTTGTCACCAGAAAGGACAGGCAGCAGTTTGGTGACTTCTCCCTTCGTTATGGAAATGGGACTGATACAGTAATCAGGATGCTGCATATGGAGCTTTTTAAATTACTGCTCTTCAGTCTTTTGTTAGCCTTCATTATTCCTGAAGATTTTTTTCAAGTCATAAAAATGACATTTTTAATATGCAGAATTAAAAAAAAAGCCAATATGAAGAATACGTTTTTGTCAATAAGCTTTTACCTTTTAAACCAGTTATCTTAGTTTCTGCTCTAGGTATTTTAATTGAAGATTAACTACTGTTAAAGAGTATACAAATTTAGGTAGTATATATTTGGAGTAGTAAAATAGGACTGAATAAAAGCTGGGAATAGAGTTACCTGTCCATTATAATTTCAGATTGCAGAGCACAGACTAACCTTCATTTGAAGTCAGCACAGCTGACTGAGAGACTACTCTGACGTGAAGGTTGTTTTATTTAATTATATTTTTGTTTTGATGAAGTTCACTAGAAGTATACTTTTGGAGTTTTGAGTTGAGCAGGTCGTACCTGGACACTTGTTTTATTTCCGCTGCCTTTTCTTTGATAAAAATCTGTTAGGTCAAGGTTGATGCATGCAAACATAAAAAGCTAAAATAATTTCATTATGCTTCTGACTTTTTGCTAAAATGACCTTTGTGAGCAACATTTTGCCTACTACAGGGAATAAGATTGGTTCATTTCTGTCTACAAACTGATAATTTCTCTTGCACAGAGATCAGCCTCAGGTTCAATCTGGGTTCTCTGAAGTGTGGGCATTTAAGACAAGGAGGCTGATTTTGCTTGAGAGGGAAGGAGTTGAAGATGCTGTTTTACTCTACCCACCTACATTGTCTCTTGGTCAAACTACCTAGTTATCTTCCAAAGAGACAGGCTTCTGTCTTCCTCATAGTATCCCGTATTTCTTCTAAGGATAAAAGGATAACTGTCCTGAGGAAAATCGTGTCAAGACTTACTGTTTCAACTGACTTGGAAGCAAGTGCATCTGGTAGTTTTTGTAAACACTCAGATTTTTTTTTTTCTACTCTGAGTTTTTATGAGAGCTCGAACTTTAGCAGCAGAAATATTAACATTAACATTCTGTAGATCCACGTAGATGGATCATCGTAGATGAGGGAATGCTGTCGATTCCATTTTGATCGCTGAAAGCTGAATGTAGCTCAGTGAAACGGGAGGTGCTGGGTGTTGGCATATTAACCTGCATGGAGATGTGATTCCTTGCTGGCCCATTCCCTTGTGTGATACCTGAGGTAGCCCTGCACTGTGCCACAGTCTGCAGGGCACGTGGGTCTTTAAAAGGAGAATAAGGCTTAATACTGTGGTGTGCTGCAGACTTTCCTCTCCTCTGCTGCCTGCTGGTAAGGAAGGAACCTGGATAAGATAGGACCTGGGCTTGACTTAGCAGTGTAATAGCCTCTGTGTTGCGAGCTTTGTGCAGACAAAGTGGTTATCGACCGGGGCTGTGCCCTTTATCCATGACACTCCCCCTTTCCTGGTTTGTTTTTTTTTGCTGTTCTTGTTGTTTCCCCCTCCTTGTAAGGAGGGAGGGTTTGAACCACAGATTTGCCATGATTCTGCTGCAAAATCAGTAACAGCTGTTGGAATCGTAAATGGCTTCTTGGTTGCCGTCACAGAACCTGCAGTTGATCAGCTCTGCCCTGAGCAATAACTGGAGACATCAGGACCACTGAGGCGAACTAGAGAGTAAGGGTGGAGGGAATTAAAACCCTGAGGCAGGGCTCTAAATAGAGAACACAGGCACAGATGGGTAATGGAAGGGACACTGTTTTCTTTTACTGGATGACTTTTCAGATGCTGTGCAGTGCAAAGTTGACTGGAGCAATATCATAGCGAGGAAGGTGTAGAGGAGCTATCAGAGAAAATGTGATTTTAATGTGAATTTGTGTTATCCTCCCCACCTTTCAAAAATCCAGTATTCTAGGAAAAATCAGCGGGCAAAAGATATTCCATGCTTTGATAGGGTCATTCTACAGGTCATTTATGTTGATGTTCCTGTATTGTCTTTGAGTAATTTTAGGATATCATAAACGTTGATATGTTAGTACAAGCAAATGTTTAACAATTATTTGCGAACAAAAGTAAATCTTGATGTGAGAACTGCTCCTGAAATGGACTGTACTAGAACCTAAGCTTAATGAAATCAACAGTCATCACACAAGATGCTGCCTTTGTGGTTTTGGTAATGGGGCTAATTTATTCTTAACTTGTTTGTGTGTTTTGGCTGGTCATATTACATCTTCTGTAATTTAATTTTCCTCTCCTTCAATGCTGCCTTTTACTGCACTCCCTAGGAACACCACATTTATTTGTGGGGGTTGGATTTTTTTGCAGTGCAAGTCGAAGTGAGTCAGTGTGTTGGAAATGTGCAGTGGATCTTCAGTTCAGGTCGTTTCTCCATAGAACTGGGTTGGCTGTCATAACACCCTGCAACACCAGTTACGAACCCTTTCTCTTTCACTGCCAGGTTTGTACCCAGACACTCAAACAGCTTGGCATTGGTAGTGGGAATCTTGTAAGTTTGGTTGCTGTAGTTTGTTGTGTTCCAGCCACCTGGCATCAGGACACTAGTTATTAATTTCCTCCTCAGAGCCCTGTGAATTGCCCACATCGTATTTCTAAACAGCATCATCAGCACCTGGAAATTTCAGAAGGATGGAGAGAGTCTTCTGGGGGGATGGCTCAGGAAAGCTAATCTCGTTCAGCCTATATGTGATCTGCTTCCCTGGCCTTGGACAGAGAGGCTGTACCTGTGTTTTCTGATATTTTACTTGTCTGGGTTTTAGAACAGTCTGTGCCCCAGGAAGAGTGTAATGAGGAAGGAAACCCAGCCCTTGGGTGCTTGCCTAGAAAAATGGAAGTATCGCTGTGGCATGGATAGAGGTATTAAGTTATTAATATGTGCTAGGTCTGTGTCACTGTACTTCTGCAGCTTGTGCTATCTCATTTAAAGTCTGACTTACTGTGCCCATCCCTTTATAAACATACCACTGCTTGTGTTTGTCGGCTTTGCTGTTTATCGGGAGCCCAAGTACTATAATGTCACTATTAGAAAACATTAACTTTATATTCAAAGGTTTATTTCTAGTCTTTGTGTTTACGGAGAGAAAGCATGACAATATAGAACTAGAAGTTTTGATATTGAGCAGGGGAGTATAAGTAAATTATGCCTTTAAAAATAATGCTTATATTAATTTTAAATGGTTTTATTTGGGGAGTGGACTGATGACTTTGCATTTTTTAAATTAACAGTATTGAAGCACCTTACAGAGAGTCCCGTTCTGCAAATCTTCCCCCTTTCTTATAATCACTGACCAATTAATTTCTGGAAGAACATTTAAAAGTATTAGTAGTTAAATAATACAAGGAGAATCAGTTAAGGCTCAGTAGTGTTCAGTCAGCATGTGCTGAATGGGGAAAAGCATAGTGTCTTAATTAAAAGAAATGCAGGAAACTTAGTTATTGGAAAGTATTTTTCACTGCTAGAGGATTTGTGGGTGACTAAGAAATTTATAGACTGGAGTATTTTATTTTTTAAATAAAAGCCAGATACATGTCTTCATCCTTTGGCTTGTTGACTCAATTTACTTGGATGGAATTTTTCAACATTTAAAACAAATTAAAATTCATGAATCATTTCTGCTTAAAGGCACAAGCTTTTATAGATACAGCAGTTAAGACTTAACTGGTTACATACATAAATGCTCTTTTGGATATGTAAATTTTGTAGTTGCTCCCTTAAATGCAGATGAAAGTTTTAGTAGTTGGGATACAGCAGGGATTACCTGTTACATGATAATTATTGTGCTTGAATAACTGTTTATTTTAGCATTGCTTTCTCTCTCTCTCCCATTTCCTGCTAAAGCAACAACTTGTTTGCAGGACAGATGTGAAGAAAACATCCCACCATGGCAGAGGGCAACAACGCGGTTTGTAAAGATGTTTTGTGCTGCCTTTGCAGTCTGCAATTTCTGGGTAGTTACTGAGAGAGGTTTTTCAGTTTTGCTGTAGTGATCCATGCTTGCTCTTGAATTCTTAGGTTTGGCTGCTCTGTGCTGGTGTGGTGTGACCCTGCTCAGGAGGGGAAGGTGTTGTTTCACCCAGGGTACATCATTATTAGATTAGGATCAGCATTGTTTTATTCCATGGTAAATGCAGCATGTGAATTTTTTTAATTGTTTTAATTACCGTGGCCAGTTAATTGCTGGTACAGCTAAGTGAGCTTTTCCACAAGCATTTTGTAAACGTGGCAGCCTTTATTGTGAGGTTTCAATTTGTGCTTTCCTGGAATTTGCTTGAAAACATGACTGGGGGGAGGTAGGTGAGCAGTCAGTGCATGTCAGCAGAAAATGACAATTGTTCCAGATCAAAATGTATGTTCGCTTTCAAATACATTATTTCAATAGTATTTTGATTTTATGTAGTTCAGGATTTTCTTGGGAAGCTCATTTCTCTGCTGCTGCAGTAACCAGTCACTGTAGCACAGCTCTAGGCACCGTGTTGGTGTTATGAGAAGTACCAGCTGTGGCTTGTTTCTTCTCTGGACTTCCTTTGCATAGGAATGAGGGAGCAAGGTGAGGTGTTTGTAGCCATTCATGTGCATATGTACTGCCGAGAACTTAAAGCTGCATGGGAATGTAAAATTTTTAAATAAAAAAAAAAGTAAGGTAAAATAGTAGACAAGTTGGGAAGCAAAGTTGAATACACTCTTTTGGATGTTCCTTGCTAAAGCTGCTTTGCATGTAATGTCCATAATTTGCACATAAAAGTCCATAATGGACTTCAGTGAAAGCTGTGTTCATTTTCTGTAGAAGGGACTTTTTAAGAACACCGGAATCGTTGAGAGTGAGTTTTGTTACATGAGCCAGATAATTAGTGTTTGAGCATCAACTACAGCTGAAAAACATGTCTGCAAAAGCAAACCTGTCCAGTGTTGTCCCTTGAGTGGCCTCTTCTCATTATATGACCCTTGCTTTTCTCGTGCAGCTTGCCCTCCTGTTTGACAGAGCCCCATCCACCTGTGCATGGGGTTTAAATCCAGGAGCCTCACCAAGGAACACGTGTGTGCCCTGTGGAGCTGCTCCATCTGTGGGTGTTTTGAGTGCTCCTTTATGATCTTCACCAATTTCAGTGTGTGCTGTTGGTCTTGGCAGACTGTGAAAGACACTAGGAGGGAAAAACACTGTGGAGCTGCGAAGAGCTGTTTTAGGGAAGAAGTATATGAATAATAAGGAAGAACTGGCAAAGATTTGAATTTGTCTTGGTAAAACAAAATTATACAAATCGTTAGTGTCCCTCTTTTTTTTTTTTTGTTGTTTTGTTTTGTACAAAACTGTAGAGGAGGAATGTATGGGTTATTAAGACTGAAAACTTTGTAGTAACCCAGCATTCTCATGCTGTTTATTCTCTTCAACCTCCCACAACATTTTATTTCCCTTGTAATAATTGGTTTGAACTTTCCTCTGTTTCTCTGGATCAAGTAATTTTTGTACAACTTCAGGATTTTTTTAATATGCTTTAAATCTTTCTTCTCTAAATAATGTTTTTTATAAGAAAAAAAAAGCCATGAATACATTATAATTTCAATTTTCATGGTGTGTGAAAGATTTCTGCACTAGGTCTTTATTGTTTTTTGAAGAATTCATCACCCTAGTTAAGAAGCTTAATATAAATTAAAGAAGGTATTAAGGAACATTAAGACATCAAAATGTGGAGCGTTCTTTTCCTTTCGATTGCTCCAAATGCAAACAAGTTGAATAAAATGCAATCAAAGGGCCTGTTTGGAGAACATTGAGTGGCTTTACAGCTGTGCTGTAGAGAACCTCTGGTAAGAGCATAATTCAAATAAAAAGGCCTTTCTTTCCTCCTCCTAATTCTCTTTGTTGTGGTGACAACAGAGTACAAGCCCGATAAAAATTTAATCACCTTATCTTTTTAAAGCAAATTGCATATTTGTTTACACACAATATACATAACATGAAAAAGAAAAAGCTGCTATCCAATCCCCCTCCCCTTCTAATCGCATTAAAGGCCCTTGCCTAGAAGTTTAAAAAAAAAAATTTAAATGTTTTATTCTTTATTCTGAAGTCCCATTGTTCAGGATTGCTTTATAAAGGCAGCCCAGGGGAAGATGAATATCACCAAACTTAAACTCTGGACCAGCGCTGAGCAGCAGATGCCTGGGATATGTCAGCGGAGTTGGTCCAGCTTAACTGGCTTCTGCAGTGCCTACTCCACATCAAGAGTTGCAGGCAAGATGGGAGGATTACAGACAGGCCTGTGGATCCAGCACTTTGATTTGAGGCTGCTTTGTAATGAATTGCCTTTGATTCTGTGTCAGATCTGCTAACCTGAACTTTTTCCGCATTGTATACATTTCTGAAAGGCTGCTCTAGGAGAGATTGGGTATTGGGGCTGTTTTTGTTGTTGTTGTTCCCTTTTCACTAGGCTGATAAAGTTTTAGTCCCATGTGTTGAATGCAAAACCTGTTCTCAGTTGTTTCTGCTCACCTTGGTGTGCTATGCAACATGAGCATTGTTGGTTTTGTTTATTTACTCTTCTGCAGGTACTGGAGTGCTGACAAAAACACAGTCAAAAGTATCTTCTGGCCCACTGCTGAATGGGTTGGAAGCTCCCTCACTGGAGAGAAATTTAGTGCCAGAGATATTACACTGGTTTTAAAATTATGAAAGCTCCTGTGCTTCCTGATTCCTTGATCTGTTTTTGCATACCTAACTGTACTCTTTGGGGACATGTTTGTCATATTGTTGCTCTTGGTTTGAGAATTTAATCAGCAGAGACTACCTCAACAATGAAACTTGTCCTGTACAACAGTTGTCATAGACTCCTCCAAATTTTACTCATCTGCGTGTTTCTTTAGTAGTCTCCCAGGAAGGGAGATAACTTCTTAAGAGGTCCAGTGACAGTGATTGTGATTTTAAGATACTGTTCTACTTTGAGTGTTATGAATGGTCTTAGATATTTCACGCAGCCCTGCCTGTAATTTTTCTATTGTTGAATTCTAACAACAGCCTGTCTGTATTCCCAGGGTTCCAACTACATTGCATATGTTTGTATTAATAATTTGATGCCCTTATTAGTTCCCTTTTTTTTTTTTTTAACACAGTTGCTCCTATTGTGCACTGGGCATTTTCCATGCACTCAGTTTTTGCTTCAGGGAGCTTGAAGAACGTGTAGACAAAAATCACAGCATCAGTATAAGAGGTGCTTCTCCCTGCAGGTATGCTGGGAGAATGAGTTCAGTGCTTAGGCATGATCTCAATGACTGCATGGACCTTGAGTGGCCAACAGGTAAAAACAGAGTTTTAATAATTGCTGGTGTGATATATCAGCTGGCATAATTACAGCCTTTTTACTGTACTGAAAGCCCATGCAGAAATTATTTGAAAATTTCCTTTAGGCTACTGGAACAGTGTTGGATTTGAGGCCATAAATATTACCGCAGTGGTTGTCTTTTAGCTCTGGCAGTTGATCCATTGTGTTTTATGGACACTTCATTTGTGTAGCCTGGGCCTAGTCCGCGGTGCACGGGAGTATCCCCTGTAACCCGTACTGAGTTAGTCTCTGGCATACAGAAGCACAAAGTTGTGTAGAGCATACAAGTAATAGTTGTGTTCCAGGATTGCAAGGTATAAATCCATCTACTCTTTAGGGGAGTTGCCCTAGGAGGACTTGGCCAACAGATGGTTGTGGCACACTGTTTAATGGCAGCTGAAAGGTGTGTTGGTCTATGAAATGCAGATAATTTTTGTACTCTCAGCCAATTTTAAAGTATGGCCAACTAACCAAGAAATTAAGACCTTAAGTATGTCACTTCATTTCCGTGCTTTCACTTAAGGGGCTGAAGGTCATGTTGGATTAGGATGCGTTTTAGAAAACCCACTGTGGTACCTGCAAATATCCTTCTAAAGTGTGTTGGCTTGTGTAGACTGACTTAAATAATGAGATGGTTGCAGGGCAGTGGTACGATACTTGGTGGGGATTTTTCAAGTGCAGAAATCTATCCTCCTACATGGATTAGGGTGACAGTGCTCCATTTGCTCTGATGTTCAATAATGACTCTTTATTTTTGCCAAAAAAAGAAAGTTAAAATGTGGTTGTGTTGTGTAAATTTGGGAAATCAAATAATATATCCTGGTCATCTTGCTGGAAATGAAGTATAAATCTGAACAAATGGCATACTCAATGCAGTGTGGGTCTGCACAGTGTAGGGTGACAGGAGAGGAGAGGGAAGGGGCAGGCAAGGCATGCACTGGGAAGCACACTATTGATACGCATTAGCTGCCAGTAGATATAGTGTGGTACTGGAGTCTGTGCTCCATTTAGCAATATGAAAAATATCAGACTGAAAATCAAGACGCTGACTTCATGCAGAGGGTATGGCAGACTAATTAAAGAAAAAAATGTGTACCAATTGAGCCTATAAAACTCTTCTTGACCTTGAGAAAACTCCCAGAGAGCTGTGGGAAACTCCAGTCTGTCCCCTCTGAACTTTTTTGTGTTGTTGTTTAAATATAGTAACTGCTTTTTTAATTAAAAAGAAAAATTAGATGGCATTTCAAATTGTGTCCATGGTGCCTTGGGGACCTATTACAGTACAAATTACCCTCTACTATTTAGTGAGGTCTTGTTTACTATTGTGTGAAGCGAGGGTTACCAGTGTAAGGATACAGGACAAGAAGGGCCCTTCTTTGAAAGTCTGGCTCTGCACATGAAAGTGACGCCAGCAATTGGAAGCAATTTGTGGAATTGTTTGATTATATTAATTATGGCACCAGCAAACAGTGCTTGGGAAACAGTTTTGTTTTCTTGCATTCTTTCTTGATTGCTTGCAGCAAAAGCCAAGATACAAAATGTGCCTTTAAGGACTGCCGGAGAGCGCAGTTCAAGCCATTGTGTAGAATTGGCACCGAGCTTGAAAGGGTTGTGTCCGCTTGATGTGAGAGTTTTCCAAATACAGCTTTGGCCTGAACTTCACCTAGGTCAACCTCTTGAATTAAAACAGCTTCTGTCTTCCTCATCAAGGAAGATTAGCTCTTTCCCTGGTAAGAAGGAGCCCATAATGAAATCCATGTTATTTCCAGTAGTACCACCTCTTATAATAGTGTCTTTCAGTCCAAAAGCCCGTATAAACTTAACAAATTGATACACAAGACTCAATTCTGCTCGCCACTGAACTGCAGCCTTCTCTGATGTGGTATGGGGCAGCTGTTCCCCAATTTATGGGAAAATGTTTTATTAGTTAAGGATTTCCAAACAGTCTGCCAAGCTGAGACTGCAGGAATAGCTCTGCTGATGCAGGCTGGCTGTCACAACAGTGTTTGGCTGGGACATGGGGCAGCTCTTCTGCTCAAAACGGCCATAAGATGGTTTGGTTTTTTCTTGCCTCTGTCATCAAACAGTGAATTATGGATGTTTTGCATAGATCCCAAATACCACGCTGAGGCATTAGTATGATTCTCATTTGGAAGGAAGGAGTCTCCTTTCTGATCTCCTTGGAGGCTGGTTGCTCTCTGACCAACTTCATGCTGTAGTCGTATTCATATTCACAAGCCAGGCGAGGTGGTAATAGCTGATCTACTGGCCAGAAGAGGAAAAATGAATCTACTCTGGAGTTTGAAACTCGAGCAGAACATTTGAGAGAACTGACAAAAGATGTGGGAAAGGTGGTGTGAATTCAAAAGAGAATTACTGGAGAATTGCGAAGGGATTTACATAAGTAAAATTCGCTGCCTGATCTGTGAAAGTAATTGCAGCTCAAATCCTGAGCTCCTGAGGATAGTAAGGAAAGGAGTATTCCTTGTTTCTTCAGTGAATCTCTGGTCAACTGCTGCATTGAAATTGTCTTGGTAATCATATTATGCTTGTTCATTATGGTGATGAACACCTAGGAACAGAGTAGATTGGCTCCTGTAGAACCGTATTTAATTATTTTGCCTAGAAAAAGTTCATAGGTGTTGACATACTGACCGTGATGTCAGGGAGAGAATTCCTGCTGGATACCAGGCTCCAGTTAGTTCCGGACACAGTTTTATCCCTGCTCTTTCTGAAGCAACTTATGTTAATGACAGGCAGATGGGATGCCAAGCTAGATAGGACCAGCAGTCTTTAGATGACCAGTGATCCAGTCTGCTAGATGTGGTGTGGTGTGGTGTGTCTGATGTTCCTGGTATAGTGTTTATGGGTAGAGTAACACAGGTTTTTTGTCCTTGGAAGGGGCATAAAGATCTCATTTTTCTTGATCAATTTGTTTTGGTTTGTTTGGTTATTTTGTTTTTTGTTTGTTTGGTTTTTGTTGTTTTTTTTTTTTTTTTTTTTTTTTTTTTTGTTTTTTTTTTTTTGTGTGTGGGGGGGGGGGTCTGCTGTTATATT